>OZ024834.1:75401387-75903887 GCA_964016985.1 Anodontia alba
TAGATAAAAATAATAGGTAAAATCGTTTCGATCGGAAGTCCAAGATGGTGGCCATCTTGAAACTCTGTTTTCAGCATCTTCTCCTAACTGAAAGGCCACTTGACTCTAAACAGTAGAAAGTATCAGGGTGACTTGCAGATCAAAATAGCTTAAATCGTTCTGATCGGAAATTTAATGGCTGTCAGGCAGTACTAAAAATATATATAAAAAAATGGAGCCGGCAGCAGTGGAACTCCTCTTGGATTTCCAATCGGAACGATTTTAGCTTTTATATCTATTCGAAAGGCCAACTGACTCGAAACTTGGTAGGAAGTATCAGGCTGACTTGTAGATAACAAATATCTAAGATTATTTCGATCGGAAATCCAAGATGGCCGCCATAGTCGCTCTATTGAAAATCTGTTTTCAACTTCTGCCCATGAATGGAAAGGCCAATTTGACTCGAAACTTGACAGGAAGCATCGGGTGACTTATAGATCAAAAAAAGCTAAGGTCGCTTCGAAAAGAAATGCAAGACGGTCAGCATAAACATCATGTTGAAAATCTAAGCTAAACTTTTCATTCTGAACCGAAAGGGCAATGGACTGGAAACTTGGTAGGAAGTATCAGGTGACTCACAAATAGCTAAAATCGTTCCGATCGGAAATTCAAAATGGATGCGACCACTGCTATCTTGAAAATCTATTTCGAAATTCTTCTCCTTATCAAAAAGACCAACTGACTCAAAACTTGACAGGAAGGCTTGGGACCGATTGTAGATACAAAAAATAGTTAAAATCATTCCAATCGGAAATCTTAGATGAATGCCAGGGCAGCCATGGTGAAAATCCATTTTAATTTTCTTCTCCATTAACTGAAGTGCCAATTAACTTGAAACGTCGTTGGAAGTATCGAGGTGACTTGTACAGAAAAAATAGCTTAAATCGTTCCAATTGGAAATCTGAGGTGGTCGCCACGACTGGTAACTTGATAATCTGTTTGAATTTCTTCTCCTAAACCAAAATGCCAGTTGACTCGACATTTGGTAGGAAGTATCGTTGTGACTTAAAGATCGAAAATAGCTAAGATTATTTCGATCGGAAATCGAAGATGGCTGCCACAGTCGCCATCTTAAAAATCTATTTTGAACTTTTTCTTCTGAACAGAAAGACCAATTGACTCTAAACGTAATAGAAGGCTTCGGGATGAAGTATACATCAAAATGCTTAAAATCGTTCTGATCGGACTTCCAAGACGGTCGACATAGCCCCCATATAGAAAATGTATTTTGAACGTTTTACTCAGAAACGAAAGCCTATTGACTGGAAACGTAGTAAGAAGCATCAGGGTGACCTGACCAGTTAACTCGAAACTTCATTAGAAGTATCGAGATGACTCGTAGATCAAAAATAGATTTAATTATATGCCGATAGGGAATCCAGGATGGCCCCCATGGCCGCCATCTGGAAAATCTATATTCAACTTCTTCTCTTGAACTGACTTGAAACTTGTCTGGCAATCAGGTGAGCGATATAGTGCCATCTTAGCCCCTTTATTAGTAAAATTAACGAAGTTTTTAACTGATACATGCAACAAAGTATGGCTAAAAACAATGCATCAAATAGACAATGAACTCGGGCAATTCTGGCAAACTCGACCAATACAGAATACAGACAAACCCGGCCAAGCTGAATTCGTTTTGGCCAAGTTGGCCTGTATTAACGAAATTGATATGGCCGAGTGTGTCTGTATAGACCGGGTTTGTCAGTTTATAGTCCGTGGATGCGCAGCCTGACCACAGTGTTCGCTGTGCGCACATGTCAGAAGGTACTTTTCTCACGATGCGGCTCATGCTATTGATCAGCATCATTGAGGAAGAGCGGGACTAAGGCATATAAGCAGAACAAATACTCACACCAGGGGCCAGTTTCATCAAAGCGTTTACGACATATTTTAGTCTTACAAACATCGTACGAAGTTCGTAAGACAAAACTCGCGTTTCACCAAACTCTAGAGATTTGCAATGTTCTTACTTTTTATCGTGAATTTAAGTATAAAAACGACCTAGTGCCAGGTGAAAAAAAAGTTTAAGTCCTATGTAGGAGATAGTAACTCCTACGTAGGAGATAATAAGTCCTACAAAGGGGTTAGTAACACCTACGTAGGAGATAATAAGTCCTGCGTAGGTGATAATAAGTCCTACGTAGGAGTTAGTAACTCCTACGTAGGAGATAATAACTCCTACGTAAGAGATAGTAACTCCTACGTAGGAGATAATAAATCTTACGTAGGCGATAGTAAGTCCTACGTAGAAGTTAGTAACTCCAACGTAGGAGATAATATGTCCTACGTAGGAGATAGTAACTCCTACTTAGGAGATATTAAGTCCTACGTAGGAGTTAGTAACTCCTACGTAGCAGATAATAAGTCCTACAGATAATAAGTCCTACGTAGGAGTTAGTAACTCCTACGTAACAGATAATAAGTCCTACGTAGGAGACAGTTAGTCCTGCGTAGGAGATAGTAAGTCCTACGTAGGAGATAATAAGTCCTACGTAGGAGATAATGTCCTACGTAGGAGTGAGTAATTCCTACGTAGGAGATAATATGTCCTACGTAGGAGATAGTAACTCCTACGTAGGAGATAGTAAGTCCTACGTACGACGTAGCAGATAATAAGTCCAACGTAGGAGTTACTAACACCTACGTAGGAGATAATAAGTCCTACATTGGACTTACTTTCTCCTATAAAGTTGTTAGTAACCGCATTACAATAAGGAGAAAAACAATGTTGGAGATATTTCATTCCATAAAGTTTATCTACTCAATTGATTATTTATAAAATTGAAGAAATTACATTAAAACAAAATGATAATAATAACATTATTATTGATATTATTTTCAGAAATAATTATAATAGTAATCAAGCTGTATATCATAATTCGGGAAATTAAACATAGTGATAATAATGGAAAAGAAACATAGTACTAATAATGACATTATTATCATTATTATTACCATTATTATTATTATTATTTATTTATTTATTTATTTATTTATTTACATGTATTTAGTAAAATGATTTGTAATAGTAACAGTGAGTTAGCTGTACATTTGAACTCCGATGAATAAATATTATTATGTTGGTCATGTTCAAAACGTTTTGTTTTTAAACGACCTACGTGGAGTTTTAACAGTTTTTACTGCATGTGTATTTAGGGGTATACTATTGCTAATTATTAAACACCTTAAATCCTATCATACTGAAATTTGATTAAGTCCGTAGTAAGTCCGTGTTACTACCTGTTGACATAGCTTATACGTGCTATTTGAGTGGCAAACAGGGTGCAGACCTTAATAAGATGCTCTGTAATGTATTAATGTCTAATCAGGGGCCACGAATGCTGTTTAATAAGGTGTGTCTATCAGAATACTAAGGTTAAATACTGTGAACTACTTTCTTCTCTAACCACCATCTGTCAGATTCAATAAATTGTTCGCACCTTTTCAAGCACTGGCCTAAAGGTAATTGTTTCAAAAACAAACCTGGGATATCAGATAATCCTTTACCACACTTGCCCTGTATTTTTGCCTCTCTGTCTAGAAACCTAGGATAGTAACAGTAATAATCGAAGGAAAACGACATTTTATCCATATTTATTAACGACTCAACACAGAAATAACAAGAGTCTCTCCAAATAATAAAAACAGGACTTAATAATATGTAACAATTGTAGTTCCAGATCAGCATGTGCATACAGTTTTTTCGCTGATAGAATGTGCAAGCTCTATTCGCGTGCAGTGTAGACTCTGATCATAAAGCGGACATACAGACTAATCTGGGTCTACAGTGGTCGCATAATTCATAGAGTCCATTTTTATTTAAAAAGACGCAACCATCTTTGTTTCTTATTTTACTTGTAGACATCTCAAAGTTCTACAAAATATTAACAAGATATTCTATTTTTTATTTTTATTAAAAAATTTATTAGCACATTGTTTTGAAAAAAAATGTTCAAAAATATTTAAGCACAAGTTTAATAGCGTCATTGTGTATTTCAAGTATCTATATCTAGATTTTTAACGCTACCAGGCAACTGAGTCACATAGAGGCAGTATTTCCCTGAAGTGTGACCCGATTAAGTACAACCTTCTCCAGGGACCTGTACCTCCTGGTTTCATTTATCTACTTGACATCATACAGCTGAGAACCAGAAGCCTCAGGCCACTGGACAAGGTTATAGTTTGATCTATAACCCATGCAATAAAAACAAAGCGGTCCAAACATCAACATTTGTAAAGGACCATTACGACAATGATCTAAGAATCAGGGCAGACAAATCGGCATCTTTAATTGTGTACCTAAAGAAACACTAGTTACTGTAAAATACATTGATAAACAGTGAAAATCCTGATCAGAATGTGCAGTTATGCTATCTGATCTGGGAATTTCGTGTTTGCATAATACACAATCTCCCTTTTTCATAATCTGACACAAGTGTCCTGTATCTGAGACAGGTCACTGCAATTCTTTTATCTGTCAGATCAATAAAATTTCTAAAGTTTGAATGATTAATTGAAAAATGATTGCAAGGCAACATTAATACATCAAGGACAAACTGGTGATACTCTTAATTTTCCCAGAAAGTAGGCTTTGACAATAGAGACAGTTTGCATGAACTGTCAAACTAATATTTAAGGTAAAATAGTTTATCCCTTAACCATTACCGCTCTCTGGGCTAATTCAGCAGACGATATTTGTCTTATTTCACCCAGAAAATAGGATTTGACAGTTCATGCAAATTGTTTCCAACAGAAACACTTTGCATGAAATGTCAAACCCTTTTGTATGTGTGGGGATGGGGGGGGGGGGGATATTTGATCCTTTAACCTTTACCACTCTCTGGGCTAATTCAGCAGTAGTATAGGGTGGCACTATGGATACTCCTTATGGGAAGTTTGTATGGGAGTCCCTATAACCTGTTTTCAGGCTAAAATTTATAGGGACTGAGAACTTATGTTTTTAGTTGCAGCTCCAATCCCTTGACCTGTAGGTATTACATGTTCAGTGATGTCTAATCGTAGTGGTATGTTGATTGGTGGTAACTGTATTCCTGCGGGTTGAGCTTGAGAGCTATCTTCTAAACTCTTCACTCTGTTTTTCAACTCATTAATTTCTTTAGCCATAACCTCAATCAATTGTGACTTAGGATACTGTTGTTTCTGCTGCGGCTGTATTATCTGTGGTTGCGCCTGAGCTAGGAAAGTTGATTGTGATGGAAAGAACGGTTGTGTTATATTTCCATCGTTCCCAAACGTTTCGCTGCATGCTCTCAGCAATATATCTTGATTGTTAATCATCTCATCAAAGCTTATCTGATTTGCCTCCATGCCTGTATGATTGTACTCCATCAACTTCTATACTCACAGTGAACGACTTAGCTAAATGTAATCAGTAACAGTATGTAAGGGTAGTCTGTGACTGGATAAGTTTTTGATTGGTTAGTTTTATCACTGATCGTTTTGTGATTGGATAATTTTTTGATTGGTTGTTTTATTATGCATGTGAGCTTTTGATTGGTTCCATGAATCAGTATCTGATTGGATCATTGTCTATGTAGGTCAATCCATCTGAGTAGTATATAAGTAAGTCGCAGTTTGCTTCTGTACACTTTTTTGAGATTTCTCAAGAAAAAATATGGAGAAGACACTGGACAATTTGGAGAGACAGATTGACTTGTTGGCGCGAGGGTTGGACAATTTAAGAAAAATTGTCCAGCTACTGAGGATGAAGAAGGAGGAGGAGAGACAACCTACAGTGAAGGTGGAAGAAGAGGAGGACTGGGACAGCGAGGCGAATAGTCCGCCATTTTATCTGCAGACGAATAGCACCATTTCATTCGAGCAGTGGGCAGTCAGGTGCAGTGGGCAGTCAGGTGCCCAGCTTGTGGTGGACGTCCGTCTCGCTGTCCTTGTCAGTGATTGACTATTGAAATATACAAACGGCCCTTTTCAGGGCCACCAACTTATTCCGATTAAAATAACCATATGGATATTGTTTTGTGTTAGATGTAATGAAAGTAATAGTATCATTGACTTTTGATTGGTTGAAAGTTAGTCTGATTTGATTGGTTAAGAAAAGTAGGTCAATCCACTCTGCCACTATATATATTGCTCTGTTAGTTCTCCAACTCGAAATTTTTTTTTTTTTCAAGATGGGAAAGTACATTCCTTTCTGTTTGACTAAACTGATTAGTGCCCTGCAACGTAAAGACTGGGTGGAGGTGGAGAATCAACAGAGGAAGAAGGGTTTCGAAAGTTTTATGAGGCGACGAGGTGTAGAGTTATCGAAGCCTATAAAGACCTGTAGCCGTCGTTAGCCCTACACGTCGATCTTCGTCATAAAGCTTAGGAAGGAAATGTTTTACCAACAGCCCTTTTCAGGGCTACCCACTGATTTCGTTAAAGAATAGCCTCTATGATAATAAAATTACAAATACGAATAATTTAACTAAAACTTTTTATTGTTAACTACAATAACACAAACTATATGAAGTAAGAAAACGCTTATCTTAAAAAGTTACTAGTACACTGTGAATAATGTCTCTGATTTTTTTTATTCTTCATCTGTATCATTCTGCTCGGAACGATCAACTACAATATCACTACAGTCCTTAGCACGGTGAGAATCTGATTTACATACGAAACAGTATTGTTTCCTAGAGGTTTTCTTTCTTGATCCAGCACGAGTTTTCATTTTCTTGCTTGGTACAGTTTCCTCAGAATCGGTATCAGGAAGCATGCGTTTTCTTGATGTCGAAATCTCAGTAGAAGTTGATGGTTGTTGCTTCTCAAGTGTACTTGGAGGAGAAACACTTGAAGGGTCCATTTCATTTTTAAGTGGACAATCTGGAACCCAGTGATTTGGTGATCCGCAAGTATAACATTGTCCAAACGGTGGTTTCTTCTGTTCAGTAGCCTGTTGACTTCTTGGTTTCTATGCTTCTGGACAATCTCCAATCCAGTGCGTAGGGTCCTTACAGAAGTAACACTTTCCAAATGGTGGCTTCAGCTGATCCTGCTGTTTTAATGAATCTTCTACTAGCTGCATCAACTGTATGTCTTCTTCAGATAAGAGTTTCTTCAAAGATGAATACTGATAGTAGATGCTTTTAGGGTCCTTAACCTTAGTCATTCTTGGATCAGTAGGTTTGTTACTAGACATGTTTACTCCTTAGTAGTCAGATGTGAAATGATCCAAGTGCCTCCGCTCCAGACTTTATACCCTCGGTGGAGTAGCATTTCGCCGATGCTTGTAGAGGAATTCTATCACTTTGGGGTTATTGGAAACATATCTTTTCCAGTGTTCGTACGTGATTATACTCGATTCGTTTTCCATCCGATGTTTGATACTTGTACACCAAAGTCTTTTGAAATCTTGAAAAGTTTCATAATTGTTCAGGTTTTGCTGTATCTCTTCTTGAGTTGTATTCTCATGTGAAAACAATAGGTAAATACAAAATAGAAGTTTCCTATAAGGTCTGAATTTTAACACTTGGGCGAGAGACACTTCGAAATACTTCTTCTCTTCAGAATTCATTGTGCAAGAGAATGATTTCACACTGATCGCATACATTTATATACTACAGTCAGTTGTGTGTTGTCAAGGCATTGATTTCAGAAATGAGTTCCTCAAATTCCATAGCTTCCTCTTCTGATGCTCGTTGAATGTCTTTCAATACAGAATCGATGTGACTAGTTACGTTTTCGTTG
Organism: Anodontia alba; assembly: GCA_964016985.1. Classification (NCBI taxonomy): domain Eukaryota; kingdom Metazoa; phylum Mollusca; class Bivalvia; order Lucinida; family Lucinidae; genus Anodontia; species Anodontia alba. The sequence goes on from OZ024834.1 coordinate 75,409,140, forward strand.
CTTGCTACAAACATCAGCCAGTAGACGTATGTTATCGGAGAGTCATCAATAAGTCTCAACATCTCATATGCAATTTTTTTCACCCAGTATCTAAATGTTTCGAAAGTTTCTAATCTGTTTAGCCACATCTTGATTCCTTCTCGTGATTTTAAGAAATCAGCCATTGGTGGTTCTAAGGATAAAGTCTGTTCTAATGCCGACTTGTACACATCGAAATTTAAGATTTGATCCAAACACACGGGTAGAGTTCTCGTAATTTTAATCATAATTAACAAAGAAGCCAAGTAGAATACTGAGTTGGGAATTGTAACACAATCTTTTTTGCGTCTTGCTCGAACAACTGTCGATCTCCCAAAATGATCTGGTACAAGTCCTTATCATTTATATAGTGTCTGGTACTATTATCATCCAAATATAACTGACTAGTAGGTATGAAATGAAGGTCTGGAGTTTTATATGCACACAGTAACTCCTGGACTTGATATTTAGGTAGTTCGTCTTTGAGTAACAAGTATGCGAAAAGCTGATCATCACTAGAGATATATCCGGTCATGTAATGACACTGTCTCTGAAGTGAAAACTTTAATATCGAAGAATATTCAGTGTAATATTGCGATAGGCAATCATCCATCTACGAGCTTTGTCAATTTGATCTTTGCTGCGCCAATGTAAATTAATAATCTCTCTGTGAAATTTCAATCGCATATCGTCAGTGAGATTTGGCAGTTCATCTATGGTCAGATATAGTCGCACCATTTCGCTATTAAAGGTTTCCTGTGATCTAGTATTCAAAATTTTGTCAAGCCGCTTCAAGCTGATTTTAAACCAGGAGTCTTGAATCATTGTCTTGAATGCTAATCCTTTTGCACAACTATACATTAAGTTGTCCAGTATCGCGTGTTGAAGTTCTGATGGTAAATACTCAGCCATGACTGGAATGCAAAAAAAGAATAGTAACCGTTCAACTGCAGAAAGAATTTCTGAATATTTCAACTTTTTAACTGTAGTCTCGCCTGCCAAAAATATTATTTGTTCTTTAATGTTGTCTCGCCTGTCAAAAAATATTATTTATTCTTTAATGTTGTCTCGCCTACCAAAAAATATTATTTGTTCTTTAATGTTGTCTCGCCTGCCAAACTATTATTTTGTTCTTTAACTGTTGTCTCGCCTGCCAAAAAATAGTATTTGTTCTTTAATGTTGTCTCGCCTGCCAAAATATTATTTTGTTCTTTGCCTGTCCAACGACTCTATCACAATGGCCTGTTCTTCAGGCTTCCCTGACTGGGTATAAAGCCGAGCTCAATTGGGACTACACCACCATTTATTGATGAATCACTGAAGAGATAACATGCCTAAAAGAGCTAGGAAAAGTAAGAGTCGTGAGGAGGAGGAGAGCTTGCCTATTATTTTTACGAATAAGCGGTTGGTGGATTATTCTGACAGTGAGGATGATGACGATGATCAGATTCGACCACCACCACGTAAGAAGAAAAGGGCTATGGTAATTTATTCAGATTCTGAGGAAGAGAAAGAAGATAGCTTTGACTCATTGTATACTATCAAAGCTAAAAGTGAGATAGAATCAAGAAAGTTTAAAACAAAGTCAAAAGTGTATTCGCTGGATGTGAAAAAGTTTCCTGACAAAACATCACCAGTTGAATTTATACCAAGATTATTTCAGCAGATGGCTGATGATATCAAAAGGAACTGTGAAGCTCAAGGAAATGACAAGCTTCGTATGAGTATAAATCATCCTTCACTGAAGTTAACCATTTTCATACCCTATACGAATGCTTCAGACCTGTCAGGAGAACTGATTACTCAAGAAATTGAGAAAGTATTACAGTCCAATGAAAACTTCAGAATCAACGATGGACAACTATCTTTAGATATCACACATACTAGAGTACCTGAAGGTAGTGGAAGAAAGCCTCTTCATCATGGATTGTACTTTGAGACGGAGAATATGCGAACAAATAAAAGAAGTATCGTTTGCATTGATAACACCGAGGATGTGATGTGTATGGCAAGAGCTATTGTGGTTGGAAAATGTTATGCTGAGAAGGAAGATTCGGATTCGTGGAAACAGAAGTGGAATCATATCAAGAGATCTAATAAGTCGTTGCAGACAGTAGAAGCCATGAAGTTATTGGATCAAGCTAATATTCCTCACGACAAGTCCTGTGGCCTCGAGGAGTACGAGGGATGTTCGAAATGAATTGCTTATTGTCCTCTAGCTCGATATCCACGTGGGGCACGATAAAAACCAATACATACCTGTATAGGGCTATTCAATATCTACACAATGGTATATAAATGCACATGTTAGACTAAGTGTAAGACATAAAATTTGCCATTTGAATACACGCAGTCATTGACCACTGCAGTAAAAATGGTTGGTAGAAGCGTCGACAAAAAAGCTGAAATACGGGCTTACATCAAAGCTCGCTCAAAACTTGGTTGTTCTTTGAAGAAGCTGATGACTGAAATTTCTACTGCTTTTGGACCTTCTTGTGTGTCTTATGACACAGTTCGGCAGTGGAAAAAGAAATTTGAGTCTGGTGTAGAGTCCATCAAAAATGCACCGAAATCAGGTAGGCCAAAATCTCTATCTCGTAAAAAAATTGTTTCCAAAATAAAGGAAATCATTGAAGGAGATGCCAGATTTACAGTTCGTGATATTGCACGAAAGGCAGGCATATCGCTATCAACGTTTCACCTCATTTTGAAGAAGCATTTGAAAGTCAGAAAGATTTCTGCTAGATGGGTGCAACATCTGTTGACTGACGAGCAAAAGAGGCAACGGGTTAAAGTGGCCAAAAAGCTGCTTCAAATGTTTCCAAAATATGACAAAAAGCAGTTTGCCAATGTCGTCACAGGTGATGAAACCTGGGTCCATTATTTTGAGCACGTCAGAAAGGTTAGCAATAAGATCTGGGCCACTAAACACAGCAAACGCCCAATAATTGCCAAACGTTCTTTGAGTACAAAGAAGGTTTTGTATGCAATCTTCTTCTCTGGTGAAGGAGTCGCAATAAAAGTGCCAGTGAAAAAGGGCAAAAGCATCACCGGAAAGTACTACAAAGACGTAGTACTGAAGAAACTGAAAAAGTATTATCAGAAACGACGCCCTGCCACTGGTTTTAAACATGTCCGTCTTCTACATGACAATGCCCCAGCTCATACCTCCGCAATAGTTACGGCGTTTTTGAAGAAAGAAAAAGTAACTGTTTTGCCTCACCCCCGTATTCCCCAGACCTTGCCCCATGTGATTTCTTTTTGTTTCCGAAATTGAAAGCATTCCTTGCTGGGCGGAAATACCAGTCCCGACAGGCACTTGGATCTGCCATTCATCAGTACCCTATTACTGTGCCCAAATCAGCGTACCGTGACGCCTTCAAGAAGTGGATACATCGGCTGAAACTTTGCATTTCTAGCCACGGGGAGTACTTCGAGGGCATGAAATGAGTACTTTTGGGCTAACTTGAAATTTGAAGTCGCCAGATAGAAATAAGCAATTCATTTCGAACATCCCTCGTATAAGCTGATTCAAGCTGTCATGGCTCCTGACTATCTGATTAAAGTTCATAGTCAACATCCTAAAGATGGATTGCTGTTTCCCTTACAATTTAAAAAGCAACGTGAAACCAAAGTGATTCATATCTACTGGAATGGAGAGAATCATTATGACACGATTACCAAAGTGACGGGATTTCTAGGTTGCAGTTACTATTGTGAATATTGTGATATCGGATATACCAATCGAGGAGATCATAGATGCCCCGATGGATGCGATGGGTGTTATAATGATATTCCCTGCACATACGACAGGAAGATATTTTGCAGAGATTGTAAAAGAACTTTTCGAAGTCCAGCTTGTTTTAATAATCATAAACAGATCAAGACTAATCAGAAAAAAATATATTTGTCAGTTAGTGTATAACTGTGCAAAATGTGACAATAGGATTGTTGGTAATAAGAAGAATCACGTGTGTCCTGGACAAAGAAAGTGTAAATTCTGTAAGACAATTGTAGGACCTGATCACCAGTGTTTCATTCAGAGTTATCAATGTAAGAATAATAGTTCGGAAGATTCAGATGACGAAGAAGATGAAGAGATGAAACCGGAGAAATCGTTTCGCTTCATCTTCTTCGACTTTGAATCGACCCAAGAAACTGGTGAACATCATGTGAATTTCTGTGTAGCTCAAAGAGGATGTGACATATGTATGGCTCTCCCAACTGACCAGCCATGTCCAACTTGTAGTCAGTTTCCTGGAGGTAGAGAAAAGATATTTGAAGGAGTTGATGCTTTATCTAATTTTTGTGGCTGGATATTGGGAGACGATAATAAAGGCGTGACGTGCATTGCTCATAATTTCGGTGGATATGATGGGCAATTCATATTACGCTATATATTGGAAAATGGTACAGTTAAACCAAATGTGATCATGAATGGAAATACGATTTTGAGAATGACCGTCGGTAAAGTTCTATTTCTAGACTCCTATCAATTCCTGCATATGAGATTAGCTAGTTTTCCCGGCACATTTGGACTGACAGAGATGAAAAAAGGTTACTTTCCCCATCTGGCAAATACATTGGCCAACCAGAGATATGTTGGGCCATATTTTCCGGCCGAGACCTACAACCCTGGACAGATGTCAGAGAAAGATAGAAACGAGTTTTTCAAGTGGTATAACGCTAAAGTAGAATCTGGAGCTGTGTTTGATTTCAGGCGAGAGATGGAAGAATACTGTCGAAGTGACGTGGATATATTAAGACGAGGATGTGCATGCTTCAGACGGGAACTGAAGAACGTTAGTGGCCTCGATCCTTTTGCTGAAGCATGCACTATCGCTCAAGCATGTTCCAAAGTTTTGAGAAAGAATCATATGCCTGAAGACTGTACTGCCATCGTTCCCCCCGAAGGATATCCTAACCAGAAGAACTACTCAATCAAAGCTCTCAGATGGATTCAGAGTTTGGCTAAAAAGAACGGTATAGAGATACGACATGCTTTGAATGGTGGAGAACAGAAGATTCATGGTCACTATGTTGATGGATACCACCCTGAATCCAAAACTATTTTCGAGTTCCATGGATGTTATTGGCACGGTTGTCCAACTCATTTTCCCGACAGAAATGCTAGAAATCGACACAATTGTATGACTATGGAACAACTGTATCGACAGACCACTGAGAAGACACAGACTCTGGAATGCCATGGATATCGAGTGATAGAGCTTTGGGAATGTGAATACGATAAGAAGTACAAAGAAGACTCGGAATTTCGACAAATGGTGGACGCAGAGTTTACTAATTTGGACCCTCTCAGACCAAGAGATGCATTGTTTGGTGGCCGAACCAATTCAACAAGGTTATACCATGAAATTGATCCAAGGTCTCAAGATGAAATCAAGTATATTGATGTTTACTCACTCTACCCATTCATTTGCAAGTATGGACTATTTCCATTGGGGCATCCTACCATCTTGTCTCAGGAGAACATCGACAAAGACAATATTCAGCAATACTGTGGACTGATCAAATGCAAAGTTTTACCACCCAGAAATTTGTACCATCCCGTGTTACCATACAAGTCAAATGGCAAGTTGATGTTTCCACTCTGTAGGAGCTGTGCAGAAGATTGTGATACTTCGAAGAAATGTACTCACGAGAAGAAGACAGAGCTTTAGTATATACCTGGGACAGCATCGAATTATTTGCGGAGAGAGGTTACAGATTACTGGATGTTTACGAGGTCTGGCATTTTCCAGAGACGACTCAGTATGACAAAACAACGGGAACTGGTGGAATCTTTGCCAAGTATATTGATGTCTTCTTAAAGATCAAGCAAGAATCGAGTGGTTATCCAGACTGGTGTAACACGGACAAAGATAAAGAAAAGTTCAAGTCAGATTACCATCAGGCAGAAGGAATTTTACTGGAACATGTGGAAAAGAATAAAGGGATGAGAGCTATTGCAAAGATTATGCTAAACAGTCTCTGGGGAAAGCTAGCACAACGTGAGAACTTAACAAGAACAGAATATATATCTGAACCGTCCAAGTTTTTTGACCTGGTGACAAATCAAACAAAATTGGTAAAGAATGTTGATGTATATGGTGAACAGTTTCTACTCGTCAACTGGGAAGATATGGATTCGGTCATCGAGGCACATGCGTGCAGCAATGTGGTTATTGCAGCATTCGTCACTGCACAAGCGAGATTGAAACTTTATGGAGTACTGGAAAAACTGAATGAACGTGTCCTCTACTTCGATACAGATTCTATCATCTATGTACACAAACCAGGCCTATGGAATCCAACTATCATCAATAATCGACTTGGAGAACGGACGGACGAAGTACCAAATGCAAAAATTAAGAAATTTGTTGGAATGGGACCAAAGAACTATGGTTACGAATATATGGATAAAGATGGTCAGCGCAAGTCAACGTGTAAAGTCAAAGGACTGACACTGGATTACAACACTTCTCAACTTATTCACTTTCATCGAATGTTGGAATGGGCTAAGTCAGCGTGCAGAGATTTTTAAGAAACCGTGGACTATCAGAGAATTAGGAAACATATAGACGAGTGACTACTGAGAAACAATATAAGACTTATAGATTTACTTAAAATAAACGTATGATTCTGAAAAACGGTTATACTGTACCCTATGGATTTGAAATCTAAAACAAAACTGTGACATTGTGGTTATTATCAAATTGTTTTAGGAGATACAAAACAAAAATAGTGTACATATTTTGTTTCATGTTGATATTATGTTAGTAGTTTAAAAATGTTGTTTGTTCAAAAAAAAGTTCTAAAAAGGCGTGCCTTTCTTATTTTTTCTCAGTTTGCATCATGGTATCCGTACAGGTATTACAACAAAATATCGGTAGTGTACTTTTTTTCAAGATATTTTTTGCATCGTGTTGATATTATGTAAATAGTTAAAAATTATTTGTTCAAAATTAAAAAAGTTATAAAAAAGACGTATCTTTCTTATATTTACTTAGATTGCATTATGGCATCCATACAAGTATTACAATAAGATATTAGTAGTTTGTTTTTTTAAACATCCTTCTAATATCTTTATATCAGGTCCTAGTGGTTCAGGAAAAACTGAATTTGTGAAAACAATGATTGAGTATCGAGAGGACTTGTGTGATATTTTACCACTACATATCGTGTGGTGTTACAAAGAATGGCAATCTGCTTACAATGTGTTACAAGAACGCGAAGGATCAATTATAAAATTTATTCATGGCATTCCCGATGATGAGGATGAAATCGTCTCTGATACCAGTGCACCACACTTGGTCATCTTTGACGATATGTTAGGTGACAAAGACGAAGAAAAAATTAAGTTGTGGTTTACTAGAAAAATGTCATCACAGAAATGCTACTGTGGTGTACATCACACAAAATTTATTTCAGCAAAGTAAAGCATCTCGCACAATTAGTTTGAATGCCCATTATCTGAGTTTGTTTCAAAGTCCAAGAGATAAAATGCAAATCAAAGTTCTTTCAAATCAACTTCAAGCACCTCACATGGTTCACGCTTTTAATGATGCCACATCCAAACCTCATGGTTACTTATTGGTCGATTTAAAACCAAACACACCAAGTTATCTTAGATTCAGAACAGATATTTTTCCAAAATTGGTTTACGAAATCAAATCAACAGAGTCCTGTTGTCTATTTTCCAGTAGTATAAAAAGAAACGTTTGGTTTATAATTGAGCAAAAGTCATCATGGCTGTTGCACAACAAAGAACATCTGCTAACTTGATTCGTGCTCTGTACAATTTGAGTAGAGAACACGATACTCAGAAACGTCAACATTTATTAAATGCAGGATTAGTTGAAATGATCAAATGGTTTTCTTTGGCAGCTCGCAAAATTTTGGAAGGTAAAATGAAATTACCCAAACAAACTCAAAAATTCATGGATAGACATAAAGATGATGTCAAAAAAATTAGCAAATGCTATGGTAGATCCCGAAATTAAACGCAGTATTATTTTAAAACCTGGAGGCGGTGGATTTTTTGGTGGTACCATTATTCGAAGTCTCATTAGATGGGATGGAAATAAACGCATGAGAAAATTTGGCAAAAAAAGATCAACTAAGAAATCATCTCAGAAAACTAAGAAACCCTCCAAGAAATCAAAACAAGTATCTAAGAAATCTAAAAAGTCTAAGAAAACAAGTAAGAAAACGACTCAGAAACGTAAAATAAATGAACGTTTTATCACTTTCAGAAAACGTACACCTCCTAGAAAACAATTTACGCCGCCGTCAACTGCATCACCATTATCATCTCTTCCTAGTCCACCTTCTAGTACTCGAAATCTTGTCAATAGCATTTTGCAAGATATGCATAAGACACCACAAAAGACATCTCCTCCTATCTCAAGATATTCACCTTTGCAACCCATGAGTCAGGCTGGAAAAATAGGTTACCAAGCCGCTATGAGACAGTTAGGTTACAATCAACCTTTCAGAGTGACAGGTCAGCCAAACTTAAAATTTACTAGACGAAAGTTACACCTATAAAAAGGTTGTAACTCGAACATATTTGATCAGTTAAATCATGGCTGTGCATAAGAAAAGACGAGGGTAAAAACGTAATTTGATTAAAAAATATGGACATTTTTTGCAAGGTCTGACTCAAATCCCTAGAAAGTATCGTCAGAAAATGATTCAGCATTGTCCAAAAGAAGTCATCGATTGTGTTGGGGAATGTTGCTTGAATATTATAAAAGGCAATGTCAAATTAAGTTCTGCTCAGAAACAGAGACTGAGGCCAAGGAAAAATCATCTCTTATTAATCTCCTCTAAAAAGGTTCCTGTGGCACAGAAAAAGAAAATCATTAATCAAAAAGGTGGTGCACTGTTAGGTTTATTGTTAAAACCACTCATAGGTCCAGTAATAGGGTCCATTCTATCAGGTGCACTTGCAAATGGAAGGTCGTAAAATGGTAATCGTTCCTTTCAAACTTTGGGAAGATATGAAACGTTGGAAGGAAGAACAAATTCAAAAACCTAGACTACCGCCCGATCCTAATGTCAGTGCTACTGCCAGTCTTCAAAGAGACTTATCTTCTGTTTTGGCAAACGAAGATTTATCCGAAGACGAAAAATCTCAATTGTATGGTCAGACTTTACATCAGTTTCAAACGGCACATCGTAAAGCTTTAGAAACTAACAACTTCCAGAATCTATTTCGTCTAAAATTAATCAAAGGATCATGGACAGTGTACCCACTACCATGAAAAAGAAAGCCAGATTATTAATGTCCATCTTACAAGATCATCCTAATTTGTCTTGGGATGAAGACGGTACAGTTAAACTGTACGGTCAGCCCATTCCAGGTTAAAATATTATCGATTTGGCCAATGATGTTTTGAGACAAAGAAAAGGAATAGAACCTACGGGATGGCAACCCTTTGCCGAGGGACTTAAAGCTAAGAACGTTCCTCAAGATTTTGTGGGTAATAAAAGAAGATGGGAATGGAAGGGAATGGATGCATCGTTCAAAAGAATTGGACCGTCCATCATCTTCTCCTCAAGAGGAGGAGGATGTGTTTAAAACACCTTTAAAATCAAAGAAAAGGAGGTCACATATTACTCCCAAACGTAGTATAAAAAAGGAAAGGCTCTCTGCAAAACGCCAATTAGATCCAGTTGCTTGGTCAAGTTACGATGAATAAATTGCTTTCCAAATTATTTTACGATCCAAATCATTCCGTTGGCTACATGGGTATTTTACCGTTGTATAAAGCTGCCAAGAAAATTTCAAAAAAGATCAAGTTAGATGATGTGAAACGTTGGTTGGGAAAACAACAAACGTATACTTTGCATTCGTAGAAAATTTTATCGTCGCAAAACTGTAACAGCTGGAATCGATTATCAATGGCAGGCAGATTTGGCAGGTATGTCGAGTACTTCAAAATTTAATGACAAATACAGATTTTTACTTTGTATCATTGACATATTTTCCAAATATGCTTGGGTTGTGCCAATCAAAGATAAGTCAGGTAAAACTTTAGTCCATGCATTGAAGTCTGTGTTAAAAAGTGGACGAAAACCTAAGAGTTTACAAACTGATAAAGGTACCGAATTTAAAAACAAAGACTTTCAAGATTTCTTGAAATCGAAAAAGATTCATTTTTTACTACAGAGAATCCTGAAACTAAAGCCAGCATCGTTGAACGTTTTCAAAGAACTTTGAAAAGTCGCATGTGGAAATATTTCACACATCATCGCACTCTCCGATATCTCGATGTACTTTCAAAATTAGTCAACGCTTACAATCACTCGTATCATCGTAGCATAAAACGTGCACCTGTCTCTGTAACAGTCCAAAACGAAGCAAAGGTTTCTGAAATTTTGTTAGAAAACAAGAAATCGAATTGTAAGAACTCAACATCATCTCAAGCTAAATTCAAAGTGGGAAATTTTGTGCGCATCTACAAAACAAAACGCACATTTGAGAAAGGGTATTTACCAAATTGGACTCGGGAATTATTCAAAATTTCTGCTGTGATAAAAACTCAGTCTCCCGTTACCTATAAAAGAACAGATCTCGATGGCGAATCAGTCAGAGATACTTTCTACTCGCAAGAGTTACAACGTGTAGAAAAAGATCAAATTTACGAAATTGAATCTATTTTAAATCACAGAAAGCGAAAAGTTGGCAAAAAGTGGGTAAAAGAAATCAAAGTTCATTGGAAAGGCTATCCGTCTAAATTTGATAGTTGGATTTTAGAATCTGAGCTAGTATAAAAGCATGAAAATGGATTCTAAAAGTTCATTTATGCGTAGTGACAGCGCCTCAGTACAATCTACAGACAGTACAGGAAAAATAGTTAAAAATCGTTTTACATTTCTTGCACAGATCATTGTAGTTTACATCATTATTATTACATCGTTAGTTCAAATCAGTCTGAGAAGTCCGGATAAAGAATTGTGGTTAATCTTACTCAGCAGTTCTACCGGTTACATCTTACCATCGCCAGGTTTGAAATTCAGAAAACAATCTTTACCCGGTGACGAACCCGACTCAAAATTGAAACCATGAAAGATTTTTATTTGACTTTATTAAGCGACAGTTCTCTACACATGTATCCGGACAATAAACAAAACTCGTTTACTGTAAAACTAGATCACCCCATTCAAATCGAAAAAGAACTTTGGGAAGTTGCGTTGGTAGAAATGATTACACCTTCACAAATTTTAAATATATCTGAAGAAAATAATTATTTCTTTTTAAGATTTTACGACAGGAGCTTAGCTGCGAAAATAGATGATGTGAATTGCACATATGATGGTAGTTGTTCAGAAATTGATCTCAAAATTCCAAAAGGCAACTATCATTCGCCGTACCATTTGGTTGAAGAAATACAAAATATAATCGACAGACGTTATGGCACACATTTAAAACAGAGCAATGCATCTATCACCATTTCATATGCGAAAAATAGTCGACGCGTAAAAGTACACTCACAGGATCCAAATCAAGTTAAAATTTTCTTTCCCACTCAACTTGCAGAAAAGTTAGGTGTCAATCCAAATTTTCATGATAAAGCCATTGGTAACGAAAGACATGCTTTCAAATATGGTGTGGATTTAAACACGTCGTATCATCAATTGCACGTGTACTCAGATATTGAAAGTTACACTTACATTGGAGACGTGACTGCACCAGTTTTGAGAGTTGTGCCATTTCAACAAACAAAGTCAGAAACTCATTCTCACCAAGAATTTTTAAACTTACATTACGTTCCCGTAGCTAAATCATACATCGATCAAGTTCACATAAGTATAAAAGGAGATACAGGCTATGATGTACCATTTATTACTGGAAAGTCGTTGATCAAGTTACACTTCGGACTCAAAGAAAATTAAAAAAGAATGAAGACTAGTGCATCGTACCCAGTGTATCGTGGCATACCGAGACAATATGGTCATGGTTTAGGTTCTATTTTCAAAACTGCTATTCGAACAATCGTTCCAATTTTAAAGCCTGTAGCTAAAGCTGGATTACGATCGGCAAAGAAAGTTGTCAAAGAACAAGGTATATCAGCACTTCGCGATATGGTGTCAGGACAAAATGTAAAACAAGTGTTGCAACATCGCGGTCAAGCAGCTTTGAAGCAACTTTTGCCTATAAAATCGAAATGCTCATCTCGCAAATCTCATTCTTTCGCTAAACGCCAAAGAGTAAACAAGACAGGCAAAAGCAAGAGACTAAGTATTAGAGACATTGAGAAAAAAATTTCTGGTCAAAACATATTTAAGTAATCATGTTTCAACAAGATTCTGACGAATGCAGTAAGTCTGAATTAGAAATGCAAACCGTGCCTCCTACGATGACAACCATGATTCAAACTAAAATGGAAATGTATCATCCTATTGCTTCGCTCGATAGTTATCATGCACCTATCGAATTTGTTGTACCTGCTCAGACCGAATATTACACGGACCTGTCACAATCAAATCTTTACTTAAAATTCAGAATCTTGAAAGAAGACGGGTCTAATTTGGATGATGATCAGAAAGCAGGTCCCATTAATAATTTCTTGCACAGTATGTTCAGTGGCATCGATCTGTTTCTGAACAATAAACTTGTCACCAGCAGTATGGACACCTATCCATACAGAGCTTACATTGAAAATCTGTTTTCCTATGGTTCAGATGTCAAATCTAATCAACTGAAAGCTGGTGAATTTTGGTATCCAGATGCAGCTGGGAAATTTGAAGATCATGACAGTGCAACTGTCAAGGCACGCAATGTTGCTGTAGTAAAAAGCATACCAGTGGAACTTTGGGGATGTTTGCATTTAGATTTGGCTATGCAAGAAAAATATCTGCCAAACGGAATATAAATCAAACTTCGACTCAATCGTGCTTCTCCCAGGTTCTGTATCCTATCAGATGACCCTTGTGTAGTGAAAATCGATGAAGCTGCTTTGGAAGTTCGACATATCCAACTTCTTCCTGCAATCAGTAACGAGCTGAATCAATCTATTGTACATCACAATGCTAAGTTTCCCATTCGCAGAGTGGAAGTCAAAAGTTTCACGATTGGCCCAGGACTTCGATCAAAAGTCGAAGATCATTTGTTCCAGGGACAACTTCCAAAACGTATCTTCATTGAAATGGTCACCAATGAAACTTTCAATGGTGCTTATAACAGAAATCCTTTCTTATTTCAACCTTTCAATCTCAGTAAACTGGATGTGAGCTGCGATGGACAGAGCATTTACGGGAAACCCTTTGAACCCAAATTCGAATCAAACAATTATCTCAGATCTTATATGTCCATCTATCAAGCTTTGGGAAATCAACTTCAGAACTGCAACATAGATTACAAAGATTACAAAGCAGGATACTGCTTCTGGGGATACGATCTCACACCTGATCAGGGGGCAGATCAAGGTCATCTGCATCCTATAAAAACTGGAAACTTACGACTGGAACTTCAGTTTGCAAGAGCACTCGACAGCACCATCAACCTAATTGTGTATGCAGAGTTTGATAGTCGCATTGATATCAACGGAATCAGAGAAGTCATCACAGATTACTAAAAAAAGAATGAATCCTGGATATTACCTTGAAGAAGAACTGATTCTTCGAGATAGCAGTTACGCTTCATATTATGGACATGTTCCTGGATATGGCTTACTAAAAAACGAATACGAAGATGAGCCAGAAGAACCTATCTTTCAAGAATGGGACTTTGAACAGAAAAAAGAAGATGAGGAGGAGTCTGATGCTGAAAAAGACATATTAACCCCCGAAAGAAGACGATATATCTGTGACATGCTAAAGCAAGCAATGGTTGGAAAACTGAAAGATGCCATAGCAGACTATGCACGACACGAATGCACTGGATGTAGAATTGATCATCCCAGTCAGAAATACCACGATCTGTGTCTATGGACTTCACCAACTGGTTGGATAGTAGACTATGGCTACGACGAGGCAGCGCTGAGTTGTCTTGATATCTACAAAATCATTCAAGAATGGGACAGTCTTCTATGGTTAGAAAAGACAAGAGGACTAAGAGATCTGTCACCAAGAGAAGCGGTGGAAGCTTATAAAAACTTGATGTTTCTCAGAAACAATCAAAACAGTTACAGAAGTGATCCTAGTACCAACCAAGAGTGGAGAGACTTCTGGAAACAGAAGCTTTTACAATGAATACCTAGGAACTCACATCTCTGTTAAACAGAGCACCACAACTTAAACATTTACATGGACAAGTGTGTGCTAAAGACTTACTACCAGAAGAGAAACCATTGGATGTGAAAGCTTATATCATCAATACGGACCCTTCTGACAAACCAGGAGAGCATTGGGTAGCCATTTACTTCAGAAACAACAACGAAGCTGTCTACTTTGATTCTTATGGACTACCACCACTAGAAGACTATATTCTACCATTCATTCAAAGGAATACCAGACACTGGATCTACAACAAAGAATTGCTACAGAGTCCATGGAGTAGAGTCTGTGGCATGTACTGTATCAATATTCTGGATCAACTCGGAAGAGGACTGGACCTAAAAACAGCCATTCATGAACAACTCTATGGTACTGGAGAAGATCCCTACCAGAACGACAGAGATGTCGAAATGTGGTTCAGTTTAAACTATGGACAATTATACAAAGACATTTACAGAGGCATAACACCTCTGTGGAAACCAAGAGTTCAGTTTTGTAAATGCTTAAAATATACACATTGCTTGTCACAGAAGTTTCCTATGTATACTATGTTATGTTAAGGAATTTATTGTTAACGATAGCAGAGGGACGGCCCTAATCCTCTGTCTTATCGTGTTCCTAGTTAGCGGGGCAAATAAAATTGTTGAAATATTTACCAGTCTAGTTTCCTTATTTTCTCCTCATAGGAGGTAGTAGTAAGCTAAACTTGAGATGAATAGCAAACAAACAAAAAATAAGTCCCCTCATACTTTCCAGTCTACTCAAAACAAGGTCTTGAGATACAAGATCTTAGCAGAGAAGCCTCTGGAGAGTCTCAGTATATTAAGTAGACGCTATAAAGTTATGCCTTTGACTAGAGTTGAGGTCTTGAGATACAAGAGCCAAGAGATTCATAGTAAACGCATATTACTTTACAGCCTCTAGGAATCCATTGAAAGATATGCCTCTGGTACAGAGTTGAGGTCTTGAGATACAAAACCAAGAGACTTAGACGCATAGGACCAGCCAAAAAACACACCACACTAACAACTCTAACGCACACTCATCAACTACACAGGAAAAAAAGTCCATTTATTCAAGCTACACAAATATATTATGCTGGGTCTTGAGATACAAGACCATTAGTGCTGGGTCTTGAGATACAAGACCATTAGGACTAGGTCTTGAGATACAAGACCATTAGTTCTAACCATCTAGCTGCAAACATACACAAAAAAAATGACTAAGTTATTTTATTCAAGCTACTGTAATACCACAAATTAGCTAACTACATCCATAAAAATGACTAAGTTATTTTAGCCTCAGAAAATGACTAAGTTATTTTCAAGCAGCTCAAAAAATGACTAAGTTATTTTAGCCTCAGAAAATGACTAAGTTATTTTCAAGCAGCTTTAGGTACAGCTAAAAAATGACTAAGTTATTTTAGCCTCAGAAAACGACTAAGTTATTTTCAAGCAGCTTTAGGTACAGCTAAAAAATGACTAAGTTATTTTAGCCTCAGAAAAATGACTAAGTTATTTTCAAGCTAGTTTACTCAAGTTTAGCCCCAGGGTGGCATCTATGGGTACTCCTTATGGGAAGTTTGTATGGGAGTCCCTATAACCTGTTTTCAGGCTTAAATTTATAGCGACTGAGAAGTAGTCATTTTTTCGACGAAAAAATGACTAAGTTCTCAGTCCCTATAAATTTTAGCCTGAAAACAGGTTATAGGGACTCCCATACAAACTTCCCATAAGGAGTACCCACAGTGCCACCCTATACTACTTTCAGCAGACGATAACTTGTTGGTCTTCCTGAATTATCATTCACTAAATATATTACTTTTTTTAATTAAACAATATGTTTTGTTTTCTTAGGTTAAACTATTGATCTTCATTTCAAAATCGTATTGAATTATCTGTAACTAAATACTATCTCCTACGTAGGACTTATTATTTCCTACGTAGGAGTTACTAACTCCTACGTGGGACATTATCTCCTACGTAGGAGTTACTATCTCCTACGTAGGACTTATTATCTCCTACATAGGAGTTACTAACTCCTACGTAGGACTTACTATCTCCTACGTAGGACTTATTATCTCCTACGTAGTAGTTACTAACTCCTACGTAGGACATTATCTCCTAGGTAGGAGTTACTATCTCCTACGTAGGACTTGCTATCTCCTACGTAGGACTTAATTATCTCCTACGTAGGAGTTACTATCTCCTACGTAGTATCTCCTACGTAGGACTTATTATCTCCTACGTAGGAGTTACAAACTCCTACGTACGACTTATTATCTCCTACGTAGGACTTAAATATTTTTCACCTGGCACCAGGACGCTTCCATATTTAAGACATATACATATTTCCGTGTCGTACGACATTTTCCTCACAAATAGTGTATAGTTTATCAACCATGACTGCTGCATTAAGTGAAATAGGAGGCTGAAGAGGCTGTCAATCGGCCAATGTTGAAAAAAATGAGTGTTCAGAGACAGGTATAGGCACCTCACCCATAATTTCATGTTTTACCGAAATGAATATTGTTTAGCGCCTTAACAGTTTCGTTGGGTACATGCCTGGTACTTGCTTACCCTGGTCGACCCTAGCCCGCCCTCAGCCCGCCCCTATTTTTTGAAAAACGATAAGGAAAGAGCCAACTACAAAGGTAAAACATCATTTCCCCCCTCACATATAATATTATAGTTTTACAAACTGTCTTAAAATTCTAACATATTACCCAGTCTTTTCCAGTCGCGGGAGGGAGTCGGAAGCACACTGTACCGTGTTAATGTTTTTTATAGTATTCTAGAGAAAGACACTGTTTTTGGAAAGTTCTTAAAAGAATGTGTCCTTGAACTATTTTACAGCACGGCAGCTGTCTCACTGGTCGGTCTGTCGCCAATATGGTTGAATTTTGGAGGTTTTATTGTCG
Source organism: Anodontia alba (assembly GCA_964016985.1). Classification (NCBI taxonomy): domain Eukaryota; kingdom Metazoa; phylum Mollusca; class Bivalvia; order Lucinida; family Lucinidae; genus Anodontia; species Anodontia alba. The sequence continues at coordinate 75,426,304 of OZ024834.1, forward strand.
CAATCTCCGTTATTCCGCTGAGGCGTCGCCGCGGTACAAAATTAGCGACCATCAAACCGACAATTTCGCTCCCCGAATGACAAAGTTATCCCCTAATTAATTGTACTACATATTAAGAAATACATATACACTGTTGAACAAAATAGCAGTTCACGTTCCTTAAAATTACAACAAGCTGCCTTAAGGTATTATTTGGACGCACTATGGAAATATCAATGGGGTAGCAGATGTACCTATGCGATATTTAAACCGTGCCCATAGCGAACATATGAGGGTAAAATAACTAAAGTTCTACGTTATTATTCCATGAAAAACTAAAATTCTGCTTGTTTTTGTTTAGTATAAAAATAAAAACGAAGTTATTCTTAATCATTCTACCTACCTCCAAAAATTCAACCATTTTGTCGACAAACCGGTGTACCAGTTTATCTTCCACCCTGGGCAGCTTGGCCCCCGCGGGGGTGAAGATACCCCGGGGTATCTTGCCCCCCCACCCCGGTCAGCTTGCCCCCGTGGGAGAAGCAGCTTGCTCCCTGGGGACAAAGATACCCTGGCCTGGGCAGCTTGCCCCCCACCCCCAGAAAACCTGACAGCTTGGCCCCCGGGGGTGAAGATACCCCGGGGTATCTTGCCCCCCCACCCCGGTCAGCTTGCCCCCGTGGGAGAAGCAGCTTGCCCCCTGGGGACAAAGATACCCTGGCCTGGGCAGCTTGCCCTCCACCCCCAGAAAACCTGACAGAACTTAATGCAGAAAAATTTTATTTTTTTAAAATAAAAATCCTTATAGTAGAAACACGGGAAAACTAATCTTGACATGTATGTGCATATGCATCTTTTTCCGGATAGGAGAAAATTGAGGACCAGAATATAGTGGCCTTAGAAGTTTGCACCTGTGCCAGAAAACCTGGCAGACTCCTTTCAAAAAGACAATTTATCACTTAATAGACTTTCCTATCAGTCATTTGAATATTATTAATATTGACCATTAACTATTTTTCTAAAGCTGGAGGTGAGGCGGGGGGTAAGATACCATGGCCTGGGCAGCTTGACCCCCACCCCTAGAAAACCTGAAAGAACTTTATTCAGAAAGATTTTATTCTTTTTAAATAAAAATCTTTATGATAGAAACATAGAAAAACTTTTTTTTTATGTGCATATGCATCTTTTACCCGATAGGAGGAAACTGAGGTCCAGAATATAGTGGCCATAGAAGCTAGCACTATGCCAGAAAACCTGGCAGACTCCATTCCCAAAGATAGTTTATCAATGAACAGACTTTCCTATAGTTTATCAATGAACAGACTTTCCTATAGAACACTCATTTGAATAATCATAAAATGGACCATTAACCGTTCTTCTCTAAACAGGAAGTGGGTGGGGGTAAGGTACCGTGGCCTGGGCCCCTCCCCCAGGGGTGAAGATACCCTGGCTTGGGCAGCTTGCCCCCTGCCTCAAGAAAATCTTACACAACTTAATTCAGTAAGTTTTTTTCTTCTTTTAAATAAAAATCCGTATACCAAACCCCGGGCAAAACTGATTTTTTATGTACATATCCATCTTTTACTGGATAGGAGACAATTGAGAGCCTTAGAAACTTGCACCTATGCCAGAAAACCTGACAGACTCCATTCAAAAAGATAGTTTATCACTTAATAGACTTTCCTATTGAACAGTCATTTGAATATTCATAATATCGACCATTAATCATTTTTCTCTAAACAGGAAGGGGTGGGAGGTAAGATACCGTGGCCTGGGCAGCTTGCTCCCCCCCCCCCCGCCACCCCCACCAGGGGTGAAGATAACCTGGCTTGGGTAGCTTGCCCCCGCCTCAAGAAAATCTTATACAACTTAATTCAGTAAGTTTTTTCTTCTTTTAAATAAAAATCCTTAAAATAAAAACATGGCAAAACTGGTTTTTTTTTTGTACATATGCATCTTTTACTGGATAGGAGGAAATTGAGAGCCTTAGAAGCTAGCACCTATGCCAGAAATCTGACAGACCCCAGACGAAAAAAAAGTGTCACTGAACAGACCTTCCTATTGAACAGTCATTTGAATAGTCATAATATCGACCATTAACCAATTTCCTCTAAACAGGAAGGGAAGGGGGGTAAGATACCGTGGCCTGGGCAGCTTGCCCCCACCCCCACGGGGGTGAAGATACCCTGGCTTGGGCAGCTTGCCCCCCACCCACCCCACCCCCCGCCTCAAGAAAATCTTACACAACTTAATTCAGTTTTTCTACTTTTGAATAAAAATCTGATTTTGTTTTGTACATATGCTTTTTTACTGGATAGGAGAAAATTGGGAGCCTTAGAAGCTTGCACCTATGCCAGAGAACCTGACAGACTCCATTCAAAAAGATAGATTATCACTTAATAGACTTTCCTATTGAACAGTCATTTGTATATTCATAATATCGACCATTAACCTTTTTTCTCTAAACAGGAAGGGGTGGTGGTGGTGGTGGGGTGGGGGAGGGGGGAGGGTAAGATACCGTGGCCTGGGCAGCTTACCCCCGGGGATGAAGATACCCTGGCTTGGGCAGCTTGCCCTCCGCCTCAAGGAAATCTTACAAAACTTAATTCAGTAAGTTTTTCTTCTTTTAAATAACAATCCTTATAACTAAAACATGGCAAAACTGACTTTTTTATGTACATATGCATCTTTTACTGGATAGGAGAAAATTGAGAGCCAGGGTATCATCACACCCGAGGGGCAAGCTGCCCAGGCCAGGGTATCTTACCCCCCCCCCCACCCCCCCACACACACACCCCACCCCAGCCTATCTGAAGAAAGATAGATAATAAAAAGTAATAGAAATATTCAAATAACCTGTTAAATTGTTTTAAAAAGGTAAAATTAACATTCTGAACTTTAATTTTGTTTACAAGATTTTCTGAGCTTGGGAGCAAACTCTATGGCCACAGTAATTTGGCCTCAATCCCTTCCCGTAAAGTGAAAAACTAGGTACAAGCAGGTACTACTACCATTCATTTTAATGTCTGTGCATTAGAATTTAAAGTTTAAAATGATTAAATAGCTTTTCAGATTGGAGTTTGCCAAGTTTGCAGAGGTGGGGAGAAAGCTGCCCAGGCCAGGGTATCTTCACCCACCGGGGGGGGGGGGGGGGGGCGGGGGGGGGGGCAATCTGCCCAGGCCAAGATATCTTACCCCCACCCCAGCCTATCTGAAAAAAGATAGATAATAAAAAGTAATAGAAATATTCAAATGACCTGTGAAATGGGAAATTGTTTTAAAAGGATAAAAATAACATTCTGAACTTTAATTTTGTTTACAAGATTTTCTGAGCTTGGGAGCAAACTTCTTGGGACACAGTAATTTGGCCTCAATCCCCTCCCGTAAAGTGAAAAAGCAGGTACAAGCAGGTACTTCTCGTACTTCCATTCTAATGTCTGTGCATTAGAATTTTAAGTTGTAAATGATTAAATAGCTTTTCAGATTGGAGTTTGCCAAGTTTCCAGGGGTGGGGGGCAAGCTGCCCAGGCCAGGGTATCTTCACCCCCGGGGGGGGGCAAGCTGTCCAGGCCCGGGTATCTTACCCCCCGCCCCTTTCTGTTAGAAGAAAGATACGTAATATCAAATACTGGAAATTCTCTAATGACCTGTTCAATGGGAAATTCTATTAAAAGTGATAAAATATCTTTCTGAACTGTGTCTGCAAGGACTTCTGAGTTTGGGAGGAAAATGCTTAGGCTACAGTATCTTAGCCCCAACCTCCTCCCATAAAGAGAAAAATAATGAAAAACATACATTTCACTGTTCTGATAATTGTGTGATATAAATTTGTTATTAAAATAAAATATCATTTTGAATTGAGTTTCCCAGGTTTTCTGGGGTAGGGGGCAAGCTGCCCAGGGCGGGGGGGGGGGCAAGATACCCCAGGGTATCTTGCCCCCACCCCCGGGGGCAAGCGGCCCAGTGGGGGCAAGATAAACTGTTATTAGTCTTACTAAGTACACATTTCAGAACTTTTTAGAAACAGTGCCTTTTGCTCGAATACAGTGAATCATTCAAAAAAAAAAAAAAAAAAAAAAAAAAAAAAAACACGGTACAGTGTGCTTTCGGTTCCCTCCCGCGCTCAAAAAAGACTGGGGTATCTGTTCGAATTTTATGACAGTATATAAAATTATATATGTGAGGAAGAACAAATTTTCCTCCTATAAGGATGTTTTTAACTTTGTAGTTGGGTCTTCCCTTATCGTTTTTTCCAAGAATAGGGGCGAGCTGGGTTCGGCCAGGGTAAGCAAGTGCCAGGCAATGCATCCAACGAAACTATTAAGCAGCTAAACAAGATTCGTTTCGACAAAACATGAAATTTTTGCAGAGGTAGATACACCTGTCACTAAATACTCTAGCTACTCTTTTTTTTTTTTTGTTGTTGTTGTTTTTTTTTTTTTTAACTTCGGCCGATTGGTGGCCTCTTCAGCCTCCAATATCATTTGAAAAGTAGCTGTAATGATTAATAAATTATACCCAATTTGAGAGGAAAATATCGTTCGACACCGAAATGAAATATGGCTTAAACTTACGGCAAAAAGTGAGAGCTTCGCAAATCTCTACAGTTTGATGAAACGCGATTTTGTCTCAAGGCTTACGAACTTCGTACGATATTTGTAAGACAAAAATACGTTGTAAACACTTTGATGAAACTAGCCTAAGGTGCTTCAAATGTTTGAAACTGATTTGTATTTATACACAAAGTAAAATAATTTTATATTTCAGATAGTAGACAATGCAATTTATCTGTGTACTGGTGGTTGTGTTATTGACACGGATTATTCCTTTGATAAACGGAGCTGATATCGACTTGAGTGTGTGTAATCCGTTGAATGTAACAGCTGGTAAGTCCACAAAAAGGCTGACGTGTTCTGAAGTTTTAGTAAAACAAAAATAAAGGTAAGAGAGAAGTCCAGTGAGTGCCACAATCACAAATCGCAGCCCTTCCCAGACACTAAGAGGAAGAGGAAACAGAAAAATCCAAACAAGCACAAATCGAACAAACGTACGAAAAGCACTAAGATTAGCTCTCTCTTCCCCAAGCGAGGTAATCACAATGCTAAAAGGACTGAAAAACACAAGAACAAAATAACACAAGGTAAGACACATAAAACAAATCGCCTCGTAGAATAAACCATAAAGCAACAAAGAGTAAGACTAACACCGGGACCACCGCCTTAGAACGGTCAGTAGAGTACAAAAAAGTAAGAGAAAAGTCCAGGGAGTGCCACAATCACAAACCGCAGCCCTTCCCAGACACTAAGAGGAAGAGGAAACAGAAAAGACATAAAACATATCGCCATGTAGAACAAACCACAAAGCAACAAAGAGTTAGACTAACACCGGGACCACCGCCTTAGAACGGTCAGTAGAGCAAACCACCGGGGGCTTTAAAGCACTTTTACAGCTAGCCAACTTCACCCTGGGTCCCGATGCTACTCCCAATACAGAAAAATATCGCTCGAAATTTCCTCAAAAGCAGCGACTATTTGAGTAGTGAGTCCTGTTTTTTTTTTTTTTTTTTTTTTTTTTTTTTTTTTTTTTTTCATTAACGAATTTACTACATGAGATAAAGTTTATGAATATTTGTCTAACTCAAAATCTTCTTTTTCACTATACAATTTTATTATTAAAAGTATTTGCGACGTTAAAATGTGTCATTAAAATCTGTCATTGGTTATAAAAAAAAAACAGGATACATTGCGGCACACTGCGCATGGCTGTTAACCTTATTACGGTTGATAGCTTTGCTTCCCTCTTCAACTGACTCCTCCGTCAGGCAGTTATAACCACGCCCACGTGAATTTCCTTAGACAAACTTTGTATTGATATACCTGTGCTTACCTGTAAAAAGCACGCGTTGATTTGTTTGTCTAACTAAAAACATTGACAATTTCCTTATTAGCTATTTTGAATGGTCAGTTGCGGTTATCAGTTAAATGGTCAAGTGACTTGACGGAGGAGGCAACTACACGACGACGGCTCCCTCCTCAATTATTTTCATATGTATGGAGCCTGTTGAGCCAATCGTGGTCCTGTTTGTGTTATTCTTGTGTTCTGACTTTAGGTTGCTAGTGAGCCATTTGTTTCGATGCATCAGTGTTTTGGGTTATATGTGTTTCAGTGTGATGTTTCGCACATGAGGTAGAGGACCCCTATGCAAACCGAACATTTGTTTGTAATTTGGAGTTGCATAGGAATAAAGGGCAAGGTTTCGCGCGAGTAAAACTGGATTAAGCCCCCTCCCAAACCAGTAGTATTTCTGTTGATCGTTCCAAGGTGATTCCTCTGTTACAATTCTTCCTTCGGTGGCGCTCGTTTTGTTCCTCATCTTTCCTTTTTCGGTCTTTCAGAAGGCTGTACTTCGTTATTGTGTCATTTCCTGGGTATGTTCACTTATACTTTCAAAAAAGCAATGCGTGTTCTTTTGTTTAAACACAATATATTTATCTGTATTGGCAAATGTGGCTACTTTAAAGACCCATAAGAATAGCTTTAACGACAGCTTAAGAATGATAGAACAAAACCTCCTGAGCGTAGTGTTGAAATTCGAATACAAACCCAACTAGTTCAGAATTTACTAAGTTGAAAGATAAGCTTTTAATCTGTAAATGGTAGCTTTTGCTTGTAAGTTAAGTGTGCCGCATGAGGATTTTATGACGCAATACGGGACTTGAATATCAAGTCTAAGCTAAACTCTAATATCAAAAACAAACTCCAAAGTGCATGACCAGAGCGTTTATTTGGATGAACAACGAGCAGTTTATCAGTCTGTACACAATGCATAATGCCAAAGACACAAGATTTCTTTAAATCTTTGAAAGTATGCAACTCATTCGGACATGTTTGGTCAAGCAATACATGAGAGTATACGTCTTTGCCTGCACGAATTGCCTAAAATAAACTTTGAATGTCTGACATCTGTAGCTACGCAAACACCAATCTCAAAAATTTTCTGAACAAAATTTTCCATCTGTTCGGTCGAAATACCCTTCGTAAAACATCTACACTTTTCAATATTTCTGTGTTTGCTAACAATTAAGACAGGCACGCTCACGCGATCAAAATCGCCCAGGAAAACTCAGAGATAAAACTTTTAAAGCAAAATGCTCTGAGAACACCTGTCCCCATTTGTCACCTTAGTGGCTTTAAGATCGCTTAATGTCGGGGCTCATTTTAACTAGCGTATACGTATACTCTCATGTCATAAACGAGAAATTTTAAAATTAGAATATATTAATAAAGAAATATATTTGGACTGAATCATTAATGCATTCAAGATTACATTTCTGATATCAAAGTTTTTACAGTAAACAACTTTCTTTTCGAAATTATTTTTGAGAAATACGAAATGCGCAATGATACACTAACAATGATAGACTATTTCAAAAAAAATGATAGCACATAAAAAGTACTTCAAAAGTGCTTCATTGAAATTAAACTATAGAATTCATTAGCAACTTGAAAGAATTTCTTTTTTTTTTTTTTTTTTTTTAGCATGAAGAAACAATGATCTAGAAAATCAATGACATTCATTCTTATTATCTGATTTCAAGATCAAAATACAAGAGCTAATGAACTTTTCAATATATTAAAGTGCATGATACTTCAAGAATACGATTCTTTACTTTGTCTGCAATTAAGTACAGATATACATTTTCTACGCCTTCTCAAGTCGCTTCGTATCAAAGACTGCAGTCCTGTAAAACGTCGAATTTAATTGGAAAACAAGGTTTTAATGTTTCCTTAAAATATAAATCTTAATGAAAATTAGTGTTGCCTCGTCGCTAACGTCTGGTAGAATGACAAAATCCGATACACACATTATAATCAATACACAAAATTCGCTTCACTGAATTCACGGAATTCACGTGCCCCATACATATTACCAATACACTGCTCAACTAAAGTTTGAACCCAAGTCTAATTTCAAAACTCATTTGAAAAAATATGTAACGCTTTAGACAAACATTTCGCGCTATACTTCGAAACGCGCGAAATAAATAGTCTAAGCTAAACTCTAATATCAAAAACAAACTCCAAAGTGCATGACCAGAGCGTTTAGACCCAAAAAGAAAGGGCTTTGGAATGTTGCAAATATCTTACACAAAATTTCCAAAAAAAAAAAAAAATTTAATTTTAAAAACTAGAACTATACAAAATCAGAAACGTGCTTTGTTTTACTATCTTTAATAAATATGTAAAATAAACAGAAACTGGTTGTTTTTTAAATAAAATCTCACTGACGAAAATAATATACATGTATGCCTGTTCATACTGAAGTAAAGCAGTGCAAATTTGATGAAAAATCAAGCCGGCATTTAAAAACTCCAACTATAAACGACCCTTTAAACGATCATTTGCACAAACACTCAAAAGCGAATGCATTTATCATGCTAATATTGTCAAATTTATTAGAAAACTGACGTATGTATATATCAAGCTAACATTTTACTATTTTATATGATGTCTTTTCCGAAAACCGAATTTCTCGCATTACTGAACTCAATGCATAAAGTTTCATACTAATCGATTCATCATAACACTAACGCACGAGAAACTGCGAGTCTGTTATCCAAAGAATCAGCGACATAACCGTCTTTGCTGGAACTGCTTTTCCAACGGCCGTGTACCATTAATCGGCGCTCGTTCACATTTTCAGAGTTTCCAGCAGTCGTAGCTCCGCCAGAACGCAGACTATGTAGACCTATGTTTAAATTTCCTGATACCTCTTTCAAACGACTAACGATTGTTTCTCTTGCGCGTGTATAACTCAAAGGTTTATCCTTATAAATAAGGCGACATAACCCCTTCGATCTAAAACATGGTCGAAATAAAAACTTCGACATTTCCGTGCCTTGTTCTGAAATTGCCAAATAGCGCTGAAGCATCAAAAAAGGACATGCGGTGGTATTGCCTTTAGATACAAGAACTTCGTTTCCGAAACGATATTGATCCGTTTTACTTTTCGGTATAACTAACTTGAAATACCCTTCATAAAACTCTATATCATTACAACGAATATTGCTCAACTCGTCAAAGCGTAAAAACCCGGCAAATCCCAAAAGTATCATGCACAAATCTCTGATTATCAATATATCATTTGAACCAATATATTTATCACAAAGATCAATCAATATTGATGAGGATACTGGATCTTTCTTTACAGTTGGTCTATGCGAAACACGCTTGGAAGTATCCAACAAATTTTTGACAAATAAATTATCCGTGGGGTCAGGCAAATTTTTCAAATTGTGTGCCCATTTGATACTATACACCACGGAAGATACAACGTTATCGGAGTAGCCACGATCCAAAAGATCAGTTAAGAATAAACAAATAATGATCGGCGATGCTGGAATCGCTGAACCTCCTTTACTAGATACGAATTTTTCCCACTTATTGAAATAAAAGTTATACTTTTTTACTGTATTCACACTCTTTGAGTCCAATAAATAACCGGCCATTTTCCTCGAAAGTTCATGAAAAGATTCATCCTCCACTCCGGATCTCGCTACTTCATCCTCAATACATCTCTGTAGATTCAAGCCTGCAGAAAATAATACACAATGCTTAAGCAAATTCACATTTAATGGCTACGAAGCCAAACATCAACGTACGACCGTCAAAAATACCATTTCGACCTCTACCTCTTCTTGTCAGCTTCCCTGGCTGAAAGAAAACAACATCTTTAACAAAATCTGCTTTTTTCTCATTTGGATATAGTAACGGCCAAAACGGTGCCGATGTCCACCTAGGAATAACAAGCGTACACGCTGCCTTATCTACGGCCATCTTACGGATGCACCTAGAAACCAGCCTAGGCGGTGGAACCAACCAGTTGTTGTCGAAATGCCAACACTGCTCGAATGCGTCTATCCCAGAAGTTCCGGGACACCAGTATCTGGAATTAAATTTGTCACATTTCGCATTGTAATGACATGAAAAACGATCAAATGTGTGTGGGCCCCATTGCGCTTCCAGAGCCTGAAAAACAAAATCAGCTATGGACCAATCATCGCTGTCCGAGCACCTGCTTAGAAAATCTGCCTCGTCGTTCTTCTCCCTGGGGATCCACTCTGCTGTCAAAGAAATTTCGTTATGCATACATACGTCATTAACATTTCTAGATATGCTTTGTAAATGAGGCTTTTTGCTACCGACTTTCAATATAGTACTAACATTTTTATTATCAGTGTGTAACTTTACCTGATGGCCGTGCAAATTTGTAACATTACTTTGTATAACCCTATACACAGACTCTAGCTCCCTCCAAGTCGAGCTTAGCTCAGCCTCTGAGTCCAACCAACTACCTGCAACTTCGCTATTCTGCGCATCAGACACATACCCACCAAATCCAGACCCGCTGGCGTCAACAAAGACGTTGGCATATTCAATAAACCCAGTTACACTGGCGTCAACAGTGACGTATGCCGTGGTATCAACTGCCTCTTGACTCAAATTGCTAACATTGAAACGTCTCAAATTTTGCTTCCAAAACAGCATCTCGCTCAAAGCGTCTGCACTTACTTTAACTGGTGCGCTCCAACTAGCCCTGCCTGCTACGCACTCGTATAAAGCTCTCGACCTTAGCCTGACCACGTCTCCAACTGCACTTTGCATTGATATAAGCTGCCCTATCAAACACGCTATTTTTCTAACAGAAACTAGAATGTCACCCTTGGTAACCTGATCTATTAGGTCAGACAGAAACGCTTCCGTGCGACTAATTCTGTCATCTGTGACCTTCAAAATGCCTTCAGTCATATACCACTCGTAACCTAGCCAAACTGCGTACAAACAGGGAAGCCAATTACATTTTTCTTTCGCTAAAAGAAACCCGAAATTTTGAATATCACTCTCAATGAAATTTGACGTACCTAAAGCTAACTCAAAGGAGTTTGCGCCGGACAAACCGTCGTCTAGAAACAGAATGCATTTAATGCCCATTTTTCTCCATTTATTGACACATGTCTTTAAGACTTTCGTGAAAATGAAGCCTGCCGTTGAAATACCAAAAGGCAGTACCAAAAATTCATAGTATCGTCTCACACCATTCATTACCCATGAGAACCCAAGAAAGGTTGTGTGACCTTGAAAAATCATAATGTGATGATATGCCCCTTTGATGTCAAAAGTGAACAAATAATCTCCCTTTTCAAATAAATTTCTTGCTACGGAGTGGTTTTCGAAACAACATTTATATTTAAACAAATGCGGATTTAAATGGCGGCAATCTAAAACCATTCTCTGCTTACCTTTCCGATTTGTAGCTACTGTAAGTGGATTTACAACCATTGGAAGAGAATCAACTTCTCTGATACACCCCTTGCGCAATAAATTGCTAATTTCTGAGCTAACAAAATCTTTGTTTTCGCGCGCAGATCTATTATTCTCTAGCTCTACCGATTCTGGCATAGTTTTAAAAGGCAACTTATAGCCATTTGTCACAACATCCAAGATATACTCACTTGCTTCAGCACTTTGCCAATGGGCCAAATGTGCTTTTAATCTACCAACAGGGGTAACAGACATATCATTTTCTGAGGTTACTGACTGAGATACTTGTGTAGACTCATGAACTGTGCATGAATCAGATATATACTCACCTCCGCTTTGCAAAAGCGGGAAATTTAAAGCAACAGAGCTAGAAATAAAATCAGTACTTATCTGTGATTGCTTATCAGCAGATGGAACTCTCAGCGGACACTCATTGTCCCGGCCCCAGTGCCCTGGCTTGCCACAAGTGAAACAGTTTCCCGGTCTACGTCTGAAGCCCGTGCCACGTGCGTAAGGATGGTACCCGTCTCTGGAACTCTCGAAACCAGTGGGGGGAGCAAGCGGTCCAACGGAAGCCGGTCCCTGTGTATAACGATCTACTGAAGAACCCCTCGGATAGAAACCACGCCCTCTGAACGCTCTAGACTTAGCACGCCTGTCCCGACGAGCGGCCCGATCCGCCTGCATCTCGGCCTTATAAATCTTTTTCTCGTCTTCTTCGTCGGCGGCTAACGGATGACTTTCGTATTCGTGAACCGTACGCCAACCATGGCTTGAAGAGTCAGCCAATTTGATGCACTTTTGTCGATACTGTAAAATGTCAATACCTTCAGAAATCTTTTTCTTGGCGTTTTCTGCAGCCTCACTCGGAGCCGCCCTGCTAACGTCACTGACAAAGCCCTCGGCTTGCTTCAAAGTGCTCAAAACCTTGTTGTTGACCTTGTGCTGTTGTTCGTGCCCCTTCTTTCGGAAGACATAGTTGTCGGCTCCAGCAAGATTGTCCTGAATAGCCATAATCTGCGTCTGAGACAGCTCACGCTGCCTTTCATTAATTTTTGTTTCAAATGCTTGAAATTTATTGTCCATCAACTGCTCCATTCTCGTCAGCAAAACATTTTCGTCTTGCGCCATGCTTCTTTTCGCGCTGAAATCGTAAACCCAGCTCAAGAATCGAACAAAATTAGTGTTGCCTCGTCGCTAACGTCTGGTAGAATGACAAAATCCGATACACACATTATAATCAATACACAAAATTCGCTTCACTGAATTCACGGAATTCACGTGCCCCATACATATTACCAATACACTGCTCAACTAAAGTTTGAACCCAAGTCTAATTTCAAAACTCATTTGAAAAAATATGTAACGCTTTAGACAAACATTTCGCGCTATACTTCGAAACGCGCGAAATAAATAGTATCCGTTAAATATTTTCGTTAGTTAAATAACTCCGTTATTTATTAAACGCTCCATATTCCTCTAAAAGAGACTTTTTTTTATCAAAGAAAAGTTTAATAAATTGATATATGGTATTAATAAGAGCATAAAATGTGACACCTGACAGCCTGTAAATTTCAGTTAGTGTCTCGTTTTTGAATTGGAACAAAAATAAAAAAAAAGGTTTTTTACGTATCTCTATATTAATGTTGGCAACATTAATTTTTGAGGAATATGCAGCCTTTCAACAAACAAATAAAGTAAAATCAAAATTGAAATAGTAAAATTATAAAACATGATAAAGAGAATATCAAGGAAGCAGTTGCAAATCTTTGCAAGTTCACACCATTACATAGCGGCAATATGATTCAAATACTGCTACAACCAATACTTAAAAGACTGATGAATCAAGGTACTTCGATAGATCACATGACTTACAAGCTGGAGATCGCGTGTTCGAGTCCTGCATCGCATACTTTTCCTTTTCTTAATAATCAAAATGAAAAATGCTATATAAAAACTAGAAAATGATAGTATGTTCGGTTGATGGCACTTACATGTTAAAGCACAGAAGTAGGGAGGTGATGACTATCCCTTAGAATGTTCGTTAGTCCAGTTCACAATGCCATTGTTTTTTAAGTTTTCGTGCTCGCCCGTATTTCTTGTGTCATCATCAGCTGGCGGAGCACTTGATTTCTTCTAGTCCAGGAATGGGAAAATTACTTTGTAACTCCGTTTAAATATCTGGATCCTGCTGTAGTAATCTAAATAATAAAACATTTAATTGTAAAACTGAAAGCAAATTATACTATATACTGTTATTTCGTTACAAGTTCCTCCTCCGCCACCAGTATTACCGGTGTCGTATTCCACAAAGATAGAATGGAAGTGGCTGGCTACGAACGAAACAATCTCTGTGACAGAAGTACACGATGGTATCTACAAGATGGGCAGTCAAACAATTACTATGCTAGGCCAGACCACTCAAATAATATATGATTACAAGGAACACCAATACATAATATACAACAAAGGTAAATCTCCCTCTCTCTCTCTCTCTCAGTTCAGTTTTTGTGTGTTTATTCAGATGTGTGTGTGTGTGTGTGTGTGTGTATGTGTGTGTGTGTGTGTGTGTGTGTGTGTGTGTGTGTGTGTGTGTGTGTGTGTGTGTGTGTGTGTGTGTTTAAAATACAAAATCAAAACGTTATATAACTTTATACGCTCTCTCTTCTGTCTCTGGCCATTGTGGAGTTCTAAATTTATACAGCTATGCATATGGTAATTATGTGCATCTCCTCTCAAATATTCCTTGACCGCTAATCATTCTGTCTTTCTTAATCTGTGAGGAAGAATGTAAGAAAAGAGTGTTTTCAAGAAAATTTTAAATTTGGTGCTTATATATTCCAGAAAATGGTATGTTCATGAAAATAAAAGACCTTTTTCAACCAAAAACTTACTTAAGATGGCTTTATGCACCTACATTTGTTGAATATCTTAAGATTTGATTGATAATTCTGCTATTATTCTGAAAACATAATTGAGTACATATATGAGCATATAACATTCAAAGAGTGCAGAAATAGCACACACTTTTCATGTCCAAACATACCAGTGATATAAACTACATAGCCAAATGCTTCTATCAAAAAAAACTGCTTTGATTTAATATGGTCAGTGATCATTTTGCCCTTTAAGTCGTGAAACTTGGGATACGGACTTTACGGAGCGATTTCCGTCAAGTGTTGTTCAATGACAAATTCGTAGTAGATGTCACAAGTAATATTATAACTAAAATATTACTACTTTACTAAGGCCGCTTGCGCAAACCGAGTCAACAAGTCATACTCAACAGAGCTATGGTACATGCTTTTCGCAAGTTGGTATGCACGGAATACTATCTAATTATATAGGAGCACGGCCATTCAATAGGCAATTAGCGAAATCGTACAATCTGTCTAGGGCATTTACACACATCGAATATACTCTACAGTGCCCAGCGACTTAATAGTATGATAGGCAAGGACCTGATCAGATGTGCAAGCTGGTCTGGGTATTCGTTGAGATATTATAATATCCAACATTTGTGTGAAGTTATATTCATATTAAAATCCATTGATAAATGTAGGCACTAGAGGCTAGAGCGATGACAAAGGTTACACAACGACCTTGACCAGCACCCTGAAAGTGAACTTGCATGAGATATTATCATACCGAATGTTTGTGTGATATTAAAATCCATCAATAAATATAGGCGCCAGAGCGATGACAAAAGGTAAACATACATACGTAAATACGTACGTTACGTTTACGTACGGGACAAACCTCATATCCCCTCCACAACTTCGTTTTGCGAGGGGATAAAAAGTCACATGTATTGTGTCTAACAGAGTAGTGAGCCTAATCTAAAAAAAATGTGTATTTGTAGCTAAACTGCACCAGAGAACACATTTTAGCCATTACTTAAAATGCACAAATTTGGGAAATACCACCAAAAAGTATTGACTTTCTTATTTCTCCATAAAAATATAATCTGGATACTCTTCTAGAAGATGTTATCAAGCTGCCTTTTATAATAGGTACCAATAATATATGATTTTTTTGAGTAATAAAAAGAAGTATTTGACTGTATATCCCTCTAATCTAGAACTTTAAAATGTAGACACATTTCCGTTCAACTTCTCTGCTGTTCAATATATTTGAGGATTGTTTGTATCCATTCCATTTCAAATTGTAAAACTTATGAGTCTAGCAAGAAAACAAATACTGATCTAATTTAAAATAATCATACTGTAGCTAAAAAGAGTTAACACCAGAAGATAAATGTAACCCTTTCTTAGAATATTTATAGGGTAATTTCTATCATCTAACTTATCTATTTATACATTTCTTGCATTCATTTACTGTTTTGCCCTGGCAAGAAATAGAAGCAGATTACTGGTCCTATATTTAGAAAATGCACACTGGCTGGTTTAAGTGTGTGTCATCAAAAGACAAATCTAACCGTATTTTCAAAAGCTACATTTATATTAGATAACCTTTTCAGTTGAATACTCCTGTTATTTATTTCATTTTATATAGTAGCGGTTACTCTTCATAATGCAAACTTTGGTTACCTCAGATAAGTGGACAGGGTCACTCATAGTAATATAACTGGACACTATATTATAAAATGTGACATTTTCACATATAAGTTATCCATCTTTTGAATTAAAGTTAACCATTATATAGCTACCAATAAATAAAAATAAAATTCAGTGCATCTCTTCAAACCTGAAGGTTTGTTTACCTTAAATTATTTAAGTGGGCAGGGTCATCGGTATTTTCAAAGGGGACAAAATACTATGAATGCGCACACTCAAGTGCATGCGTAATTATCCAGATAAGGATTCATATAATGTCTTTCCAAAGAAATAAACATACAGAACTCTAGTTTTTATAATAACATAACCATTTTACACTACCATTGAATAAATAATTCAGTGCTTCTCTTCTACCTAAATGTTTAGGTGGTTCAATTGTGTCTACGTATAAATGTGTGTGTGTGTGGTTCAATTGTGTCTACGTATAAATGTGTGTGTGTGTGTGTGTGTGTGTGTGTGTGTGTGTGTGTGTGTGTGTGTGTGTGTGTGTGTATGTGCGGCGCACTGAGATTAAGAGGTTCAAAATTTTCTTGATATTTTTGCTGCCAATAAATTGTCCCGACATTTTGAGAGGGTGTGTGGGTCTTGATTTTGCATTTTGCTTGAGCCGGTTTATTATTAAGAAAAAAATTGTTACTTTTTGAGGATTTCTTTTTTTTTATTCTGTTCAGTAAGTGTAGCAGATACAAACAATGAAGGTTCTCCCTCCAACACCCAACTGGGAACTTCTTAGGGTACCATCTCAAGATTTGTGGCAATGGCCAGAGTTAGAGACAATTTTCCTTGTTACTTACACTTAAAAGTAAATGAATGTCTTTCAGTGTATCACATACCTACGGAAGACCGGTAGTGTCATTTCAAATACATTAATTCAAGGTTTCAACTTCACGAATTCACGATTTCAGCTTCACGAATTCACGAATTCAACTTCACGAATTCACGATTTCAACTTCACGAATTCACGAATTCAACTTCACGAATTCACGAATTCAACTTCACGAATTCAACTTCATGAATTCACGAATTCAACTTCACGAATTCCACTTCACGAATTCAACTTCACTAATTCACGAATTCAACTTCACGAATTCACGAATTCCACTTCACGAATTCAACTTCACGAATTCAACAGTTGAATTCGTGAAGTTGAATTCGTGAATTCTTGAAGCTGAATTCGTGAATTCTTGAAGCTGAATTCGTGAATTCTTGAAGTTGAATTCGTGAAGTGGAATTCCTGAAGTTGAATTTGTGAATTCATGAAGTTGAATTCGTGAATTCATGAAGTGGAATACTGAAGTGGAATTCGTGAAATTGAATTCGTGAATTCATGAAGTTGAATTCGTGAATTCGTGAAGTTGAATCCGTGAATTCGTGAAGTTGAATTCGTGAATTTGTGAAGTTGAATTCGTGAAGTTTGAAATCGTGAATTCGTGAAGTTGAAACCTTGAATTAATGTAGTTGAAATGTCACTACCGGTCTTTCGTACATACCAGCTCACTTCATATTTACGTTCCGAAATTGGGCAGTATCATTTTGGTAAAATTATTTCGCAAACGTGTTGGTATTAGTTATCATCTCATTGATCATATAAAATAATGAGTCATTTTTTAGCTCGCCGGGACTATGTCCCTGGAGAGCTTCTGTTGTCACCCAGTTGATGGCGTCGGCGTCTGTCGGCGTCCGCGTCTGCGTCTGTGTCCGCGTTAGCACAATGTTTAAGTTTTCAAAGGTGTGCATAGTTTTTTAATTGTTTAAGGTACTGCTTTCATATTTAGCCTACACCTACCTTAGGGTAAGACCTTTCAGTAGTACACACCCCATCCTCAGTTTGACCTTCTGCCTAGATCAAGGTCAGGTCATACTTTGTCATTTACAGCTGTGTTTACGTTTTGAAAATTGTACATGACTGCTGAAATATGAGAGATAACTTTCAGATTTTGTCCACAACAACCTAAGAGAAGATGTTTCAATGGCATATACCCTATCCCTCAGTTTGACAGATATCAAAGTCAGGTCATTCTCTGTCATTTACAGATATGTTTTAATTTAAGTTCTGCATTTAATCTTTAATATTTAAAGATTGTTTTCTTATCCGATCAGCCCTTTCCGGCGAGCTGCGTTGTCTTCTGACAACTCTTGTTTTCCTTAGTTCTCGCTTTTTGTTTTATCTTTACAGATACAGATAATAAATTTCAAATAATGTTTTCAAATTAGTACAAACTTACTCCATGAATTTGTTTATAACTCTGCTGTCAGACCTGACTGAAATTGATTTTTGACTAGTGTACTTTTGATTTTTGAATGAAATGACTGAGTTGTGGTCTAACTTCAAAGCCATGTGAAGGATTTCTGGTCAACTCGTACCTTAGTCAACTCGTATCTACTTTTGGTCAACTTGGACCTTAGTCAACTCGTAACATAGTCAACTCGTACCAATTGTAATTGAACGGAGTCATGTGCTGATAGCAGTGTTTGCTCAGATATGCCTACACATAATGCATTCTGCATAGCTCCAGATAAGAGGAATATCCAAATAAATGTTTTCCTTATATCTTTACGAAAACATATGTTGTGGGTACTCATTAGAAGGGCCTCATTGAGGCAATTCTTATGAGTACTCACAACATATATTTCCATGGAGAAAAAAGAAAATATCAAAACTCATTATTCAAAACATACATCTGGATGTGTTTTCACATTTGGAGCTGTGTTCATTGTTTACTTATAGTCAATAAAGGCTCCGTATCCCTAAGAAATAGACATTTTATTATACAAGAAAGGTTTAATAAATTGATATATGGTACTAATGCAATCATAAAACGTGGCACCTGACAGTTGTAAAATATCAGTTACTCTCTCGTTTTTGAAATGAAATGATTTTTCTATCGTATCTCTACATTGATGTTGCCAACATTAATTCAGACATACGATGAAAAAAATCATTTCATTTTCGATGCAGTTCAAAACGAGAGACTAATTGAAATTTTATTGGCTGTCAGATGCCACATGTTATGATTGTATTAATACTATATATTAATTTATTAAATCTTCCTCGGATAAACAAAATATCTATTTTTGAGGGACATGGAGCCTTTAATACATTGACTTAAACACTTATCACGCTATAGGCAGATTAAGCAGATGGCAAACTGATGATTTTTTTCTTATTTTTCCTAGAGAATAGGATCTGACACATCGTGCTCATTGTCTCCTAAGGAGACAATTTGCATGAAGTGTCAAATTCTATTTTCTAGGAAAATGTAAGAATGATATTTCAAAATGTCGTCTGCTGAATTTTTTCCTAGCATGCAAAGTGTTAAAATACAGGAAACACTTCCTTTGAAACTTGCAAAACTTAAACCTACTGCAGACTGAATAAATTCCCCCACACTATATATTAGAAGATTCTAATTTTGATTTTAGGTTAGTCCGTATTTGTGATATTCCTTAGAGAAAAAAGGTTGAACTATTTGCAAACAGTGTATACCATGATCAGACAAAGCGTTCTGTGGTGTCTGATCTAGGTCTGTTTGCCAATTACCCTTTTGAGGGTCTCCTCACAAACCTTTGCTTCTTCATTCATTTGTTTATCAGATTTGCAAATCTCTAAAGAAGTGTTTCCTGTATTTTCCTGAATGCAGCATCTGATCAGGGTCTACATTGTTTACCACTCATTTGGCAGCACTCTATGTCATCATAATGATAAACAAAATAGTTGAATCTATCTATCTATCTATCTACTTGTCCGTCCGTCCACTCTCTTTTTTACAAGGTACGAGTTAACCAAACTAGGTACGAGTTGACCAGATAACGGGTACGAGTTAACTAAAAATAGGTACGAGCTGACAAAGGTACGAGCTGACTAGGGTACCAATTGACTAGTTACCATGTAGAGACTCCAAATTTGTGGGACTTCTACCATGTTTACCCGACCTGCTGGTAAATAAATGATAAATTCAGGTCCTGCTTAAATTTAATTACTTACTAGCAGCTCTGCCTCGAAAGCCCAGGCAGCCCGACAATTTCGCCGATGGGCGGGGGCCGTGATTTCTTGAAAATAAGTGTATGCCGGTAATGGGTACCCGGAATGAATATACACAATCGTTCGCATACCTGAAATGCATTTTACTGCTTCAGTAATTTTCTGGACAACTTCGAACAAGTTTTGTCTTTCAATCTTTGCTTTTTTGCGAATCTTCACATTATGAATTGGAAAAAACAGCTAAAACAAACTTCACACAAATAAACCCGGCGTCGTGCGTCTGTCAAATATTGCTTTCAGTCACGTTCGTGCTCCAGTGTTTTCATTGGTTTCATAACTCCGAAAGAAAATAGTAGCTATGAATTCTTACTTGCGAAGCTGTATGTACGATGTCGTTTGTGAAACACTCGTCTTACGAATTTCGTACACTAACGAATTTCGCAGATATAAGAAATTTAGTAGAACGCTGCCCTGATGGGGCAAACTTGCCGTAAAACCCAACACCAGAGATTTGACAACCGCCGATAATCTCGTGCACATTCGAAAGAAAAAGAAAAAAAAAAAAAAAAAAGAGAGAATAATGATTTCTTACGTGGCTTCACATTAGGCATTTTTGTATCTAAAACAAATATAACTTACGTATAGTTTTACTTTAATATCTTTGCAAATCTGAAAGATTTTACAAGAATTGATGTTTGATTCTTCTCGTTCTGTCGAGCAATGAATCCAAGAAAAAAATCGCTACCCGTGTTTCACGTTATTGAGGATTATATTTCCTGGTCCTTTGGTATCACAATTGGATCTTTTAAAAATATGTTACTCAACTATGAGCTATGAGGTGTGAGCATGCTGTTTTACTGTTCAAGACTAGTCCCAATAACGCTAGTTAGCTGTTATCGTCAATTTTATGTATTCTGTTGCTTCTTTGTTTGAAACTTATCTGTAAGCTCTAGATACAATGTGCATAAAGGGCACCCTCTGATCAGGTTGAGCCACTAATGCACTTTATGTTGATTTACTGATTTCATCTGCGTGTTTCCCATATGGTATCTTACTATTTTCTGTGGCTCATAGACCATGTTATTCTTTTTTTCCAGACATTGGATGTCATGCTACAGGGCTGGGAACTTTTGCGTTTTACAACAATAAAATTTGGCTGACGGCTACCAAAATGATCTACGATATAGCCAGAGAAGGGAACGCAGTAAGAACCCTCGTCTTTTTTTAGCCACTTTATTTGTCTATGTCATGGTTTGTTTGTGTTGAGGTTTTACGGCATGGTTTCCCACCGCAAACTATATAAGTGGGGGCGGAGGTATACTGTTGACACGTTGTCAGTCCGCATGTCCATCTATCGGTCCATTACGAGTTTGTTTCTGCTTCTTATCTTGCTAAATAAATTAAGGATTTTCGTATGTTGCATTCATATTGACATTGAGGAGATGTTGCTGTTACCCCACGTTAAGGCACTAGGGAAATATTACTTTAGAGTTAATAACCCCTTGTTCTTCTTGAAAAAAGCGTTTTAGTTTCTGCTTCTTGTCTTGCTAAATGATTTTAGGATTCTTTTCATATTTTGCATAAATGTTACTGTTACAGAAAAAGGGCCTAGGGATTAATTGCTTTAGAGTTATTCCCCTTTGATATTCTTGAAAAGTTACTTTGGTATGATTATGCACGGTGAAATCAACTCTTCTCAAAGTATTTGTTAAGGCAAACTGATACTTTGTAGACGCATTACAGACTTATTGAACATATGCATGAAGAAATTTGCTACTGGAAAAAAAATCATTTTTGACAAAAAAACAGCCACTGTCGCCTAGCCAACTATGTCCGTCCATATGTCTGTCTGTATTGGAGGTCTGATACATAAACTTAAAAAAATATGGAATCTCAGGAGATCTTTTAGACTGGCTTTAAAACTATCTGTACATGCGGAATCAAAAAGTATTCGTCAATGGCACTTTCTCATCACTAAAGTTTATTCTTTAGCGCGCCGTCGTGTCATATCTGTTGAAACTGCAGTTCTAGCAGCCGATAGGCGGCCAATGCCACCACAACGTCTTGTTTGCCGCACCAGTTCTAAAACACCCTTACTAGGAACGTGGGTATCTATGTTCGCCTCCGCATTAATGTCTGACATTGAAGTACTCATTGAGCGATTACTGCTGATACTTTCTGAGAGCCCAGATTGTCCCGACTTTGTGATGTTAGAACCTGTGTTTTTCTTTGACTTCCTGTCGGAAACAGAAATGTGACGGGAGCCGGCTTTATCAGATCTCCTTATGGAAGCCCGCGATTTAGAATTGTTCAATGTTTTTGTACTACCAGCAGCACGAGATGTTACGGGACATCTTTGTTTCTTTGACCTTGTCCCATGTGATTTATCTTCCGATGGAGATTTAACAGTGATATGCTTCTGACCTGAATCCTTGTCACCCACTGCCCGTCTCTTCAGTTGGCGTCTGGAAGACCTTTCCGCCATGTTCTGAAAGCAGAAAATGAGGCGGACAGCAAACACGATCCTATCATTTTTCGTAACACCGCATAGTCGTTGTTCATTTTACTGAGCATATTTGATAACCACACCTATAGAAAAGGTACCTCTTATATTTTCTTGATGTCCAGCCTCATATAGAAGGTCCTTTTCCATACGTGTATAAATACACATACCCATCTTACCAGCCAATGCTTGCAAAGGTATTGCTGCGGACGAACAAAATAGCTTTTGCACTGTAATTTCCAAATAAGAATATGTCAAGGAAACAATAACTCCCAATAAATAAGTCAGTTACATTTATTTGGCTAGTTTCGGGTTTTAGCTAATTCCAAATAAGTGAAAAAAAAAATCGTCATCAAATACACGACAGCGTTCAAATCTAAAAAGAAAAAAATGATATGGTTCTGCCGTTCATTTATTCTTCTTCATATATCAGAAAATAAATATGGGAAATATAACCTTATTGATCGATAAGATCCGATTTCCCCTAGCAACCCTACACATAACATAAATTTTGTAAATGTGTAAAAAACATTCGCCTAGATGTCCTTAAGCAGACAATCAATTTAAACATTTTTTTTTTGTTACACTATTGTGTGGAACATACTTTTCAACATCTGCTTAAATGCTCCCTGCAAGGATTTTAAACAAAGTGCTTGTTTTCAACCATTAATTGATCGCTAATCTGTGCATCCGATTTAGTCAGTTCCGGGTAAGGTGTTTACACACTGTGTTTAAAGGTGTGTAGATATCGATGTAGTGTATGTAAAGGAATCTTACTTGGTTAAAAAACCTCGAAGACAGGTTTTCTCGTGTCGTCGTTTATATATTATCTGCACTTTGAAGAAGTACGGGGAGACTTTGAAGGTGCATCACACGGCGCTAAACACCAGCTATAATTGGATTACTTTTACTGCAATTTTATTTTATTTTCGGGCTTCAGAAGGGGGTAAAAATAGGACATTATGTGCATACTCCTTTCAATTTTTTAAACCTCTCTGAAATATTTTTATATTGAACAGATTTTTAAATCCAGAAAATAGGACCAAATCTTGCAGTAAGGAGGGTGTACATGCCGACAAATTTATGACATAAAATATGCAAGTTTGGCTTAAAGGGCTTTTAAGGACTTTGTGAACCTGTCCCTTTGTGACGAATGTCTTTATATTGAAATAATTTTCTCCGTAACACAAAATAAAAGTGCATAAAGTAAGATATAGAGGCTGTTGCATTATCCGAGGATGTTTTACAGATCCCTCATTCATTATTCGGAACTAGCAAAACTATTCGGAACTAGCCAAACCAGTGGTGTACTTCACAATCATCGCAAGGGCAGATAACCAAAGGCGAATGACAAATTCTTTGGTGTGGTATTTCAAGGAAGGATAGCACTCTGTATCAGCCAAAACAAAATCAAGGTTTGATCAGCCAGTTATTTGGAAATCATTATGAAGCATAACCTTACCCGGAACTAGCCAAATGACTGTATAATGAAAATATCAGGATGTCGACACATCATTACTGCAGTCCATTAAATGCCTATTTTGACTATGCCAAGGGCAATAACTTAAGTAAATACGCCAGTTATATGAAACTGTCAGGATGTTGAATTACTATGGCTATATTATTTATGTATATATGGACCGAATGTGATCAATGGTTACAGAGACAGACGGACGTAGCGTCGGACAATGCCAAATCAATATTTATCCGCCTTCGGCGGGGGATAATTAAACAGACTGATACTAGTCTAGGGATCTGGTTTAAGTGGCCATCATGCAAGAATTGAAGAAATCGAGGACCTTTGCGTTAATCTACTTGTTAATGGCTGCCTTGGCTTTTTCATCGGGAAATGGCGCCCAATGAACAGTTTTGTATAAATTCGGGAACAAAGGTGCCAAATCAGGCGAATAGGTAGAAAGTGAATCTGTTTAATATCCGTTTCACTCTGCAGCAACCATTGGGACCTGGCTTTTGTGGCCTCTCGCAATGTATTGCTGGAGAATAACTAATTAGGCGAGTTTACTGCGCTGTATTTCACGAATTGCGATTTGAAATTTGTGAAGCAATATTTGCATAGTACTCACTAAGTACGCCCCGTCCAACAGAATTACTCCTTTGACATCCAAAAATAAAGCGGCCATCACCTTGCCAGTCGAGGATTTTGTTTTGTACTTCGTGGACCTCAGGGAACTATATCCTAAATACTGTTGTCTTTGATTTTTTTTTTTTTTTTTTTTTTTTCTTTTTTTTTTTTTTTTTTTTGAACCTAGCTTTCAAATACCATTACAAGACGAAGAGGAAACTTATCTTCCATCTAAACGGCTTAAACAGTCTTCTAGTTTATATATTGTGATAACTGATTCCATTCCGAGATTTTGGAAAAATTATAAGAGGGTCACTGATGAGGCTTAACTGACCAAAAATAGGACAATAACACGATTTTCAAGAAATTATCAATACTGAGAAAAAAAAATAAAAACTTGACACCAGTTGTTTTAAGTTTTGTGAATATGTTCGTTGGTTTCATGGGCCATTCATTTTGGAGTGTATTTTTCTTACTGATGCCCTAGTTGCCATTTTATCATCTCCTAGTAATATAGGGATCCAAACTGGTTGTAGGCTTGCGCATACCTAAATGATCATTAAATGTGAAATGTCAATTGTCTTTGCTGTAACTTAAAGCTGAGTACGCACTCACAATATACACGATCCCGCACATTCCCTTATCGGTGACAACTAGTGGCTGTCCAGACCTGCTCTCATGTTTCTCAGAAAGTTCTACCCGGTTTGAATTTGCCAATCAAGAATTTTACTTGAGTCCATGATGGTGCAGAAGACCCGTATACGTCGGTAAGTTTGCTATGTATTTTCTTCCCAGACCCCACCCTTTGAAAATCAGATAACTGTATTCCAATTTAATCGAAAAGCAAGCTTTTATATGGTTGGCGTGTTGCATTAACAAATAAACCAAAACTGATGCAAATTTTAACACATGCCTAAATCGTGCATTACAATAACATATAGACATCACAGTGGTGTTGTCGGTGAATTAGAAATCCGTTACGTTGACTACATATATACTCGCCCTCATATTTCGCATACAGGGACTTTTGACAGGTATACACCTCTCGCTGTTAATTTGGTCCTACATTGACTCGACATTGTGGAACATTCCGTATTTTTCTCCTGCTGTGCCCGATCCTATACCTGTTGCTTGACTGTGATCGAATATGCTTACTTTTTGTCCCCCGACATTAGTCGAATGGGTTCGTTCGTCCGTCTGTCCGTCCGTCCTTCCGTCCGACACACTGAGATGGGTAGCTGTGGACGCAACTCCTCTTACAGTTTTTAACCGATCTTTTGAAACTTTGCAAGTGCTTTTGTTATGGTCTGGTTTTGGGGTTATCCTCCCGTTATCCCAATTTTTTCCACTTTTTAACTTAATTTTTTGCTGTTGTTTGTTTGTGTGTGTGTGTGTGTGTGTGCGTGTGCGTGTGTGTGTGTGTGTGTGTGTGTGTGTGTGTGTGTGTGTGTGTGTGTGTGTGTTCAAATCAGATTACTATAAGAATAGATACTTTGTGGGCGCAACTCCTCCTTGAGTTTTCCATCGATCATTTTTATACTATGCATACTTGCTCTACTTCATCTGTAGATGTGCATGTGGTTTTCGGGTTATCGTCGTTTCTTTTTATCATTTTTTTTCTACTTTTTCGACTTGGTTTTTGCCAGCTTACTCCTATATTAGTTTTAGAATAGATAACTCGTGGACGCTACTTCTCCTAGAATGCTCCACTGATCATTTTGAAACTACAATGTATTCATACAACTTCTACACAGTCTGAAAATGTGTATGTGGTTTTGGGGTTATCCTCCAATCATTTTTTATCAACTTCTTCCACTTTTTCGACTTAGTTGTTTTCCAGGTCCGGTTTTTTCCAGGTCCGGTTTTTTCCAGGTCCGATTAGTATTAGAATAGATATCTTGTGAGCGCAACTCCTCCTAGACTTTGCCACTGATCACTTAGAAAATACTTGTTATACATGGCCTGAAGATTTGCATGTGGTTTGTGGTTGTCCTGCCATTTTCTTTTTTCATTTTTTTGCTTTTTTTTTTCAACTTAGTTTTTTAGTTGAGACACGATGATGTTGGTAGAGTGTGGTCGCAACTCCTCTTACAGTTTTATACCAAACTTTTTGAAACTTTTCAGGTGTTTTGTTTATGGTCTGAAGATGTGCATCTGCTTTTGGGGTTATCCTACCATCATATATTATCAACTTTTCCCCACTTTCTTAACTTTTTTTTCAGGTCCGATTAGTATCAGAATAGATACCTTCTAGGGCAACTCATCCTACAGTTTTCCACCCATCATTTTTAAACTATGCATACTTGCTCTACATGGTCTGAAGATGTGTGTGTGGTCTTGAGGTTATCCTCCTATTATCTTTTTTATCATTTTTTTTTCACATTTTTAACTTAGTTTTTTTTTTTCATGTCCAATTAGTATTGGAATAGATACCTCGAGGGCGCAACGCCTCCTAGAATTATTTTGAAACTATGCATATTGTTATACATGGTCTGAAGATGTATGTGTGTATTTTTTTGGGTTACCCTCCTATCATACGGATTTACTGACGAAGCCATAATGCGGGGGACAATTGCCCGAAACGGGCTTTTATTCATGTATAGTCAGTCAAAAAAGTTCAACACGGTGTTTTCTTGATTTTTTCTTTGACAAAGAATTACTAGCAAACGGAGCTTTGTTCTGCTTTCGTTCATCTGATATAATTTCATTACTATTCCATATTATGCATCCTTTTTATTTGTATTACCGATAAGAATAGCATCATGTAATGAAACCCTCGGTGATGTAGAACATTTTTCTGAATATGATTTACAGTATTAGATGCATAGGCGGATCAAGGATTTTGGTGGCTCTGTGACATAATGTGCAAAGGAGGGCTGTGTTTCATTGATTTTTGCATTTTCTAGACATTTACTCATTGATTGTTTTTATACCACATAGTACACTACAACGACATACAAAACAACTGTGTTGTTTCGGGTTGTTGAACGTACCAAATGTGGAATAATCCACTGAGATGAGGGTTCGCATTAGCCGAAATTGTAGCTTCAAGCAAATGTGAAATGCAAATCCTTGGTTTGCTTTTTCCTTTACATAGTGTTATCGAGCTTCTTTTTCTCGTCGCTGATTTGGAAAAAAAGTATCCAAAGCATAAACAAGCAGCGAATGAGGATATGTCTGCATTTTCTCTTTCAAATATAAATTATGTTCTTTCAAACTCCTTGATGGAACCAAGACATTGTGATGTACTGACATATTAAAACCCGCTTCTTACTCTTTTTTATGATGTTGAAAACGTCACCATAACGTCGCGAGAGGGCCGATAACTCCTGTCGGCTGAAAATACAATACTTCCCCTTATTATGGTCGGTGCGGTCAGATAACCGCTTTCCGTTCTGAAAACACTCTGCCAGTTATAAGTACGATATTTGTATCAACCGACACTGTAACCAGGGTATGGGAAACACGTCATCGCATATATAAAAGAAAGGTAAAAAAAGCAAAAGAAATGTCCATGGAGTGCCACTGTCACAATCCGAAGCCCTTCCCAGACACCAAGGGGAAGAGGAAACAGACAAAACCAAACAAGCGCAAATCGAAAAAACGTACGAAAAGCACTAAGATTAACTCTCTCTTCCCATATCGTGGTAATAGCAATGCTAAAAGAACTGAAAAAAAAAAAACAAAAAAAAACACAAGAACAAAATAACACAATGCAAGACTTGAAACAAATCGCCTCGTAGAATAAACCACAAAGCAACAAAGAGTAAGACTAACACCGGGACCGGGACTACTGCCTTAGAACGGTCAGTAGAATAAAAATACTAAATACTTAAAACACAGTGCTTTAACACATGATGCACAACTGTATATATAGAGGGAGTGATAACCGCCTCCCCTGCATCAGATCCTACAAAGTACCTATGCATATAAAATATCCACAAATTGTCATAGATTGTTTCATGCATCATGTACAGTGTCTCCTCTTGCGATCTGGCTAGATATTAAGCACTGACGTCTAAGATTTAAATGGGTTATTATAAAAATATATACGAGACAAAACCTTTCAGACGCAAGTTCACCCATTCATCACTAATCACCAATCCAAAATGATCATATGCAAATTGCAACCCTTTTCTTATTAAGTATATGATATATGAATGATGTCTGACATCAGAGTGTAGCAGTGACAGCCATTTTCTTCTACGGCACCTATAACTCTGTTAAACACGAATATAGATAATGATATCAAACATTCTTAAACTACAAATACCATTCGAAACATTTATACATCATTTATTCAAGTTATGGAACTGCATGCACGAGTAATTGGAGCCTTGCAGACATGTGTCAAATACCAAGAAATCGTTTACTGAACAGCAACCAGGGACTAATGTTATGAATGATAAACCCTCTGAACCCATAATGTCTCAGAAAAAAATCTGAAGTCAACCACAGACTAAAAGTGAAAGTAAGTACCTCTGCAAGTAATCTTACTGTTCACTGAAAAAAATGACACAAAACAGCATATCTAAATTATTTAATTTATTATTTACACCAGTAAGTAATCAATTAAATAAATGAGATATGCTGCTTTCAAAAAAATCAGATAATAATTTAAAAAAATCAATAATAATAAAGAAATAATAATAATAAAGATAAAATAAAATCAGTAATTTAAAAAAAAGGTAAAATAATAATTACTAGAGCAATAAATCAATGAATTAAAACCGCCTTGTTAGACCAAGCAAATATAGTTTGTTACCACTATAGAAGCTGAGACAAGATTTGGGATCCCGTAAAGCTAGCTTGCCTCAACCCCCCCCCCACCCCCACCCCCCCCCCCCCCTCCACCCCCTCTTCCCCGTAATTTATTACTGACCGTTCCAAGATGGTACATTTATTGTGGTACTTTTTTGTCAATTGTTGAGTAGTGTTTCACTTTCTAATGTTTTTCTTGTAACAATTATGTAAGTAAAAGATATATTCAGTAAAGTTTGGGTAACAGAGCTGTCACCTTTTGTAGGAAAGAGTTTCCAACTCTGCTTGGCTTTTGTTCATTTTGTGGCTGCAAAATTGCATTTGTTTGTCTTTCCCTTTTGTGTTGCTAGCTTGATGTGGATCTGGTTATATCAGTTCCTGAGTTGACTTATTTACTTTGTACAGAGACATAGCAGATATAAGGTCAGTCACTTCTGCTTAACTCTTCTCAGTTTCCTGACAGCACAGCCAAATCTATGGCTGTCTTCTGTACATTTTTTCTAGGCACAATGTCAACATTCTTTAGCTTTAGCATATTGTTTCTTGCCTTTGTGACGTCATCACAGTCATAAGGAAAACATTCCAGGGTTACAGCTTCTACATTCTTCTGATACTTTATTGTCAGTCCGAAATTTGTATTTGTTCAGTGCAACATGTCCAGTCGGAATTCGATTGAAACTTCTGTTGGCCTTTTTATCTGACTCAACTACTTTGCTCCTCTTCTCACTTCTTGGATCCTCCCTACATTATCACTCAGAATACGACCTTTCTGCCATTTGTTCAGCATGCTGCTCTTTAACTCATAAGTCATCCCCTTGACTGAATGAAGTTGTCTTCCATACTACTCCCTTCATGAACTTCTTTCTTAGGTTCATCATCGGCAAGATTATTCCCCTCTACGTTTTTATGTCATGGACACTGATGCACCTACGAGTATCTGCCCACCTATCTTCTGTAATTCTGCCAAATCTTCCAGTGTAAGCTCCACATTATTCTGCAGGATGACTGAAGTAAACACAGCCAAGATAGCAACCTGGCAATTTGTAAAGATGCATGCTTTCGTCCACTATTCATCTTTTCCACCTCTAAGGAACCTAAAACCTAGCCGCAAACCAACCAACCCACCAAAACATTTGTTTTTTCCAATTCCCAGTTTTAGAACTGGAATTAGGTTACTAGGAAGACCTTTAAATTAATCATATCACTTCCTTCAGATGGCTCTTGATTACCTACAGAAAATCTGTGAAAATTGTCTCTGTGTCACCATTTAGATGTGAGGGTGTCTTTCTAATGTTACCTACCTGTACTGATTTAAATTATGAGTCTTTGATTTACAGTTTAATGTAAGACACATGGATTTATAATCATACTGGAATTCAGTTTCTGTCTGATCCAATGTTATGTTCCCGTTTTATAGTAATAAATATGTGACAGATAATTAAGTCTCCCAAACGAAGTTGGGAGACTTATTGTTTTTACTCCGTTTCTCCTTCTTCTTCTACTTTGTTCCGCTCAAGTTTTGTCCGGACGAGTTTTCAGTAACCATTTGATTGTTCTTGATTGTTCTGAACTTGGGGATAGGATATGAAGTTTAATAAGAGAGTTTCAAAACTCAAAATGGCGGGCAAAGGGTTCCTCTGAAGCATACTGAAATACGCCAAAATTTTGTCCGGATGAATTCTCAGTAACCACTTGAAGGATTGTTCTAAAATTTGGAGATATGATACGTATTGATATGAAGTTTTCAAGCGGGTTTCAAAAGGTCCCCGGGGGCATACCTCAACCATTCTATTCATAAAAGGCCTAATATCTCAGAAACCGTTCAGATCCCCAGCCCTTAACCATGAATATTCTTGTTCCTGATGATAAAACGCATCCAGTGACACCGTCCGGGTATCTCATGCCTCACCCCTTCGGTTCATATGAGGTATAATATCTCAGAAACCGTTCAGAATCCTACCTCTAAACCATTTTCTTTAATGTTCCTTATGAAAAATAAAACACATTCAGTGACAATGACCGGGGGTCCCCCGGGGTTATGCCCCACCTCCTGTAGTTCATATAAGGCTGATTATCTAATAACTAGATCCCACCACGATACCATATATATTGTTGTTCCTTATAATGACGCGTTCAATGAAACCGACCGTGGATTACTTATAAGACATATTCATTGACACCGACCGGTGAATATGTCACATAAATCTTTTTATCATGGAAACCGTTTAGATTCCCACTCCTAAACCATTTATATTTTTGTTTCTCTTGATTCGTTGATATTACCTTTCCATTAATATAAACGGGGTAAGATGTAAACTTCTTAAACTATCATATAAAGCATAAAGGGTTTGAAAATGTTTTTATCTGCTGATGACGAATCAAAATGTAAACGGTCCACAAGGGAGCTCATTTGAGTACTGGAGGTTCGTTTGGGAGACTTTATAATCGATAAATAATAATCATATCTTGTTTTATCATGAATACCTCGTTTTGAAGTTGTGATACGAACGTGACATCCGTGCGCGTATCACGTAAGATGAGACATTAGCATATGACACCATATCGCATGCCTTCTATCACTTGCCTTAGATGCCCTTTTGTTATTTAATAGTAAAAGCCAGTTTAGTCTGCAGTATATTTGCTGTGATTGCAATATTGCAGCTTGGTTGTTGGTCTGTTCTAACGCTGTCCTCTTTTCCAAAGCTTGGGAAGACTATATATTATGTTTGTGGCCTTTCCAGGATGCATTATTTCTATCGTTTTAGAAATAACAGTTTTCTATTTTCTGTTTTAGCCCTACGTAGGAGATACAATGGTGCGGTCTGTTTCAGTAGGTCATTGGAAGGCGTGCTTGTTCTTATTCCAGTCAGCCGTCACACTGGAAGTGGATATGTTTTTCTCAGGTTCGTTAATTTCTGTTTGACAGAACTATGACTCATAATTTATTATAAACTTAAATTACAATAACTGGCAAAATAAATAAATAAAATCCAAGTACAGGTAATCAGAACCAGATCTGTTTAGACTAAAAAGAAATAACAAGACGAAATAAAATCAAATTTTAAAAGTTTTAGTTGGTAGCTATTTTAGTTTGAAAATTGCTGAAAAACGAATTTTAACAGAAGTTTTATAAAAAGTGTATATGAAGTATTGTCCTAGCAGCTTAATGATGATATGACGATATGTCTTTGACTTGGCCCGCCGTGGTTCAACTATTGGTTTTCATTTACTCTGGCAGACAGTAGAGTTAGCCATGAGTACTCGTCATTGGTTATTATAGTAATTAATTTGATTTTTATGTTTTCGCTTTGATGCATTGACTGAGTTGGGAGCCTTTATGCGAGCCGAATTTATATGTATATCTGTATTAAGAGTAGCATTGGGACCCAGGGAGAAGTTGGTTAGCTGTAAAAGTGCTTTAAACACCCCCCCCCCCCCCCCCCGCCCTGTGGTTTTCTCTACTGACCGTTCTAAGAAAGTGGTCCCAGTGTTGGTCTTACTCTTTGTTGCTTTTTGGTTTATTCTACGAGGCGATTTGTTTTATGTCTTACCTTGTGTCATTTTGTTCTTGTGTTTTTCAGTCCATTCAGCATTGGGGAAGAGAGAGCTATTCTTAGTGTTTTTCGTACGTTTGTTCGATTTGTGCTTGTTTGGATTTGTCAGTTTCCTCTTCCTCTTGGTGTCTGAGAAGGGCTGCGGTTTGTGATTGTGGCACTCCCTGGACTTTTCTCTTAAACCTTTTCATGCTTATAGATTGTTGTAATATTTCGTTAGTTCATGGTTTGTCATGGTTTGGTTCGTTTTGTCATAAAATGCGTAGAATACTTGGCAGGACGTGGTGGAGTAAACAAATAAATTTATAAAAGTTTCCCATGATAATGAACATAAACTTGTGAATGGAACTGGAATTGTTATGAGCTGTGCCTGCCTTTTGACAGTAGTCTTTATATAATGTGCGGATAGTGAAGGCCAAAAACAGACTGAGTATCACTATAGTCTGGTTGAATTATTCGTATTCTGCTCCACGGTCGACATGAAAAAAAAAAAAAAAAAAAAACATGTTCAGACTGCGCATCATGCGCAAACTGTTTTAATGTTCTTAACGTACATTAGTCACTTTATATTCTCTTGATTCCAATTGCTACGGGAAATTTCAGTTACTTGGAAAGACTGGACACAGATTAAAAATAAGGGAAACTCATTTCCCTATTGAAGTTATGGGGAACTTCTAACTATAACTTCCTACTTTGAACTTCAAGAGTCCAACTTCTAACTTCTTGACTTCTTATTTCTTACTTCCTCTTTCTAACTTTCGATTTCTAACTTCTAATTTTCTCCTTCAAACTGTTTACTTCTAACTCTTTCAGTACTTTACTTATTTTATCATCGGGACAGGTGATGATTGCTTTCGAAGTCATTAGTTTCGGAATATATCATTCTTACCTCCAACTCCAAACTTCCGACGTCGTACTTCTGACTTTGATTTCTTTCTTCCAACTTCCGACTACTAACGTCTGACATCTTACATATGACATCCAAATTCTAAATTCCGACTCCTTATCATTGATTTCTATTTTCCGACTTCTAACTTCTAGATTCCAACTTAATTATTTATTTGCAATTTCTTACTTTAACAGCCGACTTCTGACATATTGGTTCTAACTGCGTACCTCTGACTTCACGAATTTCTGCCTCTACGTTCATGACGTCCTCGCTAAAATTGCAGACGCGCTTGAGGTTTTCGCCTTCTAAGTTTTCATAGTCATGATATAGATATAAATTTCATTTGAAATTAAGAAGTTAGTTGGTAGAATTAAGGAGCTAAGAAGGTAGAAGTATGAGGTTGGATTGAAGTTTGAGGTAGAAGCTAGAATCCTGAAGTTTGAAGTAAGAAGTCGAAAATTAGAAAAATGGAAATTTGAAGTGAGTAGTGCTGAAATTGGAAATTGGAAGTCATGGAGGCAGAATGTGTGAATAGATCCAATTAAAAAGCAATGACCCCTTTAGAACAATGAACACACACTCATATAACTGAAAACAGCTGAAATGTCAAGCTTGTTGGGCAGCTTTTAAAAGTCTCTGAATGGGCTCAGTGATAACAAAGGACCAGTAAAAAAAAACAGGAAGTCTTGAAATCGGAAGTAGGAAGTCCTGAAGTAAATGTCAGTCCATGCCTTCCATATTCGCCCTTTCCGAGAACTGTAAACAATTGAATGGTGCAAAAGAATAATTCATAACAGTAAAAAAACACATGGCAGTTGTCAGTCCCTTCAACAATTTTTCGCGGTAACTATTTTATGTTTGATCTTAGGGAAATATGTCCAGTGACAAAGCTGTAGTGACGAAGATGTAGTTGGGGATCTCCAACTTCTCCAAATGACTCCAACTTCATATCATTTTTAGATTTTACGTTAATAAGATGACAAATCTTAATCTTATAAGATCCAGGCATTCAAAGTCTGCATTCTCAATCATACTATTATGAAGTAAATAAAGTAAGTGGAAAACTTGCTGGAAACGATTATCATTGAATTCATTGTACCGTTCTACTAGAAGATTTTAAACGCAACAGAAAGAAGAGTGAATCACATATTTAGATGTGTTTTTCACTCGATGTTTACGAGATACAATTTCTATTATTTTAAGTGGTTAAAATATCTCTAGCGACAAAATGATAGAGTAGATCTCTTCCAACTTCTACTGACGTTTTGCATCTAATTTGCCCTAATTAGATGAGATATTCTGTTATTTATTTTCATTCAAAAATAGTTTGTTAGAAATGTAAAGCTGATAAAGATCATTGTAATGTATAGTTAATGGTCGTTACCAAAACACCGAGAACGAGAACTACGTGCATTCAGAGCCTATGAAAATCGACCAGCATAAGTAATGCCTGTACAAATTGCAAATATGGCCAAAAACAAAAGAATTAATACTTTTTGAGAGAGCAAATATCTCATGGTTCAGAGTTACACTGTGTGCAAGAAGCAGTCTAAAACAATGCTCCTTTAACGATAACAATTCACAAAACAAAAGTGAAGTTATTTGCATTTTTCCGAGATTAATTTAGTAGTGAAAATAAATAAATGAGCCGCGCCATCTTAAATTGTGCCTTTGCTGCATATATGGACAACGAATGCCCAGATCTGTCTATACATCAGTGCGTTCTTATCGAGAACTTTGTTGTCCGCTTAAAGAATCACCGGAACCAGCTTCAGCGGATGATCAAGATCTTCACTCATATACCCCAGCAGCAGGAGGGGGGGGGGGGTGTGAATGGACTTTTTATTGGGACCTAAAACGGGTCCCACGTAGACTAAAAAATTGGTATGCGTCTAGGCGGTTTCTACGGGCGTGCGCCGGCTTCCTAAGGCCCGATCTCCTGAGGCCCCCAAGTGAGCATAGTGAGAGCCCCGGGGGACGGCCCCACCCTCGCCGGCCCGGGGGCTCATCTATTAAAGAAGTGTGTGACTGCTGATATACCGCTACAAACGACATGCCCAAGGGACACAACACATGCAAATGGCTGAGGGTGTCGCTCTTGTCTCTGCTTATTTTTCGGTGGCGCAGTACCCGGTCATAGAGGATCGCAAAGCGGCCATTGTACTGATTTGCGATCATGCGAGCCAGCTCAGGCTGAGTGACGATGTCATACTCCAAACTGGTGTTTTCAATGTCGTATGAGGCGTCGGCATCGCCCGTGGCCCGGATTACGCGGCTGTAATCGTTGAAAGTGAGTTCGTACTCCAGGCGGTCTCCCAGCGCGCTCTGGTAGAACGGCATGTGGCCCTCGAGCAGCTCGAAATCGAGCGGGATGTAGAAGCGGTTGCTGAAGGCATCGGCGATGGCCTTGTCGGCCGCGACTGTCTCATCTTTGTTTCCGGCACCGATGCGAATCCGCGTTGCGTTTCGGATACCAGACGTATCGATGCCTTCGTACTGGTCATTTTTCCTCTCCAAGGCTGTCTTCTAGAGATCGCCGTAACAGTTGAAGACGTCACTATCGTCGACGGACATCACCTCGTTGCCGGAGATCTTGATCTTCTTCACGATGGCGCGGCCCAAGTTCTGAACCACGGTCCGGTTCGCATCTTCACTATTCAACGTGATTCTGAAGGCCAGGCGGGCGGTCCCTGGAACGATCACGTCGTGCGCGCCGAAGTTTGGGAATCGAACCAGCAGCTGTTGATTCTGATCAATCGTGCTCGGGTTATTGGTTATCACGATAGACTGCCGCACGCCTTTGACCCCCAGGGGCCCGCGGAGGCACCTGTAAGGATTAAGCTTGCGTCCAAATTTGCTCGAAGCCATGGTGTATTTGAAGCCACGGAACAACCTTCAAATTAGCATCCGCTGTCAACGCCGCGATGTATGACGTCACTTTCGAGAACCCCACGTTCGACCCTGATGGGCCTGGAGAAGACGATGATTTTGACCTCCCCGACACCCCTATGGACCCACCGCCGGACGTCCAGCAACAGCTAAACACGTCCGGGGACCTTCTTCAGAACCTGCGAGATGAGTTAAGACAGGCAGAGCTCGAGGCCCAGAAGAAGCGCCTGGTTGATACTTTCTACAACGAAGTGAACCGTGCCTATGGGTTGCGCCTCGAAGGCAGGATCGACTATAGCCAGTTCGGGGTCAACCCCGACGGTAAGACACTTTACTGGACACCTGAAGACAAGAAGATCGTTTCTGCGACGAGGGGAAAATTCCGGTTTCTGGGTCTAGACACGCTGGCCCGAAGATACGGGGCTGGTGGCGCCTATGCACTGCGGAGATCCCTGGGGCTCCCTGATTATAGATCGGGACATCGCGGGGGCTCAGCAGAGAGGTCGTGGAGACACTCCAGAGTGCAGAGGAAACCCTCCCAAAAAACATTGAGGCAATCGAGCTGAAGGATCTCTCCGGCGTGGCTGATACCACAAGTCAAAGCGTAGAAGACGTCGAGACCGCATTGAAGACCATTAATGATCCGCAAATTGACGTCGCGTGGATCACATAGGCCAGAAGAGAACTGGCCGGAGTTTGGGAGGTCATGACGAGATCGAGGGACGAGCTCGCTAACAACCCCGCGAAGCTAAGCGCCATCGACGACCGAAAATCCGAAGTCGAAAAGCACTTGGCCAGGGAACGCCGACAACTGACCGAAACGGACGACACCGAAATTCAACAAGATATTCGCGACCGAATGGAGAAGCTGCAGGGCGAGCTCTCCAACATCGAGCTTGAAGGGCAGGCGAGACTTGAAGACCTCTCTACGAATAGAGCAGCTCTCCGGTCGCAGATCAACAGAATTCGTAAGACCATCAGGCGGCTTCCATGAAGACAAGATGCTGGCTGAGTGAATTCGAACTCTCTTCCGCGAACAGGGGATAACGATCGCGAGCATCCTTACAGCAATTGGCATGGCGATAAGTACTCTCGTCCTTGCTGTCACTGGCGGAGGAAGTGCGCCCGTGCCGTCGCCGGCTCCCAGGCCGCCCGACAAGGGCGGGGTCAAGGAGTGGATAAAAAGCACCTACAGGCCCTTGGGCGTGCCCTGGCCAATTTGGCCGGCAAGACCGCTGCGGCCCTGCCCGGCATCATAGGCTCAATCGTCTCTTGGCTCCTGAGCACGTTAGGGAAGGCCGTGACTTGGCTCGCCGACAACGTGTGGGCCTTGGCCATCGGTGCTGGAGCCCTTCTTCTCGTGGGCGCAAGGGACTGGCTATCTCAACGACAGCCAAAGCGCCACTAGGCCAACCCCGACCCCTGCGGCTATGAGAGCCGTTTTCACTTCTTCGTGGCTTGTCGCTGCCGCGGCAGACGCGTGTTGTTCTTGACCCCGTTGCTCCGCAACATCAGCAGCATGACCCCGTTGCTCCGCAACATCAGCTGCGGGTTTGCCTCTCGGCGGCCCCTTGTGATCAGTCCCGGCCGGTGCTGCGATTTTTCCTTCGAAGGATTTATCGCCTGTGGTCTTGCCGATCTGCTCCGACTCGTTGAATCCCGGGTTGTGGCCGATGGCTGCTTCGGATCCAGCGATGACGATTTCGTTGTTGTAGCCCTGAACATT
This sequence comes from Anodontia alba, assembly GCA_964016985.1. Lineage (NCBI taxonomy): Eukaryota > Metazoa > Mollusca > Bivalvia > Lucinida > Lucinidae > Anodontia > Anodontia alba. Next base: position 75,464,569 of record OZ024834.1, read on the forward strand.
GCCCGGGTGGAGGGCCATGTCGCTCGGGGCGAGGTAGAGCCCTAACCCGAAGACATAATCCAGCCGCGTAGAAGCGTATTGCAGCGTTCTCTGGTAGCGAGCGATGCTGCTGGGGATGTCGACTGGGGAAGCAATTGCATCTTCGACGTTGGCTAGGAACTGCTTTTGAGCGTCGAACCCCGTCCCGACCTTGAGGATAGCCCAAACATACGTCCGTATACTGTCGTTGAGGCGCTCCACACCCGCTTGCGCGAAGCCTTCTGATTTATCGGGAATGAACATCGTCCACGCCTCTGATATATCCCGGTTATGGTGGATGGCGTCCATCGGATGGAAGAAGAGGCCATCGGAGTAGTGCGCATGCCGGTAGGCGCCCGACGGCTCCATGTACGTGCTCCAAGAACCGAGGCCTTGGCACCCGTGGTCCAGCTTTTGTCTCCAGTTGGTGGTAGGTGCCACTCCGAACTCGGTGCAGAGCCGCTTGTAGGCCCTAGCGTCGTAGGCGTTCTGATACCAAGAATAGGACATGTCCCCAGGGAGGGCGACTTTTAGCTCCACAAGCAGACGCCTCGTCGTATAATAGACATGGAAGCGATACACACCTGAGAGAAGGGTGCGAAATTGGAGATGGTAATCAGCAGATACCCCGCAGCCAGCTGTCGCGCACAATACCGCGAAGTTCAATTGGCACTGCCACCAGTCCATCGGAGCGTGTTGCCAGCTGCGCCACGCCTTGTTTCCCATATTGACGTCTCCAGTGAGCGGGGGGTTTTGATAGTCGGCGAAGATGCCCGGGAATTTCACTTGGAAGCCGTCCCCTTTGTCATCAACCATAATCTTCTGGCTGGCCAGAGAGAGCGCCTGCTTCTCTTTGAAATGTCCCCCGCCCTATATTTTACGGTGCTTTTGAACGAGAAAGCCGACTTGTCCATCGCTATGTACGTCACACTCACCGACACTCAAAATGGGGAACCGGTCTCTGTTCACGGCACTGCGTGTGGGGGGGCTGGAGGTCGCTGTCTGTGAGCTCACGTATTACCACCGCTGGCTCAATATCAGCGCCGAGATAAAGAATAGCGTCTAAGATAGGCACACCATGTTGGGCATATCTAAAGGGTACTTTAACGTCTGTGAGCTGGACAAAGAGGCGTTCCGGCCTTTGGGCGCTGAACTCACTTTGCATGCCCCAATAGGCCGCCTGCAGATTTACCCAAAAAGACGCCTGGTGCTGGATCGCGGGCTGGCCAACCTCCTAGGGTTCTCTCGAGAGATGTTTGAGCCCATCGAGATGCACATTGCAAACAAGCCCCATCGTCTGATCACCCATAGGGAGATCTGCGTGCATCTTGCCGAGGTCAGTATGTCGGAGAGCCTCCACAACGGTCGCCCCTCCACACTGCTAAAATCCATCCCCGTCGAGAACGAAAGGTGCGGGGGTGGTCGGACAGAGTCATTCCCCGTCTTGCAGTACAAACGGCTGGCATCGGGGCCTTTTTCCCAGCTGACGCTCACGATATTAGACACGGGCGGCAGATTTCGACTATTTGAGTGCAGTCCTACACATAAGAAGAAATGGGTGACGCGGGTGGCCCAGGAAATGCCCTGGGGTGGCTTTAGCCGATCTCGGGGATACCGAGGGATTCGAAAAGGGTGTGGACGAGGGCCGGCTGTACACTTTCGAGCTGTCCGACAGGGGTGTACCGCTCAAGAGTGGGGTGGGGCGCAGAAGCTCGGAGAGTTAATCGACGTCGATGTTTCATATGCCGTCCCGAGACGGCTTCATACGCTGGCGTTTACTGGGAGCAAGTGGATCGCCTTCGCAGACCCCACACAACAGACGGGGTGGCTGATCGACATTCGGATCTCCTCTCCCTACGTCGCAACGGAACGAGAACACAAGAATCGGAAGATGACAAATGCCGGCACCCGGCTGTGTTCCTGAGACCAAAAACGTGGTCATTTCCGAGCAGTACACGCTGAAAACAGGTAATAGCCAGGAGGGGATTCTAAAAATGGTATCCGAGTTCTCTCCAGCGGGAATCATCGGCGCGGGAATACCTACAGCAACAATCCTTCTCGAGGTGATCCTCGGAGATCCGCCCGACGGCTTCGTAGAAGTTTTGCCCGGCTTCAAGCTCAAGTGGACCAGCGCGCACGCGCAAAAAGAACTTGGGGTCTTCATCAAAGCTCGGGAGCGACCTCTGGTGCGCTTTACCTTGGGGGGCGGGGGGAGGGGGGAATCCAGCACGAAGCTGAGCACTGGTTTCTGGATATCAGCAAGATTCATGTTGGTCCGGTCAAGCTCAAAAGGCTGAGGTTCACGCCCGCAGGCCTCACCTCAGACGAAAGCTCGGTGGTCCTTGGCCATTTGAACTTGTCCGACAGCGGTGATAGTTAAGCACGATGGTACTTTACCCACCACTTGAGACGACTGGAGATAATCACCGACTTCAGCACGTGGTCGAGGTCAGATCCCGCCTGGAAAAGGAACGGGACTTCAGAGCCACGCTCTACAAAAAATACCGGCGGGGGGGGGGGGGGGCTAATGTCGTAGACGGACTCGACACCGGGCTTTCAGTAGCCGGCGCGGCCATGGCTGCCACGGGTGTCGGGCTGTTGACGACGATAATCGCAGCGCCTGTTGCCATTGGCTTACAGGCCGGAGCGATTGCCTGTGGGTTGCTCGGAGCCGGCGGGAGGTTCATTTGTCGGAGGCTCGAAGCCAAAGCCAGGAAACATGACCAAATCCGGGTCCTGGCCGTCTCGAAGTTTAACTCAATCACTGACAGGATCTCGGCCGCGCTGACCGACGATAAGATCTCCGAGGAGGAGTTTCGCCTGATTCTCTCTGAGGTCGACAAGTACGACCAAATGAAGGCTGAGATTCGCCGCTCATGAACCTCATGAGAGACGAGGCGATGCTAACGGCCCGTACCAAGCTCTTGGAATAGCTCAGAGCTGCTGGAAACAGTGGCACCTCTCGATAAATATATCTTGTTCGCGGGCTTAAAAAAAAGAGCGCAGGCTGGCTAGGACCCTTTGAGCTGTTTCAATCCCAAACCCACCTTTGATCACACCTTCACTTACTACGATGGTTCCACCTCTTCCCACCCCCCCCCCCCCCCCCCTACTGTTCACCCAGTTTTACACACATTGACATCAGCCTTCTCGTCTGGTAAACGGTAATATTATCAAAGGTAGACAACCACGTCTGTTTTTTGAAACTAAATATCTGTTTTACAACTACCTCGATGTGTTTTTGCACATGCCATTGAAATATTAATCGTCTGCTTATGTTCATCGATTTTCTGGTCAGTAACGGTAAAGTTTGTCAGTGAAAGTTTTTCTTGTCAGGTTTTAATCACACTGACGATTTTATCGCAATGCACAGAAAAAGAAATTTCTCGATACTCCTTTTTCTAAGCGATTATCGGATTTTTGCGAGGCGAATGGGCCAGTTTTGGAGACGTTTCTTTTTCTGAACAGCCTACTAGCAGACGACATTCGCCGGATGTGAAAGTTGAAGCGGTTTGTCAAAGCCTGACCAACCTTTTGCGCGGCACGACGTATGGCTTACGGGTAAGTGCCTCCTTCTTGCGCTCAGCCCCCGGGCCGGCGGGGGACCGTCCCCAGGCGGCTCGGGTGCCATAGCGGAGCGGGCTGGAGGCTGGCCAGGGGCCTGAATAACGGGCTCGGTCCGGAGATCTGTGCGATGGAGACGGTCGGATATATGAATTGCTGGTGTTTCACCTAATCCTCCTTCTTAATTTCACATTTTATAAGAACCCTTACCATGCTAATGGGCAGACTCAGCAGATGCTGGCCCACGGTACTTTAGTCCTGGGGGCGAACACCTGTCTGTGCCAAATCCTGTTTTCTATGTCGCCTGCTGAAATTTTTACTCAGAGCGTTAAAATATACAATCAGGGATGAGTAATCCTATGACGTCGTAATATCCGCCAAGCAGAACGGATGCGGGGCACCAGATAAATCGGATAGTTTTCGTGTTCAGGTAAGTACCTCCTTTTTTTGCGTTCAGAGCCCCAAGGCCGGCGAGGGTGGGGGCCGTCCCCAGGGGCTCTCATTATGCTCACTTGGGGGCCTCAGGAGACGGGCCTTAGGAAGCCGCCGCACGCCCGTGGAAACCGCCTAGACGCATACCAATTTTTTGGTCTACGTGGGACCCGTTTTGGGTCCCAATAAAAAGTCCATTCACCCCCCTGCTGCTACCCCAAAGACATGTTTTCAACTAACTACCTAACTAACATAGTAACTATCTATCTGTTATAAAGCATAGTTTTATCTGTTCTTTAATAAAGATTTATGACTGCTTTTATACATTTTATCGACCGCCATAGCTTCTTGATGACCAACAATAGTTCAAGTCAAACATTGAGACGTAACAGGTAAAGGTACGTCTTATTGCACGATCCGAAGAAATGCCCTAAAATAATATTGTGTGTCCGTCCTTCAGCAGTGAGTTAGCAAGAATGTGTGGTCAGTGAGCAAAAATGGCCATGGCGTTCAAACCATTGGGATATTTGTATAATGTTTGGTATACTGATAGATACCAATATGACCGAGCCAGGCGGCTTCCCGACTGCCAAATTTTATTAACCGAGACTTTGCCGGGCATAAAAAAAAAAAAAAATATATATATATATATAAAATGCGAAACTGGCCAAATGCTTGAATGGTCTGCATTATTTTGAAGAAATGATTTTGCATACTGGCTGGTACCATCTACATCTATGCAAAGTGACTTAATGTGTGCTAGATTTCATTGCTTGAGGTTATGGAGCAAAAAGTGTTTTTTATTCCCTTGAAGCTGCCACTAAATGCGGGTCGTGCACTTTAGTCTAAGGTTGATTGTGATAGTTTTTCTTGATGAGCCCTAGGTTTCCAATGGAAAAGTGTTCATCTTATTTGAGCAGTACCTGTGAAACGTAGAAACCGTTTGAAGGTCAGCGGAGGTAACCCGCTACAATTTTGTCGCTGAACATATTACTCTAAAACCAAAAGTAAAAGAAATGCTATCGCGAAAATTTGAAAAAAAAAAAAGGTAAATTTTGGAATGTTTAATAGCTAAGATATCTTGATGAAGAATTGCTCTAAATATACAAATGAAAATGATGAAATCGCTCATGCAGTATCGTTTATATGAACAATATAACCTCCGTCAATATCTGCTTTGCAATCTGACGACTTTGTATAGCTGCTTGATATTCTTTTTCTGTCTCAGTAACTAAGATAAATCTTCATTTATTCCGTTCTCTGTACCATTGGAGTCCTTGCGAGATTGAAATGCGTCTTACTCGTACAAATAAAACAACAACATCGCAACGAATCATTGTCATGAGATGTCCGACCATACTAATCTCATGACCGTAAAACTGCTTGTAGCTGACATGCGCACTGCCTATGTGTATGCAGTTGAGTCATTGAGTCATATTCATTGTATCAAAATATACGATTTTTTGTGTCTTGGTCCATTGATGAGAGTGCGCATGCTACGCGAACAAACAAATGTATGTATTTGGAAAAGCATCAGGAGAACTCGTCAACTTAGACTTCAACGCGCACACACATGCGCGCATGCGCGTACGCACGCACTCATATGTTTCACATATGTTGTACTTTATATTTTCTGCTCTTTTGTGATCATTAAGTCCATGCCGCAATTTTGTAAATTTGAATAAAGTCTATTTGGCAGGTTACGTAGCTAGCCCGGCCCTGCAACCTTTGATTCTTCATCAATTTTAGATATGTGTTCATTGCTCTAACGGTCTTTCCTTTTAAACCCGGTTAGTGTTGACCTTACCCAGGCTTGTGGTATCTTTTCCTTTGTTCGTTGTTTTAGACGAAGTGTTGGATTGTGTTGCCGCTTATGTTCTCGGAAATGTTGCACCGATGAGTTAGGAACCCTTCACGCGGACTGAACAAATGCCTTGTGAATACCAAGGCAGAACTAAAGGCGACGGTTGTGGCCACGTAAAATGGATTTAAACTCCCTCCACCCCGCCCCCTTGTTATAATTTTTACTGACCGTTCCAAGGCGGTGCTTCTGTTGTGGTTTACTATATCTGTCATTATATGTTTTTGCATGTATAACTTGGTGAAATTTTTATTTTGGATTTTTATTTTAGGAGAAATTGTCCTTTTGGCTTTCTGTTTGTAGTGTTTTGAATGTGATGCTAATACTTTTAAGCGCGTCCTTTTTTTCCCTTTGGTGTCTTAGAACGGAAGGAATTAGGTTATTATATCAATTCCAGATCATTGCTTTCCTTTCTATTTATGTTTCAAACCCTTTTCTTCCTTTTGTCTTATGGTGCCTTAGAACGGCTGTGTTTTGTTATTGTTTCATTTCCTGGGTATCTACATGTTTGTTTTGCATTATATTTTACAGCTAGTGGATGGAGTATGGCTTTGTCCGACCCTGGCAACATGATTCCGGTTCGTTTTGAAATAAAAGGCAGTCAAAATTACAATGTATCAAATGCTAACGTAACGTATTTTCATGTCATTGGAGATTTTATTGACTTCATTCCGAAGCCGACATTCCAACAAACTCAGCTACAGGTAAGCTCAGAGTTTGACAAATATCATTTTATTATATTTGATTATACCATTTAATAAACATTTTCTTTCTAAATCCAACCATCGGTAATAAATATATATGGTACAGTATGTATAGTGTATGTCCGGAAAAAGTTTATTTTATCCAACACATCATTAAAGCACTGTTGTATTTCTAGGATCTTTACTGTAATCGATCCGGCATCCGTCCAGGGTCAGACCGTTAGTATATTATGCAGAAAAAAAAAACAATCTATATGTCGTCAGTGCTTTTATCAGCTGACAAGAGTCAAGGGTCAATTAATATTCCAGTCAGAGCTATTTGCAACACTATTTGGTAACGTTTAGTCAATATTAATTTGTGACATCTACTGCCAAGCTTTTGACACAAAGATTTATTCAATTATCTAAAACAAAATAACATTCTATCTCTTTACCAGTCTGGAATTCAAAGTGGACATTCCGCAATTAGTCTACATTCACAATAAATTCATGAAAACACCTGATTATGATAAGGAGATTAGAGTAGTAGTATTAGAAAGAATATTAGATTAATTGCAGATGATACCAGAATATTTAAAATTGTAGAATGTCCTCTTACTGCAGCGATCGAGCTTAATATTGATCTTGAAACCACATTTGCCTAGGCAAAACAATAGCTTGTTGACTTTAACGCCACTAAAACTGAAATTCTTATCATGAGTACCAAGCGAGTACTAAGCATCCAACACTCAGTATTGACAACTTAAATATGAAAGAAGTGAAAGACCACAAACATCTTGGAATTAACTTCTCTGATTATGTTACATGGATCAATCATATAAGCAACATATCTAACAAAGTTGGAAGAGAATAGGATACCTTATACAATATTAAATCCTTCTTGATAGAGTTTCTTTGCAAAAAAATGTACACATCTTTTATCCGCCCACTCTTTTAATATGGAAACCTTGTGTGGGATAACTGTACGGCAGAAAAAAAAACGTGCACTAGAAAACAAACAAGTGGAGGCCACTAGACTAACAACAGACGGCAATAAACTTTGTAGTATCCAAAGACTCTATGATGACACAAAATGGGAAACATTACAAAAGCGACGAATAAAACACAAACTGTACCGAAGGTAGAATTCCAGACTAAGGAGAATTTACATAGGACTCTCATAATATTATGCACACTTATTACTTAGGATATGACTGTTGTCCATTAGGTACATACCCCATCCCCCACCCTTTTATCTATTTCCCTTGCTTAAATAGACGGTTTTGTATAAAATCACTTCTGAACATACGGGTACCCCTGCAAAGTGCACTCCCCAGCTACCCGTAAATCGCAATTCAGATGTCAGATTTTCTGATAAAAACAGTAAGTCACTTTAGTAACATTTACTTTTTTGTATGGCACTGGAGCTTTTATGTTTAAATGAGTTTTAAGCTGCCCCCAGGTTTCAACTGCGTACTTAATTTTTGACAAATTTGATCTTTAATTTAACTAGGTTCCAATTCTTGTCAGTCTATCATTTAATATGAAAATAGGCCGTACTGAATGAATTATTTTCACAAAACTTCTTTCAGATTAAAAACCGATAATATATTGTTTTTGAACATTAAATATGACACCCCAGATTACAGCAAAATGAGAAAATACACACAACAATTGATTTAAATTCTGGCGATGTTTTGTTTTTTTATGCCGGTTTGGGTTTTGTTTGGTCCATTATAAATTGCTTGTATATAATTACCTTTTCTGGTAATTACAACAGGTGTAAAATCAAAGAAATAGTTAAATTGCACCCCGTGGAACACTTTTGGAAGTGTAGAATGAAAAGTTGTTTTACAGAACAAATCTATGATTGTACAGATGACTTGAAATTCATATCATTTGGCAGCGGATCCACTATGATCTGATGAGCTAAGTACCCGAGGAAATAAAATTTTAGCTCTAAATCAGTTTTTGCTACATAAAAATATGTCCTTTACTATGATGTAGCAATTGATAAATAAGTAATAGAATATTTTACCATTTTTTTTATGACTAAAGTCCTATATGTATTAGGATTTCAGAATATTTGGGATGTCTTTGATTGCTCGATAAGAATTTTTAATTATACACTAAAAAAGGTAAGAGAAAAGTCCAGGGAGTGCCACAATCACAAATCGCAGCCTTTCCCAGACCCCAAGAGGAAGAGGAAACCGACAAATCTAAACAAGCACAAACCGAACAAACGTACGAAAAGCACTAAGATTAGCTCTCTCTTCCCCAAGCGAGGTAATCGCAATACTAAAAGGATTGAAAAACACAAGAACAAAATGACACACGGAAAGACATACAACAAATCGCCTCGTAGAATAAACCACAAAGCAACAAGGAGTAAGACTAACACCGGGACCACCGCCTTAGAACGGTCGGTAGAGCAAATCACCGGGGGGTTTAAAGCACTTATACAGCTAGCTAACTTCACCCTGGGTCCCGATGTTACTCTTAATACATAAATACATAAACATTCGGTTCGCATAAAGGCTCCCAACTCAGTCAGTGCATCAAAGCGAAAACATAAAAATCAAATTAATCACTATAATAAACTCATGGCTAATTCTTCTGTATGCCAAAGTAAATGAAAACAAATAGTTGAACCACGGCGGGCCAAGCCAAAGACATATCGTCAAGCCCCAACCTACTGGTTAAAGTTTTACGAAGAGGCCGTCATTGAGTCTGAGGCCCGAACCGCCGTTGTGCAATTAAAGAGTGAAGCATAGTCATCAACAATGATTGGGTTGACAACTAGGCATGCAGTCTGCCGCATAATATCCAGGCTATAGCCAATTCTTTTATAACGGTTAATAAGTTTTCTGAATTGCTCCGAAAAGTTAGATTTACCAACAATTTTTCTAAATCTGTACACTAAGTCACCGTAAAATTCAGGTTCCGATATACCTTGTTGCAGAAGTGTTTTCAGACTGACGCTATATTTTTCTAACAAGGCACTTCGTCTGCGATAAAATTTCGAAAACGCCTTACGAAATTTAAAATAACGACAGCCCTGCCTAAGAAGTTTGGCAGTAAGGGCTTTATTACGGTAGTTAAAGTCATTAAGATTTGAAGAAGCTCTGGTGAATCTTATAAGTTGAGATATGTATACCCCATATGAGGTACGCCGGGGGACATCGCCATTCAGAAAAGGGAAATTGACTATATCAAAATCAAAATCGTCCCGTTTATCATAAATTTTGGTGGAAACTGTACCATTAGATATACATAGATTCAAATCCAAAAAAGGTGCCTCGGTATTGGAAGAATTTGCTCTATTTAATTGGAGTTCTGTAGGGTATATCCGGTATAAACCAACCTAAGTGCATAACGTGCATTTTATAAACATGTTACCGTTTTATTTATAAATTTCATGAAATTTCACATATCAGGAGAGGACACATGTGGCATATTTTAGGCAAAAAGCATAGGATGAACTTGTTGTTTTTCTTATCAGCTAAAATTTTATTAGTTTTTTAATTATCAATTTTCGATATAATTATTACAGAAATGTACAAAAACCTTTCTATGGTAATAAAATATTCCTTATGGAGTTCCTTCATGGACATTATTGGAGATTGTGTTGAATTGATAGGGTTTGAGAAAAGTATAATATGTTCTTTTAAACGCAGATGACTAATGTGGGTTCTGGTTCTAAAGTACTTAAATTAACAAGGAGGCAGAGAGCTACACATTCCATGATAGATAATCTTAGAGGATATTATTTCAAGTTGTAAGCGTATATAATGTAAAGGTTAGAATGGCTTATTGACTTAAACAAGCATTAGCGTTAATATCCAACAACGTATACTTTTTAGCTAGATGTACATCAGGGAGCTGTCCTGAGAATCATTCCTTTTTATCTAGAAAAGAAGGCTATTTTTATAGTAGTTAGACCTTATGCGAATAACGTGACAAGTTTGAAGAAAGTCAATGCTAGGCAGATTTGGAACTCGACATTTAGAAAATGATGAATGGCTGATACCTAATCGTTTACAACAGTTGATGCCATTAAGAGTCCACCAGTTAAGTAGATACTGAATTAGAAATTTTTCTCTTACCTTTTTTTTTTCTTTATTCCACCCTTTCGAACTACATTTTGAAACTACCAAACTTTCACGATTTGAACAACTAAAAAACACGACTCGAATATAGTCCACTAAGTTTTTATAAGTGGGCCAAAACTCGCTCACCTGGATTAGGCTGATCATTATATGTTACATTTTGCCATGGTTGCTGTCTTGGCTATCAGATCAGATTACTTTTAGTAATCCAAAAACTTATGTCATTTGAAGAGTTTCAAGATTGCCACCATGGCCGCCATCTTGGATGTTGGAACTGAACGATTTAACAATTCTGAGTCGCTATGTCACTGTGATGCCTTTCATCAAATTTCGGCTTGGAACTGAACGATTTTAGCAATTCTGAATTTTCATAACACCCCATTGCCTCCCATCAACTTTAAGCTCAGTCAGACTTACCGTTCGGGAGCAGATGTAATTTGAAGATTTTTAAGATGGCTGCCATGCTGGCTATCTTGTGTATCAGAACGTAACCATTTTAGCAGTTCCAAATCTCTATGCCGCCCCAATGCCTTCCACAAATTTTACGTACCATCCAACACGGTTTCGGAGCAGAAAAATATTGAAGACTTTCAAGATGGATACGATTCTGATGGAGATGTCAAAAATGAGAAAAGTAACTGACGGGCAAACGGAAGAGAGACAGTCAACAGACCATGGCATAAGCTGACCTGGAGCAAAGTTCCAGCTAAGCTAACAATTGAAGATCTTCAAGAACGCTGCTGTGGCGGCCATCATGGAGGTCATAACAAAGTAGTATTAGCAATTCTGAATCTCCATGTCGACCCAATGCCTCCCACCAAGTTTTGGCGCAAATTGACTTACCTTTCGGGAATAGAAGAGGTTTGAAGCAATTTTGCATCTCTATGTCGTTCCGATGCGTTCCATCAAATTTGGGCTTAATCCACATTAAAGTTTGGGAGGAGATATCGTTTGAAGAATTTCAAGATGGCCGCCCACCATGGCGCCCATCTTGTATGGCGAAATGAAACGAATTTAGTCATTCTAAATCTCCATGTCTTCTCAATGCCACCAACTAAGTTTAAGCTTAATCTGACTTTCCGTTCAGAAGCAGATTTGTTTCAAGATTTTAAAGATGACAACAATAGCAACCATCTTGGATATTAGAATGAAATTTATTAAGCAATTCTAAATCTCCATGTCACCCCAGTGCCTCCCACCAAGTCTATGTCGCTCCGATGCCTCCCATCAAGTTTCGGCTCAATCTGACTTATGGTTTGGGAGAAGATGTCATTTGAAGAATTAACGATTTAGCAATTCTGCATCTCTATGTTACTGTGATGCCTCCCACTAAGTTTCGGTTCAATTCGACTTACAGTTTGGGAGGAAGAAATTAAAGATGGTCGCCTTGCCGATCATCTTGCATATCAGAAAATAACGATTTTAGCAATTCTGAATCTCGATACTGCCACAATGCCTCCCACTAAGTTTCAGTTCAATCCAACTTATGGTTCTGGAGATTTCGAAAATGTGAAAAACTAATGACGGACGACGGACAATAGGTCATGGCATAAGCTGAGCTGGAAGCTCCAGGTGAACTAAAAATTGATAGTCTAATTTGCTCATGCGGGGAAAGTGACACGTCGTCACACTTTCTGCTGCAGTGCACGAATTATAGTCAGTTACGACAACATTACCTTTGCGTCTTACCTTTCCATCTCACAATAAATGGAATACCTTGTGAAACCATTGCCGTAAATAAAAGTATTTTAAGCACGTACAACTCTTCTTTGGTGCAACCAAACGGTCCAACAATCATGACGTTAGAGATTGTTTATCTCAATACTTTCTCCAAATAAAACAAAATTGGAACTCCTTTTGTCCATGATATTGCTACCTCTTTAGAACCCAGGCGGATGCCAATGAGGGCCTTAAACTTTCAAATCATTATATTACTACAATCTGTCAAACTAACAAATCAATGGTCACGAAGAAAAGAGTCAGACCTCGAATGTAAGTTTCGGAACTGATTACGTTACATGACAGATATGTTGATCTATAATTTTCTGAATACAAGATACACACGATGTGCAAAATGATACAGATGTTTCACAGGACTAACTGTCAAATGATTAACTACCCACGTATAGGGCTTTGAAGTAAATGGATATAGGGCTTAGAAGTAAATGAACTGCCTTGTTCAATGGTTTACAAATTATGAGAATGAATTCATTGGGTTTGCAAGGAATCATGCAATAATCTTCTATTAGACTCAAAATAATAGTCTTTACTCAGCCTGCACGTCGACACCACTAATACTTAACATCTAAATCCCTATAGCTTTGTTGTCCCCCGCCTTTTCGAAGAAAAGCGAGGGGACATAGTATTCGGCTTTCCGTGGTGCGTAGTTTGTGGTCCGTGGTTCCGAGTTTATAGTAGGTACATTGTGAGCGCAACTCCTCCTACAGTTTTTAACCAATCCTTCTGAAATTTTATAGGTGCCTTCATCATGGTCTGAAGATGTGCATGTGTTTTTTACAGATCCTACAATTATTTTTCCTTTACTTTTTTCACATTTTTAACTTAGTCTTTTTTCATGCTGCAATACTATGAAAGTGTAAATGTAGTAGGAACCTTGTGAGCGCAACTCCTCCCACAGTTTTGGATCGATCCTTTTGAAACTTTACAGTGTTTTAATCATGGTCTGAAGATTTGCATGGGCCTTTTACAGAATCCTTAATTTTTTTTTTTTTCACTTTTTTCACATTTTTAACTTAGACATTTTTTTTGCATGGTTCCGAGTTTGTAGTGGCACCTTGTGAGCGCAACTCCTCCTACAGTTTTATACCTATCCTTCTGAAACTTCACAGGTATTTTAATCATGGTCTGAAGATATCTTGATATAATTTATTTTCAATTTTTTTACATTTTTAACTTAGACTTTTTTTCATGCCTCAGTACTATGAAAGTATATATGTAGTAGGTACTTTGTAAGTGCAACTGCTCCTACAGTTTTATACCATTCCTCCTAAAACTTTACAGATGTTTTAACACTAGTCTGAAAATATGCATATGCTTTTTACAGAATCTTGAAGTTACTTTATTTTTTACTTTTTTCACATTTTTAACTTTTAACATAGACTTTTTTCATGCTTCAATACTATGAAAGTGCATATAATAGTAGGTACCTTTTGAGCACAACTCCTTCCACAGCTTTAAGCAAATGCTTCTGAAACTTTACAGGCATTTTGCTTGTAGTCTGAGGCTTGGAATCTTGAAATTATGTTGTTGTTTTTTTATTGTTTTTTTTTGTTGTTTTTTTTTTTTAATTTTTTTCCACATTTTTAGCTTCATTTTTTTTCCTGCTTCAATACTTAGGTAAGTGATACAGGACCAATGGTCCTCTGATTAACTTACTCGTTTTTAACAGCTCAAATAAAAATAAGGCGGGGGACATAAATTTACTATGGAATTGGCTTGTTCTATAAAGCTTCCCACGAACTACTGATACCAGGTTCCTAACACTGTGACAGCAGATGATTTAGAATATCTAATAAATGACATCCAGCAGTGACATGGATGACTGAAAAATATACTAATATTACCATGCTTAATAATCATATACATACAATAACAGAGCATACAACTTTACTAGATATAACGAAAATGACGAATGCATATAAATGTAATGAACATTTATTGATAAGAAACATTTTAATTATTAATTACCGACACAAGTGAGTGGATAACACAGGTGAAAACTCCATTACCATGCAGCTTCGAGATTAAGTAAAACATTTGCATTTCTCTAAATAAAACTAAAAAAACACCTTTCCATGTCACAATTGAATACTAACTGAATGATATACAGTATTACAAAACATATCATTACCTGAAAATATATCAGTATTTCCATATTTAATAATCATGTACAAACAATAGTAGAGTATACAACTTTATTAGATATAACGAAAATGGTTAATGTACTGAACCATAGCCGCAGAGCGCACATATAAGTGCAGAGGCCATTTAACGATACATGCATTATTGAATGGTGCAGCAGGTCAAATGACTACACAGAAAGGCATATAGGAATGATATATAGGAAAATACAAAAGGTGAATAGGATGTTAGGTAAGTAATAATATGAAGGACAGAATAAACAAGACAAACACAAAACTTTTCATTGTTTATTCAAGTAAAATCCCAAATCCACCCTATTACATATAAGTCTCAGGTTTATGTTCAGCGCCTCAATAAACACAGCACGCACTGTATTCTACTTATCGCAATGATCTTCTGAGATACATTTACAATGCTTTGCGTTCGTTCCACGAAGCTGTCCTTTATTATTTACTTGCGTTATTCTCCTTTATTTGCCGACTGTACACTCTGAGCTCAATATCAAAATTCAATTAGTGTTAATTACTAATTTCTCTGTTTCCTGCTATCCAGGACAGATTTGAAACAAAAATATCCCGGGCAACCCTAAGTACTTTTTAGTTTACATTATTTTCATATAGTTAAAGGGAGCCAATCAAACAATCTTTCACAAAAATAAAATATTCAAAGATCAGAGTCCCTTAAAATTTACATAAAAAAAAAACAAACTCAGACAGCCCTGAGTACTTATTAGTATACATTATTTTTTAATTAGTTAAAGGGAGCCAGTCAAACAATACTCCGCAATAAAATATTCCAAGATAAGTGTCGAACTTTACATCAAAGAAATATTTCTCTTCAATAATTTAATACACACACACACACACACACACACACACACACACACACACACACACACACACAGATATATATATATATATAGTTTCAGTTAATGATTGAATACACTAAACTATATCGAACAAATCCTAATCATGTAAACCTCTGCTGTTCAGTCGCTACATTATCAAAGATCTGCACACGTTTTATCTATTTTAGAATAAGGGGAGGTAAATTTGTGATTTTGTTGTTATTTTCCTTAAGTATTCTGTTTTTATTTAAAGTGGAGTTAATGACATAGTTTTTTGTTTTAGTTAAACAGCGTCAAAACCACAACATCTTACATAAATGTGTATAAAATATTTCTTATACATATATAACATTTACAGTAAAATACAGAATAACATAACTACAAATATCATTTCCGTCGGTTCCCAACTGTACGGACAGTTCACACTCGCCGGAGACTGACCTGGACATATCTAACACATTTCATGTCTATTATTAAAAAAAGATACGAGGTTGATTCTATAGTTTTGTTATCGTCTAAGCAACATTTTATTAAGATCTTGAGGATATCAAGGTATTTCCAAAAATTGTTTTATAAGACCTTCAAGAGAGCCAGTGATTAATATTTCTGTTTTATTGTTCAATTATTTTTTAGCCTGAGACTTTGCTATTCTCTAAGTGTTCCTTTCTAGGTGTTTGAAAGACGTACGTGTTGTTATTATTGCTGTATTATCGTCTGCATGTTGGATAGCTGTTTATTTCTTTTTCTAAATTGGGTGTATGAATTCCTTTATTCAAAACATTGTTGTTATATCAATATGATTTTGTCTTTTGGAATATTTCTTATGTATATAAACCGAAAAAAAAAACACTATCTATTTTTATGCCAGACATACATCTTTTTATAAATGTTTCTAATTCGGTTCGTTTTACTCGAAAATATAAACAGTGGATGAATTATAATCTGAGGTGTAAGGGCCTTTTTTACATATGGTGTAATTTGGGATTTCTTCAATTATCTTGTATTTGATCAGATATTCTCCAAGGGGTGTGATTCCATAAATGTGTCGAAATATTATTGATTTATGTACAGGATCTTTAAGTCTCAGGCTATATATATTTAAGTTAATATTTGGATTTTGAATTTCAATTTTAGATTTTGTATTACTTGATTCTAGAAGTGATGAATAAATGTTGTTTTTTTTACTTGTTCCAAAGTTGTAAATACGTTGCATTTTGTTATTATTTCTTTTATATGGGTGGAATTATTAGGTATATCTATAGTATGTACATATTTATTGCTGCTTAAAGATGGGTATACATCTTTTAAAGAAAATCCAAACCTATAAACATAGAGCGCCGACTATGATTGGTTGAAATTGTTTCTATTTTTACATAATAATTGTATGATGTTTGCTTCAGTTCTAATTGGCAAAAAAGGTAAGAGAAAAGTCCAGGGAGTGCCACAATCACAAACCGCAGCCCTTCCCAGACCCCAAGAGGAAGAGGAAACCGACAAATCTAAACAAGCACAAACCGAACAAACGTACGAAAAGCACCAAGATTAGCTCTCTCTTCCCCAAGCGAGGTAATCGCAATACTAAAAGGACTGATAAACACAAGAACAAAATGACACACGGAAAGACATACAACAAATCGCCTCGTAGAATAAACAACAAAGCAACAAAGAGTAAGACTTACACCGGGACCACCGCCTTAGAACGGTCGGTAGAGCAAACCACCGGGGGGATTAAAGCACTTTTACAGCTAGCTAACTTCACCCTGGGTCCCGATGCTACTCTTAATACAGAAATACATAAAAATTCGGTTCGCATAAAGGCTCCCAACTCAGTCAATGCATCAAAGTCTGAAATAGATAAAAAAAAAAAAGTAAGAGAAAAGTCCAGGGAGTGCCACAATCACAAACCGCAGCCCTTCCCAGACCCCAAGAGGAATAGGAATCCAACAAATCTAAACAAGCACAAACCGAACAAACGTACGAAAAGCATTAAGATTAGCTCTCTCTTCCCCAAGCGAGGTAATCGCAATACTAAAAGGACTGAAAAACACAAGAACAAAATGACACACGGAAAGACATACAACAAATCGCCTCGTAGAATAAACCACAAAGCAACAAAGAGTAAGACTAACACCGGGACCACCACCTTAGAACGGTCGGTAGAGCAAACCACCGGGGGGTTTAAAGCACTTTTACAGCTAGCTAACTTCACTCTGGGTCCCGATGCTACTCTTAATACATAAATACATAAAAATTCGGTTCGCATAAAGGCTCCCAACTCAGTCAATGCATCAAAGCGAAAACATAAAAATCAAATTAATCACTATAATAAACAAAGACGAGTACTCATGGCTAATTCTACTGTATGCCAGAGTAAATGAAAACCAATAGTTGAACCACAGCGGGCCAAGCCAAAGACATATCGTCAAGCCACAACCCACTGGTTAAAGTTTTACGAAGAGGCCGTCATTGAGTCTGAGGCCCGAACCGCCGTCGTGCAATTAAAGAGTGAAGCATAGCCATCAACAATGATTGGGTTGACAACTAGGCATGCAGTCTGCCGCATAATATCCAGGCTATAGCCAATTCTTTTATAACGGTTAATAAGTTTTCTGAATTGCTCCGAAAAGTTAGATTTACCTATATTTTTTCTAAATCTGTACACTAAGTCACCGTAAAATTCGGGTTCCGATATACCTTGTTGCAGACGTGTTTTCAGACTGACACTATATTTTTCTAACAAGGCACTGTGTCTGCGATAAAATTTCGAAAACGCCTTACGAAGTTTAAAATAACGATAGCCCTGCCTAAGAAGTTTGGCAGTAAGGGCTTTTTTACGGTAGTTAAAGTCATTAAGATTTGAAGAAGCTCTGGCGAATCTTATAAGTTGAGATATGTAAACCCCATATGAGGTACGCCGGGGGACATCGCCATCCAGAAAAGGAAAATTGACTATATCAAAATCAAAATCGTCCCGTTTATCATAAATTTTGGTGAAAACTGTACCATTAGATATACATAGATTCAAATCCAAAAAAGGTGCCTCGGTATTGGAAGAATTTGCTTTGTTTAATTGGAGTTCTGTAGGGTATATCCAGTCCACCATTTGGTCAAAGTAAATATTGTCAATATTTAATAAATCGTCAAGGTATCTTGAAGTTGAATTAAAAGCCTCAATAATGTCAGCCTGATTTTCATGTGAGAGAGACTTCATGAAATCTCTCTCATAACAAAAAAGAAACAAATCTGCAACAAGAGGAGCACAATTAGTTCCCATCGGAATACCAATAGTTTGTTTATAAAATTTAGTTCCAAATCTAATAAAAATATTATCCAAAAGATAAACAAGGGCATCACAGACTTTTTGATATGACCATAAATTGTGATTATTATATACATCAGAAGTGAAAAAAAGCACATTCTTCGTTGCAAGCCAAATATTGGGTATTCTCCCGAATAAACGTTCGGTTAATTAAATCAATAAGTTTATCGTTTATAAAATGATGAGGTAACGTATTATACAGTGTAGAAAAATCATAAGTATCCTTTCAGAATTCTTTTGTGTAAAGTCTTCCTAGGTAGTTCAGAGTTCCATAAATATCTAAATATGAGTAGATTTATTTCTTTTAAGATATTTATCATTAATAGGGTATAGTTTAATAATAAAATGTTTTTTACTTAAAATGAATGTGTACATTATAAAAGCTTTATCAAATAAAGTTCTCATTGTATTCCATTTTTAATATTTATAGATTTTTTTTTTTTTTTTTTGAAAATTTTCCTCAAAACATATATATTTTGCATTATTTCCATAGTGATATCCAAAGAATTTTTTAAAAATTGTTTTATAAGACCTTCAAGAGAGCCAGTGATTAACATTTCTGTTTTATTGTTCAATTATTTTTGAGCCTGAGACTTTGCTATTATCTAAGTGTTCCTTTCTAGGTGTTTGAAAGACATACGTGTTGTTATTATTGCTGTATTATCGTCTGCATGTTGGATAGCTTTAATTTCTTTTTCTAGATTGGGTGTATGAATCCCTTTATGTTAGAGTTATTGTTTATCTAATTAGTTAAGGGTTCTAATGAGTGAATATTTAGATCCATTGATGGGGCATCCTTGTCTAACTCCTCTTTTTATGTTTATATTTTTTGTATAAGTTCTGATATGTCTTTGGCTTGGCCCGCCGAGGTTCAACTACTGGTTTTCATTTACTCTGGCATACAATAGAATTAGCCATGAGTACTCGTCTTTGTTTATTATAGTGATATTTAATTTGATTTTTTATGTTTTCGCTTTGATGCATTGACTGAGTTGGGAGCCTTTATGCGAACCGAATTTTTATGTATTTGTGTATTAAGAGTAGCATCGGGACCCAGGGTGAAGTTAGCTAGCTGTGAAAGTGCTTTAACTCCCCCCCACCCCACCCCCCCCCCCGGTGGTTTGCTCTACCGACCGTTCTAAGGCGGTGGTCCCGGTGTTAATCTTACTCTTTGTTGCTTTGTGGTTTATTCTACGAGGCGATTTGTTGTATGTCTTTCCGTGTGTCATTTTGTTCTTGTGTTTTTCAGTCCTTTTAGTATTGCGATTACCTCACTTGGGGAAGAGAGAGCTAATCTTAGTGCTTTTCGTACGTTTGTTCGGTTTGTGCTTGTTTAAATTTGTAGGTTTCCTCTTCCTCTTGGGGTCTGGGAAGGGCTGCGGTTTGTGATTGTGGCACTCCCTGGACTTTTCTCTTACCTTTTTTTTTGCATTTATCATAGATATTGATTTTATGTCATCATATAAAATATCAAACCCATCATATAATATTTGTGGTAAATTTTTGTAAGACTTTTATGGTGAAATTATGTTATACACGATCAAATGCTTTCTCATTATCCATAGATAAGGGCTTAAAAAATATTATTTTGTTTTGCATATGAAAGTATAGTATGAAGGTTTAAGACATTATCTTGTTTTTTCCTATTTTTAAATCCACTAGTTTTATAAGTATTTACAAATATCTCCATACATGTTTTTCTCAGTTATCTAGAGTTTTTGGTATTATTTTATATTCTATATTTAGTAAAGATATTGGTCGCTAATAAATTTAAAGAATACGGGGTCCCATATTTTTTAATATAAGGATTCATGGAGTAGCACATATTTCTGTTCAAGTAGATATTATATAGCTCTGCTATATATGGGGGATAATTTGGTTTTGATAGTTTTGAACAATTCGAAGGTTAATCAATCTTCTTCTAGGAATTTTCCAGGATTGAGATCATTAATAGCTTTTTGAACTTCTTTATTCTGAATCGGCAGATTCGAAATCTCGAACATTTCAGGATCTAAAACTGGGGAGGTGGGGTGAGTGGCGCGGGGGGTTGAAATCATTTGAATAGTTATCAATTTTCTGTTTAAAGAGTTGAGATTTGTTGAGTTGTGTTTAAGGAATCATACAAAAACTATGATTTTTTTTTTGTAAAATGTCTTTCCTATCTACAATTGGATTTCTATTTTCTTCAAGTTTATATATTGATTTTGCTATACCATTTTCAATTTCTATATATATATATATATATATATATATATATATATATATATATATAGAGAGAGAGAGAGAGAGAGAGAGAGAGAGAGAGAGAGAGAGAGAGAGAGAGAGAGAGGATATTATTTCTTATCATGCTGCCCTGATTCTGAAAACTGTTCAAAGATACCTCTATTTTTTTGATTTTATCTTTTATTTCGTTATCAAAATTCCTTTGTTTATTTCATTACAAATAACTGTGTCGATCTTACGTTGTCTGGCTTTAACTTTTGAATATTTAATAGATATTTTTTAACCTTCCCAATTATTTTGTGGACTTTAAATTTGTTTTGAGGTTTCAAAGTTTTCAGTTCTATTATCTATTTCTTCTTCATAAAATTTATCATCTAGGAGAGAGTTATTCATTTTCCAATAGAAGTTTCCCCATGGTTCAAAGTTGTTTTTTTTTTTTTTTTGTTTTTTTTTTTTTAATTTAATATCCAATAGGATGGCCTTGTAATCAGCAATAGGATCTAAATGTTTAATTATATATAAGTTATAATATAAAAGTCACGTATATAAAAACGGTCAATTCTAGAAGTAGTATGAGTAAAATTATTTTGTTTTTATTAACTTTTTTATACGGATCTATTAGGTCGAAATCTTTAGGATCAAAAGTTCTTAAAAAAAGATTTATCGTATTAAGTAATGTCATTTTCTGTGTCTTGTGGATGCTCAACATAATTAAAATCTCCCGCTGAAATTATTCTTTAATCCTTATAAGTAGTTAAATATTAAAAATGTTTATTGTATGTTAATTTTGGAGTTTTAGTTATTGCTGGTGCATATATTGTCATTATGTTCATTAAATCGTTTGAGATGATTTGTAATATCGGGTAAACGGTTACATTAAGTTTCATCGTCTAAATTAAAATGTTGAAACTTATTATTTAAGGGATTGTTTCTTATCATTATTCCTATTCCGTTGTATTCATGGTGTGCATTAATAAAAGCAACCCCTTTTAGTTGGGTATCCTAAGAACATAATATTAAGGTCAGTTCGGAGCAACCTTACGATGACCTCCTCAGAATACTTTGCCTAGTATAATGTTTTCCTGAAACTTAACAACTGCTAAAAAGATGAAATAAAATGTATATTCTGAGTACCTCTAAACCTTGATGCAAAGTACAAGCATAACAATAATAAAATGCAAAGAAAGTTAAATGTTATTGTGGTAATAAGTGTAAGAATCAAAAGAATATAATAGGTCAAAGCCGACGCCAGCCGAAAGCACAACAGACCGGGAAGCGAGACAATCCTCATTCCCCAGTCCCATCGCAATCCCCGCCCGCGTCTGGATTTTCAGCTTAGTCGCAGTCTTTAAAGGATATTAGGTGTATTCATTATTCTATATAAGGCATCTTTTCTATTTGCTCCGCCCAAGATAGACTTTTATCATCTATTTCCCATGAACTTCTTCCCATGGCTCTCCTAGCATGTCTTGGGATGGTTCCCACTGCCCACATTCCGAATAAGATAAAGCGTGTTTTTTTTTTTTTTTTTTTTTTTTTTTTCTGTTTGGCTTAATTCATTGTCTTCCATGGTGTCTACTTTTTTGGTGGATTGGTTACTTTCATTACCGCTTGAATTCTGCTACCATTATGCGATGTACATATGTGAACTTATATGAATAAAATATTGTTTAAACCAGTCCTGCTCTGTTTCTCGTTCTTCATCCTGCTCTCTTGTTCCTGTTCAATTCTTTGTATCTTGGCTTGCATTCTTTTCTTGTTAACTACCATTTTGTAACCCTACTCATCTGTATCACTAGTATGTTCTTGTCTCTTTCTCTGATGTAAGCTTCTGTAGTTGTTTCAGTCTATCACCTTTCTTTTGTTTTTTTCTCTTGTTTCCCTCTTATCTTTCCGCTCTCTTCTGGCATTGTTCCCACTGTATTTTCTCTTGTTGTTCTTTCTCTTTCTTCCTTCTCCTCTTTTTTCTTTTCTTCTCTGTCGTCTCGTGTAGGTCTTTCCATTCTTGCTTCATATTATTCTCCGGCTCTTGCAATGGTGGACTGTTATCCAGGTCTGTATAGCCTACCCTTGTTCTTTTGTTATTTGGACAGTCTCCTCTGTAGTGTCCTCTTGTACTGCATATTGCACAGATAGGCGTTTTGTCCTGATTTTCATGTTTCATTCTGAGTCAATTTCTCTTACAAATAATGTTGTTGATATTGGTTTGTTGTTTCTAAGAAAGTTAATTGATCTAATACCATTATGGATAGATGTGTCTCTATATTTGTGCAAAAGTAGTTCCTCTTGTTGTAGGTCTCCATGGTGTTTTAATTTTTGGATTATATATTCATTCTCTAGTTCAAAAGGGGCTTCAAAAATTGTTACTTAAATGACTGGATTTTTTATAATAGCCATAAATTTCCTGATACTGGCTAGTTTCAAATGAATGCTGTTGATGATAACTGGCTGTCTAAATAGTTTTTCTGCAAATTCTGAATTTTCTGTGTCATCTGTGGTTGTAGTCTCAGTTCTGTTCCCGGCATCTTACATTTGGATGCATTTTTTTTCATGATCTAGGAGGTTTAGGTTCCCCAGGCAAGTAAAATTGCTGGGCTTCCTTTTGTCTATCTTCTGATATTCAACTGATTGTATTTTTTCTGTCTACATCTGTTTCTGAACACAGCTCTTATACAGAACAATTTTTAAAGAAAAAAAGCATTGAGAATATAATATCCTCTGACTTTTCTTTTCACAAAATAAAAGGTCGGTGTCGGCAGAAATTGTTATTACTTTCAAATATAGAAAACTGAATAAACTTTAAATCAGCTTTACTTTATTATGTTATTACTTTATTGCTTCGAAGAAACAGTATTTTCGTTTGCAGATGATTTTTTTTCTGAAAAACTGTGCATTTCAAGGGCGGTAATTACGATAATATATATACTTGATAAAATCAAGACCTATTGATAACAACCGATCTGGATTGTAGAACCTTAACAGCTGCACTTTTAATACAGAAATATTGTGGCAAATCGAAAATAGCAATATGTTGCTTCTTAAGTATTTTTTTAATGTTGATCAGTGATAATTTGATAATTTGCCATTCCGAGCATGATTTATTTTTTTGTCAATTCAGGTAAACAGTAAAAATCGATTTTACGATTACACAAGACAAAATATTAAGACATAAACGTCTAAGTACCGGCGCAAATTTTGTTCATGTTTACTTAGATATATGGGACAAGAGCCTACTAAAGTTTAATAAAGTTTTCAATGTAACAGGTAAAATGGAACAACAATGCGATTCTTTAATGTATGCTATTATTAAGCTTAATGAAATTTCTTGATTGAAATGAAAATAAAATAGACATTAATCTGTTTATAACAAAGTTTGTTATAAGATTTTTTTATAAATATAAAAAATCCTTTGTGAGCTAATCGATTACTCTACCATATATAAAATCCAAAGCTATGTTAAGAGACCGGCGGGATTTCTGCGCCGGTCAATAAAGTCATTGCTTGCATCCCGTAAGTTCAGTTGTCAAAATTACCTATGTTCTGCATCTACTCTATATTCATACGGTGTAATATGGTTCCCTAGATAAGCCACAAATTTCATCTGGAAATAGTTTTTTTTTCTCATACAAATACTTACTATTCTAAGAGAGAGAGAGAGAGAGAGAGAGAGAGAGAGAGAGAGAGAGAGAGAGAGAGAGAGTTATTCGCCTTGAATAGAATTGTTCCAAACAACCAGGTATAGCGAAATCCGGCTTTTTTATGCCCCCCGCCATTTTCAAATGGGGGCATATAGTATCACCGCTGTCCATCCGTACGTATGTACGTCCCGTCCGTCACATACGTAACACAAATGGTTTCTGTGCGATATCTTCTGAAAAGATTGATGTATTGGATTGAAAATTTATACACAGGTATATAATTATAACATGTAGGTCGATTAGAGTAAAATCAACTAATTATTTTGGGAGTTATTGCCCTTTTTGAACTTTGAATTTTTTTTAACTTTAAAAAATGGTTTCCGTACGATATCTTTTGAAAAGATTAGTATATCGGATTCAAACTTTACACATAGGTATATAATCATAAAATAAATGTCAGGTTCGATTTAGGGTAAAATCCATCAATTATTTTGGGAGTTATGGCCCTTTTTTTGAACTTTGAAAAATGGTTTGCGTCCGTAACTTTTGTAAAGATTAGTGTATTGGATTCATATTTTAAACACGGGCATATAATTATAAAAAATAGGTCAAGTTTGATTTAGGGTGAAATCCACCAATTATTTTTGGAGTTATGGTCCTATTTCAACGTTGAAAAAATGTTGAAAAATGGTTTCTGTTCGATATCTTTTGAAGAAATCAGTGTATTGGAATCAAATTTTATACACATGTATAAAAAAATAATGGTTTCCGTTCTATAACTTTTGAAAAGGTTAGTGAATTGTATTCATATTTTATACGAGTATATAATTATAAAATATAGGTCAAGCTCGATATAGGGTAAAATCCACCAATTACGTTCAACGTTGAAAAATAGTTTCCGTTTGATATCTTTTGAAAACATTAGCGTGTTAGATTCATATTAGATACACAGGTATATAATCATAAAATAGCGGTCAAGTTCAATTTAGGGTTAAATCCACCAATTATTTTTGGAGTTATGAGCCTTTTTCAACTTTGAAAAATAGTTGAAAAATGGTTTCCATTCGATAGCTTTTGAAGAAATTAGTGTATTGGATTTAAATTTTATACACAGGCATACGAGGGATGTTCGAAATGAATTGCTTATTTCTATCTGGAGACTTCAAATTTCAAGTTAGCCCAAAAGTACTCATTTCATGCCCTCGAAGTACTCCCCGTGGCTAGAAATGCAAAGTTTCAGCCGATATATCCACTTCTGGAAGGCGTCACGGTACACTGATTTGAGCACAGTAATAAGGTACTGATGAATGGCAGATCCAAGTGCCTGTCGGGACTGGTATTTCCGCCCAGCAAGGAATGCTTTTCAATTTCGGAAACAAAAAGAAATCACATGGGGCAAGGTCTGGGGAATACGGGGGTGGGGGGGGTGGGGGGGGGGTGAGGCGAAGCAGTTACTTTTTCTTTCTTCAAAAATGCCGTAACTGTTGCGGAGGTATGAGCTGGGGCATTGTCATGTAGAAGACGGACATATTTAAAACCAGTGGCAGGGCGTCGTTTCTGATTATTCTTTTTCAGTTTCTTCAGTACTACGTCTTTTGTCCGGTGATGCTTTTGCCCTTTTTCACTGGCATTTTTATTGCGACTCCTTCACCAGAGAAGAAGATTGCATACAAATCCTTCTTTGTACTCAAAGAACGTTTGGCAATTATTGGGCGTTTGCTGTGTTTAGTGGCCCAGATCTTATTGCTAACCTTTCTGACGGGCTCAAAATAATGGACCCAGGTTTCATCACCTGTGACGACATTGGCAAACTGCTTTTTGTCATATTTTGGAAACATTTTAAGCAGCTTCTTCAAAATAAGGTGAACCGTTGAAAGTGATATGCCTACCTTTCGTGCAATATCACAAACTGTAAATCTGGCATCTCCTTCGATGATTTCCTTTATTTTGGAAACGATTTCTTTACGAGATGCAGATTTTGGCCTACCTGATTTCGGTGCATTTTTGATGGACTCTACACCAGACTCAAATTTCT
The DNA here is from genome assembly GCA_964016985.1 of Anodontia alba. NCBI lineage: Eukaryota > Metazoa > Mollusca > Bivalvia > Lucinida > Lucinidae > Anodontia > Anodontia alba. The sequence goes on from OZ024834.1 coordinate 75,491,180, forward strand.
TTTTCCACCGCCGAACTGTGTCATAAGACACATAAGAAGGTCCAAAAGCAGTAGAAATTTCAGTCATCAGCTTCTTCAAAGAACAACCAAGTTTCGAGCGAACTTTGATGTAAGCCCGTATTTCATCTTTTTTGTCGACGCTTCTACCAACCATTTTTACTGCAGTGGTCAATGACTGCGTGTATTCAAATGGCAAATTTTATGTCTTACACTTAGTCTAACATGTACATTTATACACCATTGTGTAGATATTGAATAACCCTATACAGGTATGTATTGGTTTTTATCGTGCCCCACGTGGATATCGAGCTAGAGGACAATAAGCAATTGATTTCGAACATAACTCGTATAATCATAAAATGTAGGTCAAGTTCGATTTAGGGTAAAATCCACCAATTATTTTGGGAGTTATGGCCCTTTTTTTGAACTTTGAAAAATGGTTTCCATCCGTAACTTTTGAAAAGATTAGTGTGTTGGATTCATATTTTAAACACGGGCATATAATTATAAAATATAGGTCAAGTTTGATTTTGGGTGAAATCCACCAATTATTTTTGGAGTTATGGTCCTATTTCAACGTTGAAAAATTGTTGAAAAATGGTTTCTGTTCGATATCTTTTGAAGAAATCAGTGTATTGGAATCAAAGTTTATACACATGTATAAAAAAAATGGTTTCCGTTCTATAACTATTGAAAATATTAGTGAATTTTATTCATCTTTTATACGAGTATATAATTAAAAATAGTTGAAAAATGGTTTCCATTCGATAGCTTTTGAAGAATTTAAATTTTATACACAGGCATATAATCATAAAATGTAGGTCAAGTTCGATTTAGGATAAAATCCACAAATAATTTTGGGAGTTATGGCCCTTTTTCAACTTGGTTTCCGTTCCATAACTTTTAAAAAGATTAGTGAATTGGATTCATGTTTTAAACACGAGCGTGTAATTATAAAATATAGGTCATATAGGTAAAGTTCGATTTGTGTAAAATCCACAAATTATTTTTGGAGTTACGGCCCTTTTGCAACGTTGAAAAATAGTTTCATTTTGATATTTTTTAAAACATTAGTGTTTTGGATTCATATTTAATTCAGGGATATAATCATAAAATAGAGGTCAAGTTCGATTCAGGGAAAAATCTACATATTATTATAGGAGCCATGGCCCTTTTTCAGCTTCAAAAAATGTTTTCCTTTCGATATGTTTTTAAAAAAAAAGATTGGTGTATTAGATTCATATTTTATACACAAGTACATAATCATAAAATATAGGTCAAGTTCGATTTAGGCTAAAATCTGCCAATTATAATGAGAGTTATGGCCCTCATTAGTGTACAAGAGCCATAAAACATCTGGTTGAATTATCAGTTGAGCATGAATTTTTTTGCCACTTTTTTTCTAAGAGAAAAACCTGTCATGACAAGACCACTTGGTTTTATTATTATTATTATTATTATTATTATTATTATTATTATTATTATTTTCAGAATCGTAACTCCCAAAAAAAAATAGAAATAAAATTAAAAAAAAATATATATGAAGGTTTGAAATTTTCAAAATTGATTTTAACCGATACCGCCATTTAGAATATTCATTCATTTATTAAAATTTTGTGCATTTTAAAGCCTAAATTGAAATAAAAACCTAAATAAAGATAGTTGCAACAATATTTCAACTCTATATTTATGTATACTATCTAGACGTACATTAATTTTCTTGAATTTACTTGAAAGCCACACCATTTTCTGTCAGAAGGAAGATTCTATTTAATATTTAGCATTCAAATTCTCACAAAATATTCAAAACCGTGGAACCTTGACAATCTTTTTTTTTTTTTTTTTTTTTTTTTGAAATTTCTGAAACGTCATTTTTAACGCTCTCAGTTATTTTCAGTGTTTAATCAAAGTTGCCTAGTCTAATTACACAAATTTATTACAGTTTTACAATGTTGCATGGCCACCTGACAAGCCTCACCACAATAAGCACTATAAGATGCAAGATAACATATTTCCACAATAAAGTAAATATGTGCAGAATGTTTTTTAAAGTGGCCGCATTCTCGTGTTAAGATCATTTACATGGCACAATTTCTTGGAGTTGCGAATGGTCTGCGACAATTAGCATTCCGAAAACATGCCTATTCATATACAAAAGAAAATTTCACCTCCAAAAACTGAAAATTTTCAGATAAAAAACTCTATTTTTTCATATTTCTGCTCAAAACATAGATTGTGGGTATTCGTTAGAACCGCCTTGCCGAGGCGGTTCTAACGAATACACACAATCTATGTTTTGAGCAGAAATAAGAAAAATAATATATACCCATGTAAACCCCAGTTTTACTATATAAAAGTGGGGTTTACGGGGGTCAAAATTATACAGGCGTGTTTCCGTGATAGGGTCGTGACATTTGGTATGCCCTAGCCCTGTTATTTTTTTATCCAGACACTACCATATTTGCTTGCTGTACCAACAAATGTAGATCAGAATGCTGAAATTTAATCTAAGGGAGAGTAGTATCAACTCCAACTCTAATAACTCAGTGCCAAGATTTACATTTCAGCAGTGACAACTATACAGCAGACGACTTCATACGCGTCTGAAATTAGTTACTTAAATTTATTATACGATAATAACTATGTGAACGTGTATGCCCTCAATCACCTACATGCATACGTCTGTTAGTATGTGCATGCTTGTATGTTCGTGCTTCTGATCTAAACGGCTGTGACACTGCCACTTCCATGTTTTAAAGCGGCAAAATCGGCCATGCACTGTTCTTATTCACTCAAAACTACACTTTGCACATACTGGAAAAAGACATTGGCGCAGTCTGCTCAGCACTCTCGACAGCAGATGACTACAACTTGGGAAACTTGAGAAATTTCGACCAGACTGCACAACCCTTGCGCAGCATGTTCGGTACTCCCGAAATAACTCGGGTAACATCGTTAAAAAGTTTTTGCAATATACCTGTACTTTAGAAGTGGTTGCAAATGACGTCATTAAATTTGCTGTGCAAACCTGCAAATTTAAAACAAGATGCGGATCTTTCATTGGGTTCTTTTAAGAACCAACTTGTTGTCTACTTTCACTTTCACAATCGATCATTCAATAAATGGGAAATAGCCAGAGTATTTTGCATAGCTAGCGTTGCGCTGCAGATAGCAATATAGATTTTCGACACTTTTCTTTTTCTTCTGACAAATATACATGTAGTTACACTTTGAACCCAAGCATCCTTTTATTAAAATGCCGCAGCTAAGATATTTTAATGTTAAGCAAATCAACAGCAGTGAGCAAAACATCTTGTAATGCTTCATCAAACATGCAGGTCATAAATCCTTTTCCCTTTAATCCAACAGGTATCGAATTTTTTACTCACGTCAATCAAATGGGCAATAACTCTGTGGAAAATTTTTAGCATACCACATTTGAATTTTTTTTTTTTTTTTTTTTTTCTTATTTTTCCCAGGAAACAGCATTTGACATTTCATGCAAATTTATTCCTGTCTTCAGACAATTTGCATGAAATGTCAAATTATGTTTTACGGGAAACATATCTGCTGAATTTGTCAGAGTTAATTTTTGACATGCGGGTCATGAGGCTGTATTAATAGCTTCAACAATACAACCTATCTTATGCACTGAGCTAATATCGAAGAAAACACTTTGCAGCATGATATGAGCACATTTTTCTTTTTTTTTTTTTTTTTGACTATCAAACATAAAATATCTTCAGAATCAATATTAAAACTGGACAGTAATAACTGATTAGACAGTGTTTATATTGCTGGTAACAGTAGCCTACGGTCTAGTTTCTCGCGCAACATCTTTAGTCCAGCGAGTGCGTATCGATACACAAGTATGTTGATATGTTAACCCTTAAACTGCATATTTCGGCTGTAGCAGATGTCAATTTCATTTTTTTCTCATTTATCAGAATATTTTATGCTATTCATCCGCTGGCAGATGCTTCATATGAAATGCTTAGTCTGGTTTTCTCTACAAAATAAGGGAAAATTCTGAATGTCGTCTGCTTCAAAAATTTGCACGGCGCTATAAAGATATTAATAGCTTTGTTGTTCAGCTTCATGAATATTCATTTTGCATCTTTTAAAAAGGCACGTGTCATCTGATCATTCATGAAATTTTTAAACATAAACCAATACATGAATACAAACATGCATGAGAAAATGTTTTAAAAAGTATCAAATAAACATAATTTGAGTGAAATTGCGTCCAAAACTGAAAATAGGCCGGACTACATTCATGTGTGGATACATATTTCAAAGATAGTGTAAACTGGATGCAACTTGAAAACGCCTGTGCTAAAAATGACAGATAGAATACTGTGGATATATTTGTCTATGTGCCCTCTTTTGAAACAATTTCGGTGAATGTATATATTGTAAGATTGTAAGCTTGAAAATGCACCGTTTCCACAATATCCATGCTTAGCACGCGGTTTAAATACCATTTATTGAGTAACACCTAAAGTTACTTAATAATTACGCGTATGGGAGAAAATAGCCTTATGCCGTAGGAAAAGGATCTCGCATACACTAAAAAAAACCCACATAAAATGTGATCCGCTTGCTCATCGTCGCAATAGAAATTAAAAAAAGTAGGGAAATTTGAAAATGGTATGATACTAAAAAGAACGCAGGGGAATTTGAAGATGATGATGATATTCGCGTATGATATTCGAGTGGTTATAACAACGTACCGGATTCTAATGGACATTTTTATGGAATATTATAGGATAATGTTTATAAAATATTTGCATGTATCCGGAAAAAGCGTCCAGAGATTTGAAAAGCTGTGTCATTAATTCTTCAGGACAACGGCTCGTGCCACTAAGCCGAAACTGTGATGTCACTTATGACACCATACGATAAGGACGTTTTGTCATACTATGTTTATTCACCTGATATAACTTCGCCAGGCTATTTCCTTAGCTAAAAAACGTTTCGGGGAAGAAAATTTGATACTCTAGACAGCCTTGAAGAAGAGTTGGTCAGTCGAATTAGAAACGTTAACTTAGGGTGCATGGTAACCGGTGTAAGAGAACACCTCTAACATAGATGGACATCACTGATTGAGAATACTGTTAAGAAATTTCATTGAACAGATTGCAAGAAATTACTTCAGTCCCATTTTTATTGGATAACTCTCGTTAAAGCATAAAAGATAAGATAAGGACACACCTAAACCATAGGTTACTGAATTTTCTTTGAGCTTAATTGTTTTTTTAGTATTATTTTGTAAAAAAAAAAAAAAGAAAAAACTTAAGATGTCAATTATACTTCAGCCTCCTGCTGGTACATTTTGCGAGGGGCGGGCGTCAAGAAAACCCATGTACCCTTTACCAGCCAGTTTCAGCCTAGTGATGGAACATATTGATATGGACTTCTTTAAAGTAACATATGAATCTGTGAGTACACTATTTCTTGCCTCACAAAGTCATTCATTATAATATATATATATATATATATATATATATATATATATATATATATATATATATATATATATACCCTTACTGTTTGCAAAACAATAGGAGCGGCACAGGGACTGGACTCAAAGGATCTTCGAACTGCAGATAAGCACAATATTTAGTTTAGATTATTTCTTTAAACAGATACAGTGTGAGAAATGTTATGTTAAACAAATGTTCAAACGGTGTTAATTTTATTTGCATGCTGGTGGCTGAATGGCATGTGCGTTGGGAGGACAGTTTTCTGTGATTGTGGCATATCCTATGTATCTCAATATTTAATTTCTCTACTGACTGAGCCATGACAGTTTTTCTATTGCGAGATTTCCGTGCCGTTGGTAACTGCAAATTTATTTTTGCATTGTACCATCGAGTCTTACATTCTTTACTTTTGTTCTCGACAGCTTGAGAAACGTTTTGTGACTATGATGTTGCCAGCGTAACTTTACTGCGAGCATTATAGAAAGCAAATGGTGATAATATGTCAAAGTACGTTACATAAAAGTTAACGTCCATGGCATATTAGCAGCCACTCATTCATTTTTATTTAAGGTGTTCTAAGATGTTCTAACTTTTACTGAAGAATTTTATATCATACAAGGAATGTGTCGTATAGTCAGGTTTAGGGCAGACAAGAACATATTCGCATATACTGTCACTAGTAGCAGCTTAAGAGAAGAGAGAAAAGCGAGACTAATACAGACACAATTTCGTAGAGTCTATCATTACGCAACCTGTTATCTTAAAAATTCTTGAAAAAACTCGGCCACTTTCTTTACGAAGGCAGATGCTGCGGCACCCGCAAGAAGGCACTTCTAATGAGTAGCCCCGACTGAGAACACGAAAAAACTTATCTAGATATCTATTCAGAGCCATAATTATTCTACCTGGTTTTGAATCTGTCATATTGTTTGTGTTGAGGTTTTACGGCCCAGTCAACCCAATGGGGTCATGTAGATCGCGGTCAGTTTACCTAACCACACTTTTACTGGGCAGGCTTAGTCCTCTAAGCGGTTAACCAGTATTGTGCACATTCCTTCGCCAGAAACTGACAACTGTCCTTCTTGAATCAGCGGAAGGGAAAGAATGGCCGTAGAAAATGTTTCATGACCACGAAAGAATGTTGCCGACCCGGCGGGGGTCGAACCCGCAACCTCCTGATCACCAGTCGGACGCACATCAAACTGAGCCACCGAGGCCGGCTGAATCTGTCATATATACACATACCTATTCATACATATACCCACATATTCTACAAACGTATACAGACCCTTATAATAATATAATAATATGCATGTAATCAGTTTGGCAGAATACAGTATTTCAGTATGATTCCAGGGCAGAAAATTCATTGTCCTTAACTGAATTGTCTTTCTACGAAAGGACAATATAGCTGCTCTGCATTGGAAGATCTAACACTGATAGTATTTGAGATAATTAAGAAACATTGACAGCCATTGTCAAATTGACATATAGAACCACTAAGAAATCAGAACATCAGAAGCATACGCATGAGTGGTGCAAGACTTGTTCTGGTCAGCCATTGTTAAATTGAGATACAGAGCCTTTAAGAAATCAGAATGTCAGAAACCTACGAATGTCTAGTGCTAAATTCTTGTTCTGGCAGCCATTGTCAAATTGACATACAGAGCCATCAAGAAATTGGAATGTTAGAAACATGTGCATGTCCGATGTAATAAAAGTCAAAAAGGATTGAAAGACTCTCGTTCTGATAATCATTATCAAACTGACATAGAGAGCTCGTTAGAAAACAGAATATCAGAAACGAACGCATGTCTAATGCAAGAGTCATGTTCTGACACCGACTATCAAATTGTCATTATAGAGACATTAAAAATCAGAAGTAAGAAACATATACATGTCTGACGCAAGATTCTTGTCTTGACAGCTACTGTCAAAATGTCATTATAGAGCCATTTAGAATTCGCAGTGTCGGAAACGTACGCATTTCTGGTGCTGAACTCTTATTCTGACAGCAGCTGTAACAAGGACATGCAGGGTCACTAAAAATCAGAATGTAAGAAACATATGCCTGTTAGTACACAAGATTCTTGTTCTGACAGCTATGACATATGGACAACCATTGTCAGTCTAAAACACAGAGCCATACTAGACGATCAGAATGTAACATTTGCATGTTGATGTCATGATAGTTTGTTCAAACAACAATGGATTGTTAGATTAATACGCAGGCCCATTAAAAGATCAAAATGTAACATGGGCATGTCGGTGCATGTCATCATATTTTGTTCAGACTATCAATGTCCGATTAACACGGTATCACTTAAATATAAGGATGTACAAAACATACTCGCATGCATGACTAGCGCAAGATTCTTGTGCTGTCAACCATAATTAAATAAATTACAGCACCACTAACTAATCAGAATTAAAAATAGTTTTAGATTATTATTCTGACGGTCATAAAGAGATTGACGGTGTCACTAAGATGTCTGACTGATAGAAGCAATGATAATGTACACGGCTAGCGTAAGGTTCTTATGCCGATAAACTTGATCATATTGATACATTTGCACTAATAGGAAGCCAGACGGCTGAAAACGTGTATATTTCTGCTCAAGGAAGTGTTTTGGTGGCCGTCGCCAGTTTGATAAACAGTATATCTAGGAAGGTAACTGTAGAATAATGCACATGTTCGGATCAAGAGTATCGTTCTGTCAGTCATATGCGAGCTTGTTATGTAGATACCTTTAAAGGCCACAATTATGAAACAAAATTCTCTTAAGGCACCTGATAAGGTATAAGAACATGAAATATGTACAGAGAACAACACTTTGTCAAAATCCAAACGAACAAACCAAGAATAGAACATTCAACAGTAAAACACTTGGGTAGTGTTGGTGGGTGGGCTGGAATCTGGTTTTACGGAGGCCCATCCTCTTAATCATGCTATGGGCATGGAACAGTATTATGCTTGATTTCTCAGAATGACCCGTCGAATAGGGTAATATGAATTTAATAGGTGCTACCTATATCCGTGCGTCCAAATTATCATCACATGCTTCATAGGTGGGTTGGCCAGATCTAAATGAATTTGATTTCAGACCACGCTTGACTTCTGAAGCCACTGCATGAATTGCGATTTAACGTCCAATATTTCAGTAGTTCAGAGACATTGCCTCTAAATTTGTAGGACTTCTACCCGACCCGATCACATGAATTCGGGTCCTGCTTAGTTACTAGCAGCTCTGCCATGGAGGCTTTAAGCAGCCCATCTATTTCCGCGGGCCCCGATGGGTGGGGGCCATGCTTATCGGATACCGAAACTAGTATATGCCGATGACAGGCACAACAACAATATTCTATCGTTCGCTTTCCTGAAATCCATTTTACTGCATCAGGATTTTTCCTAAAGATTTTTGACCGTCTATGCGTTTTTGGCTTTTTTTCGTTTTGGTATGAAATAACAACAATTTACAAACCGGACGAACACATTATTGTTTCGAGGTTTTTTAAGATTATCACGTGAAAAGAGTCTAAAACGTATGTGTTATCTAAAATCTACACCTTATGCACAAAACGAATCATGCTTAGCTTGTAAATAGACAAAGAATGGATAGAAGTAAAATTCGAAGTGGGGACAAAATTCAAAATAGCCGCGATCGCAAATTTTGTAGGCTGACGTCATTAGTCTCGTGATTCAACCCTCTTGCAATTGGAATACTTATCGGTAGTCTATAGTAGTGCGTCTGCACGCCGAACCGCTCCGCGGTTCGGGGAACTGGTTGGACACACTTATTATTTTCGTGCGCTAGCGCACTCATTATCATACAAGGAACTCTCTGGATTCCAGGATACTGAAGCTTGGAAATATTATAATTTAAGATAAAGAAACTTCAACACTACACTGTTCTTCCTTGTCTTTGATCGCTCTCTAACAATGAATGTGTCCAAATTCATACATAAAAGAGTAACATTAAGGAAAGGCTAATCAATGTACGTATGAGCTTCGCGTTTTGCTGAACTCATTATAAATGATACAACTGAAACAAACTACTATCTTATTTACTCTAAACATTCAAACAGGCATGCCTGAACAAACAATGTAGACATATAAGGGTCTGATGTGGGTCTGCTTTGCTTGCTTTTCATCAAGCAAATTTTAGACATGTCAACAGGCAGTGAAATGGAATTATTTAAATTTAAGGACAGATATGGCAAAGCGTTGAGCTGGTCGAATACGGTACATACGGTACACGCAAAATATCTGGTTGCATATTTCAGGTTTGGTTTGATTCAACAAAAAAACTTATAAGACGTGATTATAAAGAAGCTTTGGGATCGGATCCTGATCCAACTACAGATATATTTGACTTCAATACCGGTAGGATATTTTATCTGCCAGATCATTATTGTTAAGTCTAGTTTTCAATATCGGTAGGCTATTTTATCTGCCAGATCATTATTGTTAAGTCTAGTTTTCAGTACAGGTAGGATATTTTATCTGCCAGATCATCATTGTTAAGTCTACTTTTCAATATCTGTAGGATATTTTGTCTGCCGGATCATTATTGTTAAGTCTAGTTTTCAATATCGGTAGGATATTTTATCTGCCAGATCATTATTGTTAAGTCTAGTTTTCAATACCGGTAAGATATTTTATCTGCCAGATCATTATTGTTAAGTCTAGTTTTCAATTTCGGTAGGATATTTTATCTGCCAGATCATTATTGTTAAGTCTAGTTTTAGTTTAGAAGTTATCTGGACTGAAAATATTTTAAAATTCCATACTATAGGATTGCAACATACACACACACAAACAAACACACACACACACACACACACACACACACACACACACACACACACACACACACACACACACACACACACACACACACACACACACTCACACACACACACACACACACACACACACACACACACACAGATAGATAGATAGAGAGAGAGAGAGATACATTCTGCGATGCATTTTCTTATCCGAAAACAATAAAGTTTATTACCATATCGATTAAAGAGTCTGGTCATATTGACTGCCTGTTAAAGAGCCATCATAGACCATAGACATTGACCTTTCATGCATGTAGCATTTTACAGATTTTCTTGTTTTTCAACTTCATAAATTCATTGACTTGAAAAAAAGATCCTTTACAATGTACAAACATTGTTTCACAAATGTTTTATTCCTATGAGAATGACACCACAAGAAGGAAGGCACACTGTGTGGGTGGGGACACGTCTATAGACACCAATAACGAAGTCACTTAACTGTAGGTGGTTCTGATTTTACTGACATTTTATTGTGAATAGTATGCTATTATACTTGTTTTTATGGCAAAGGAAAGTGGCAACTATAAACAGCATTTAAACTCCAAGGAAAGGTACAACCTTGTATAAAAAATGGTAAAATAATAATACTAAAAAGTCAATACAAGTGTACGCCGTGTTCACAGATAGATGATTTAGCTTGTTGGTTATGACGACTGACTGTGAATGTATCCACTGCATCAATTCGCCGACTAATATAAAAGACCAATATTTCATCTCTATCGCGTCGACATTACTTAATGTTTCACGGGTAAATTCAAAACTGTGAATGATGTTATTTATTCCAGTCATGTTTACCTAGAAACGGGTTTTGGGTAGACTTTTTTGAGTACAACCTTTGACACGACAGTAAACATGCTTTGACATATACCTTGCAAACAAGTTCATGCGAGATGAATGTTATTTACATAAAACAGCACATTTTTCATTAGTTGCTTTATTTGAATTTATATTTCAGGAATCCATTATAACATCGATTCATATACAGTGAAATGTGAACCACCTACATTGATAGGTGTTGGAGACCTGTATGCAAGGGCTCATGGGGACAATACTGTAGTGATGCAGTCAGCTGTGGACTTCTTCCACGTTCGCAATGCCAGAATACAATACATTGGAACGGTAAACATAACAAATTTACTTTATTTTTTTCAATAACCCAATTTCAAAAAGCATTATTCTTAAAATAGTGGCCATATTTTAAAGTACTAAATAACTGAGGTAAAATTAGTTATTCTCCGATCGCATTTGTGCCTCAACTAAGCTAAAGTTGTTCGGAACTAAACCTCATGGTTGTCCATGGCGCTATATCCCTCCACCCTAAGCTACCTTTTGTTGAGGTGGGCTACAAAAAATTCAAAGTATTGTCGGAAGATACGTTGTTTTCGTCTAACCTGAAAGACAAAAAGCACTGCAATTTTGATGGAAGAAATAGTGAAGATAACATTTTTGCCCGAGCCAAACCAAAAATCATAACCCGTTAGATTCTGTGGAGCCCTTCGTCACAATGTCTGGGCTATAACGCCTGAACCGTATTGGATAACGTCATGAAACTACACAGATGGATATACCTCATTAATATCTTGTGTCGCGAACATGAATCACAGGTTTTGGGTTTTCAGTTTTGAGTTATCTGACCTTGGTGAAATTTGTGTCCATGTCATAACTACTGAACCATACGAGATAGTAATTTATAATTTCACAGATGGGTATACCTCCAGGACGATTAGTTACCATCAAGAATAAAAACTCTCACTTTTCCAGTTTTTGATTATATGTCTGTGGACAGAGTTCGTGTCAGGAGCATGGTAAAAAGGGGCACGGAACTCGGAAGGTATAGGGAAGTTTACATGATGGTAGGTTGAGGGTGTCTAGTGTCAAATCATGTACCAGCGGTGACACCAGATTAGAACATTAAGCAACGTGATATTTTTCATACTCTCATAAGAGCAATATAAAAAAAACACTATTAAAAATGACTGCAATTATCTAAATTTAGGCCAAACATATATATGAATGGGATACAGCTTAAAAAAGTCTTTAGACTTCCTTCTTAAACCCATTTGTACAGCTGTGCCTATACTAACTTATATAGTTGAAAATGTTGTTTATTATGCATTATACAATAAAATATTGTTTAGATTAAACACATATAAAGAAATAATGATTTGATCGTGTCTAACCCACAGAGGCTGAGCAAATAGAAGCCAGTTTTGGTGATTTGGGGATTCAGAATGTCATACATGCCAAAATTGCCCCAGGTCAGGAAGCGTTTATTGTAACATCAGATAGGTTTTAAAAAGAAATACATTGAGAGCAATGAATACACTTACATAACTAAAAAAGGCTGAAATGTCAGGTTTTCTGGTCCGGACTAGTTACGGCCAGTGAGCCCGAATCAGTGAACCTAATATAAAATTTCAAAATCTGAATGGGCTCAATGATCACAAAAAAAAAAAAAAGAAAACTAAAAAATAAATAAATAAAAACTGCACTATAGTGAAATAGGGTGAAATATTTTACGGTCAACAGACGACTACCGTGTGTGTGTGTGTGTGTGTGTGTGTGTGTGTGTGTGTGTGTGTGTGTGTGTGTGTGTGTGTGTGTGTGTGTGTGTGTGTGTGTGTGTGTGTGTGTGTGTGTGTGTGTGTGTGTGTGTGTGTGTGTGTTGGGGATGGATATGTATATAGCATAAAATGTTTTACTGTAGCCACCGTCCCGTCTCCGCTCAAACCGTTATCCGGATCAAAACTGTGAAAGGTACTGGTTTCCCAAAATAATTTAAATTTACACGTCTTCCAGTTCGTTTTGCCACATCTGATGGGAGATTGGAGTAGGACTTTTGAACAGATAAACGATTTTGTACCCCACACTACCGTGCTAATCACTTTCAGGTTAATCAAACTGTGCTTTATATTGCCTCTCTGTCCCTAAAATAAAGAAAATAAAACATCTGCATCGGTTTTCTGTTGTTATTCCTCTTTGTCTGTTTCGGTCTGTTCTCCTCGGGGTTGTGTTCTGTGATGTATTTCATGGCATTCTAACCTTATTCGGTGCCTTGTAGGGTTATGATAGATGATTTTGACCTTTCCTTCGTATCCCCGTATCTATAATAATGATCGCCGTTTAAATATTAGTTATGCATGTATCCGCTCTTCCATTATCTTCCTATATATCCATTTTTTTTCCAGAAAACAACAAGAGGAGTAGTTTGTGATGTCTGGGTTGGAGTATATCTTGATGTTTTGTCAGCTAGGAATGATACCATAGAGTGGTATTTCACCAAGGTAACAGTTCCGTTTAGAGACAACCTTTATAACCACTGAGCCACTACGCTCACCAAAATTAACGAGTTTCATGGAACAGTAACAGTGTTATGCTAAATTTCTCTGACTAGTCGGATAGAATTACCCAGCCAGAGCCACCAATTTAGATACCGACCGTTTCAAAATTGTTTTTTATTTCTGTTGTTGTTTTTTCTTTCTTCGTGCATTTGTGGTTTCATATGTTGCGTTTCTTTTGTTTCAGTATAATTTCTTTTTTTTTCTACGGCTAAGGAAGCCTGGACCTCGTGATTGTGGCATTTCGTGGGTACCTTCACATATTTTTGCAATGATTAGGTCCATTCTTGGCTTTAGAAACTTTATATAAGGGCTGCTATTGAGGCGTAATTGGCCGATAGCAGATTGTCTGGTCCAGAAAATTTCAAAGACTTCTCCCCATAGTTCACTGTAGCGTAGTTTTTATTATACACAAATTAATAAAAAATAAAACAAATAGTCAAATATAATGCATAAACCTGAAAATGGATATTTTCACTATTGACATATATAAAAATATGATATTTTCTCCTGTGGTATACCATTGAAGAACCATTTCTTTTCATTTGTTTATTAGATCGACGAATTAGCTGTTTAGTGATAGAATCATTAGGTTCCATCTCTGCACTCTTGGCAGCAGATGAATACAAACAACGCTTAATTCTCATTAAACCATGACTATGTTGATACTCTTTTTTTAAAATATATTTAGTCCAAGTGGCTGTCTCAAAGCTTTTTGACTACGTTAATCTGCTCCAATTGAGGGTAGCTATTGAACACAGCACAAGCAAATACTACAAGGTGTTGTTCGATTACTTTTAAACGCGACACTGAATAAAACTAAGCATTTCTAGCTGACCTTGACCTGAGCCAAAGGCTCTGGATGAACTATAATGATCAATTGCTGTCTGTCATCCGTTCGTCTGTCCATTAATGCGTCTGTCCACACTTTTGAACGACTTCTTCTCTGAAACCCCTAGGCCAAATTTCTTTAATCTTCATGTTGAGCCTTTAGTCGAAAGGGGGGTTGAAAATTTGTACAAATGGTCACGGTCCATCAATTAGGATTGCCCCCGTGCCAATATGGCGTAAACACTTAAAAATGTTCTTCACCAGAACCAAGACAGCTTTGAGACTGAATATTGGTATACAGCATCGGAGACCAAGTTTATTCAAATGATGATCGTCGGCCAACCTTTGACCTTTTCAAGGCATAGTCAAATTTTTATGTCCGTACATTTGTATGCTGCAAATATTGAAAAAGTATTCGCTCAAAACGTATGAAAGACTAATGGCTGAAATTTACAGTTAAGTTTTCGTTACAATCAAACTTTTGTCCCAAGGGGAATATTTGATCTTGCCTACAGGCTATATAAATGTATAAATCGTATATTTAATGTATTGGTCTAATTTGATCTGGGGCTTCTTATTGTTAACATAGAAGTGAAACCAGGGCCCAGTTGTTCAAAGCTAACGACGTCGTTAGTTAACGATTCGTTAAAATTTACAATGAGTGATACGCAAATATGCTGAAATCTTTTGCTGAAAAAATGTGAGTAGCTTTTGCAGTGCAAAAGCTACTCATATTTTTTCAGCAAAAAATATCAGAATATTGTATATTGAATCCGTTAAAACAGGTAACGAAATGACCCTTAACGAGCTCGTTAAGCTAACGACGCTTTGAACAACTGGGCCCAGGTATTTAATTGTGAAAACATGCCTATTCAAGAATATATATAAAATTTAACCGCCAAAAACTGAAAATTTTCAGATAAAAATTCTGATAGTTTTCATATTTCTGCTCAAAACATAGATTGTGGGTACTCGTTAGAACCGCCCCGCCGAGGCGGTTCTAACGAGTACTCGCAATCTATGTTTTCGAGCAGAAATAAGAAAAAATTATGTATACCCCTTGTTACGAACGAGCACTCCTACCTTCGATTATCTGCCTTGGCAGATTACGCATAGCTCCTAAGTATATATTCTGTTACGAGCCAGGCGTCACGAGAAAGAAATGAAAGTGAAACCAGCAACAAGCTTTAAATTATTAACAATATTTATTCCACAAAAAATAAAACAAGATTCAAAACAAAAGAATGTAAGTAAACAGTACCTTTCAAGTTTATGTCACTAAGTCCCTCTGAAATAATCCAGGAGAATTTATAAAACAAATCCTTTGAATATCAGTTTCTGATCCCACAATTTAAAGTTCCTGAATTCAGAATTTAAGTCCAGAATGAATAAAATAGTAAGTAATCCAGTATAGAATAATTTCCAGTGAAAGTATACAAAGATGCCCAGATGAAAATCTTTTCTCCTTATATAATATTAAAGAAGGTTCTAGAAAAAGAATTTACTACAAGCATCTCTTATTTTCTAGTTCCAATCAAGAAACTTCTAAATCTTCCATGACATTCCAAAAACAACTCAGTCCAGAATCAAGGCCGTAAACATCATGTTATTGTAAACATGTTGAACATTCCAGAAAGTTATTTTTGGAAACATAGTAAATAAAGCTATTTATGGAAACATAGTAAACATGTTGTTAAAAACAATTGAACACCCTGTTATATAACACTTCCCCTCTTCAGGGAAAAGAAAGATTTATGTAATAAAGCTTTCTTTTGCCATAAAATTATCATAAAACAAAATACTGATAAAGGCAATTATTATCTTATATACAGCAAGTTACAGGAAACCACAGATCAAGACATCATGCTCTGGACAAGGCATCAGGAATAATATTAACTTTTCCCCTGATATGCCTGATGTCAAGATTGTATTCCTGTAACAACAGGCTCCATCTGAGCAACCTCTGATTCTTGTTTTTCATCTTATGGATGAAAGTCAGTGGATTGTGATCACTGAAAACAACAATAGGTGAGGACGAAGAAGTCAGATAAACTTCAAAATGTTGAAGAGCAAGAATGAGAGACAAACATTCTTTCTCTACTGTAGAATAATTCTTTTGATGTTTGTTAAACTTTTTCGAAAAGTAACAAACTGGATGATCCACACCATTGTCATCCTCTTGCAGTAATACACCACCTGCACCAACATCACTCGCATCTACTGCTAACTTGAATTCTTTATTAAAATTTGGTGCCAAGAGAACCGGCTCACTTCTCAGTATGGCTTTCAGTTTATCAAAGGTATTCTGACAATCACTGGTCCACTTAAACCTCATTCTTTTACTAAGTAAATTAGTCAGTGGCTCAGCAATGACAGAAAAATTATTACAGAATTTTCTGTAATAACCTGCCATACCAAGAAACCTCATCAGTTGTCTTTTGCATGTGGGCACCGGAAAATTTGTAATAGCTTCAACTTTAGCCTCTATAGGTTTAATCTGACCATGACCCACAACATGTCCTAGAAATGTTAAAGTTGCATGACAGAATTCACTTTTAGCAAGGTTTATTGTCAATTTTGCTTCACTTAGTTTATCAAAGAATGCTTTGATAGTTCCAAGATGGTGATCCCATTCAGCATTGTGTATGATGGCGTCATCGATGTAAGCATCGCAATGCTCGATTCCAGCTATTATGGTGTTGATTAAGCGTTGAAATGTTGCTGGAGAGTTTTTCATTCCGAAAGGCATTACTTTATAGTGATATAATCCATCAGGAGTAACAAATGCTGAGATCTCTTTAGCTCTTTCTGTGAGAGGAATTTGCCAAAATCCTTTCAGAAGATCAAATTTAGTTATATATTTTGAATTTCCAATTTTGTCAATACAATCATCCATTCTTGGGATGGGAAAAGTATCTGTTTTACTCAAATTATTGACCTTCCTGTAATCGGTGCACATCCGATATGTTCCACCAGGTTTTGGCACAAGAATGCAAGGTGAACTCCATTCACTTTGACTTGGTTCAATGAAATCATTGTCCAGCAAATACTGAATTTCCTCCTTAAGATATTTTTGTTTTGTTGGGTTCATTCTGTATGGATGTTGTTTGACAGGTTGTGAGTCCTCAACATTCACATCATGATAAATTTTGTCAGTCCTTGTAGGAATATCTGAAAATAAGTGTTCATATTGATGAATTAACTGTTTCAGTTCCTTTCTTTGGACTGGATCTAGGTGTGAAAGTTTCTGGTCGAGATCCTTTTGAATGTCAGAATTCTGAAGTTTTGATGAAGCAGGATCAGATTTGATGAAGTTCATGTCTTCAGAGTTCATTTCACTTTGTTCCTGAGGGACTGAACTATCAACACTAATTGGTGTAACAGAAGAGCTATCCCTATCTATGTATTGTTTGAGCATGTTAACATGACATAACTGTTTTTGTTTGCGTCTCCCAGGAGTGTTAACAATGTAATTTACATCACTAATCTGTTTATCTACAGTGTAAGGGCCGTAATACCTGGCTTGCAATGGTTTGCCAGGAATAGGCAAAAGAGCAAGTACCCTGTCTCCAGGCATGAATTTTCTTTCTTTTGCATTTTCATCATACCAACGTTTCATTTTCCTTTGTGCTGACTTAAGATTGGTCCGAGCAGCCTCACAAGCTCTAGACAGTCTGTCTTTAAAATCTGATACATACTGAAGTAAGTTCAGAGAACTGTCATCATTTGAGAGAAATTTCTCTTTCAAAAGTTTCAAATGTCCACGCACAGTGTGGCCAAATACCAGCTCAAATGGGCTGAAACCAAGAGATTCCTGAACAGATTCTCTAACAGCGAACAACAACAAATGGATGCCCTCATCCCAATCTTTTTCAGTATCAAAGCAGTATGATCTGATCATATTTTTCAGTGTCTGATGAAATCTTTCAAGGGCACCTTGACTTTCAGGATGATAAGGTGACGATTTATATTGAGTAATGCCCAACTCGTGTATGACCTGTTGAAAAATTCCAGACATAAAATTAGAGCCCTGATCCGACTGAACAGACTTTGGGAGACCTACAAATGTAAAAAACTTTACCAAAGCCTTAACAATGTTCTTTGTTTTAATATTCCTAAGTGGAATAGCTTCTGGGAAACGTGTAGAAGCACACATTATAGTGAGAAGATACTCATGACCTGACTTTGTTTTGGGCAAGGGACCACCACAGTCAATAATTATTCTGCTAAAAGGTTCATCAAAAGCAGGAATGGGCTGTAAATGAGCTTTTGGTATTGTCTGGTTGGGTTTTCCTACCATCTGACAAGTATGGCAAGATTTACAAAATTGAGAAACGTCAGATTTTAACCCTGGCCAGTAAAAATGGTTAAGAATTTTGTGATAGGTCTTGTTTACACCTAAATGACCTGACATGGGAGTCTCATGGGCCAAGTTCAAAATTTCAGGGCGATAAACCCTTGGAACCACTATTTGGTGATTAACAGTCCACTCGTCTTCTGCTGAGACATCAGGAGGACGCCATTTTCTCATTAAAATGCCATTTTTGACATAAATACAGACTGGGACTTGATCTATTTCTTTCTCATCTAAAGCCCTTTCAAGCAAAGGCAAAATTTCAGGATCATTATGCTGTTCCTTACAAAGCTGGGACCTTGACACCAAGTCATGACCTTGACCTTGGTCATTTAATATTGCAGAGTAATGACTGGACTCTGACTTGTTATGTAACTCCGTCTGTTTGTCAGACAGGCCGGATGAAAGAGAATTTTTAATCTCATGTTTAAAAGACTGACCCAAAAAGGTATCAGTTAAATCAATGTCCCCATCATTCTGTTTTGCTTTCTTTGCCATGGCCCTTGTAACGGCACAAGATGGGTAAAGATCAGGGATTTCCTGTTCAATGGGATCAGGTGGCTGATCAATACAAGGTATGTTAGTCAAAAGTGGGTTTACCACAACCTTATCTCCTGCTAAGTCATTGCCTAACAGTAAGTGAACACCTTTAAAAGGTAAAGAAGGTCGAATACCAACAGCCACTAAACCAGTTACCAAGTCTGAGGATAAATAAATGTTATGAAGAGGAACATTAACAAATCCACACTCTACACCCTGAATAAGGACACTTGTCCCAGAAGAAGTCTTCTCAGAAAAAGGCAGAGTATCTGCTAAAATAAGGGATTGAGAAGCTCCAGTATCTCGTAAGATTTTAATTGGGGTAGACTGGGCATAGTCACTATTTAGTGACACAAAACCATCTGATAAGAATGGTTCATAAATCTCCATAACAGAATCAGTCTCAGGCATTTCGGTCTGGATAGGATCTTCCTCCCTAACACATGACTGTGGTTTTGACCGTAAAGAGATAAGGCCAGTAGGTTTAAGCCCCTCTTGTTTTTCTTTCTTTCTTTTCAGATGTAACATTCAGATATAATATGACCTGTCCTTTTGCAATAATTGCAAATTGGTTGAGATAAGGGATTTTGATCTTTATTTTCACCAGAAGGTTTGGGAGTAATTGTTTGGCTATGACTGCCAGGTGGATTACTAGGACTATGTTTGGATCCTGAATGTGGGAAAAATGGTCTTCTAGAGGGAATTGACTTATTAATAAAGGAAATTTTATGTGTTAAATCATAATCATCTGCAAGTCGAGCTGCAGCTTCCAAAGTTTCAACCTGTTTCTCATCTAAAAAGGACTTAATGTCTGAATTTATGCACCTTTTGAACTCCTCTACAAGCATGAGCTGCCAAAGTTTTTCATGATTAGAGCCAATTTTCTTTGAAGAGCACCACCTGTCAAATAGCTGTTCTTTAGTTCTGGCAAATTCTACATGGGTCTGCTCATTTTCTTTCTTACAGTTCCTAAATTTTTGCCTGTAAGCCTCAGGGACCAACTCATAAGCCTTAAGAATTAATTCCTTTACAGTATCATAACTGGAGCTCTGCTGGACAGTCAGCTGAGTATAAATTTCTCGAGCCTTCCCAATTATAACACTTTGCAAAAGCAAGGTCCAATGCTCCTTTGGCCATTTTAAATTTTCTGCTACTTTATCAAAATGAAGAAAATATTTGTCAACCTCTTTTTCTTGAAAAGGGGGAACTAATCTGATGTGTTTGGTAATGTCAAAATCAACGCCAGACTCTAAAGGTTTCCGTTTTACCGTCATATTTTGCATTTCTAATTCTTTCATTCTTAATTCTGTATCAAATTTTAATTTTTCCCTTTCTATCTGCATTTGTCTTTCTTTTTCTTTCTCCCTCTCTTCCATTTCCATTCTTTCTCAATTTGCTTCTGAATCTCAAGCTTTTGCATTTGCAAACCTGTCTGTGTAACGAGAACAAGAGACAAAGCAGAAGAATCAAGAATTTCCTTATCAACCAAAAATTGGACCAAAATATTTTTTATTTCCTGTTTTAACATGGACTTGTTGACGGTAGTCAATTCATAGTGAGCAGCAATATCCAACAAATCAGACTTTTTGGCCAAATCTAACAGCTCCTGCGAAGGCGCAGTGATAAAAGCTTGAAGGTCAAATGACATGATTGCTTTTTGCTGGTTTTATCAAACAAATTTATCAGAGTTTATTTATTGATATTTTTCAAAAGTCAATACTTGCTTTTTTATTATTTACTTATATTTTTTGAAAGTCAATACTTGTTTTTTATAAAATAAAGATTTTTATAATTACTGAAATTTTTTAAAAGTCAGTACTTGTTTTATAGCAAACAAATATTTCTTTTTTTTTTTTTTTTTTTTTTCTTTAAAAATCAATATTTGTTTTCTTTAAAAAGCTCAAACTTGTTTTAGCTCAAGAAAATGTTCGATCCCGGACGAGCCCCCAATTTCTGTTACGAGCCAGGCGTAACGAGAAAGAAATGAAAGTGAAACCAGCAACAAGCTTTTAATTATTAACAATATTTATTCCACAAAAAATAAAACAAGATTCAAAACAAAAGAATGTAAGTAAACAGTACCTTTCAAGTTTATGTCACTAAGTCCCTCTGAAATAATCCAGGAGAATTTATAAAACAAATCCTTTGAATATCAGTTTCTGATCCCACAATTTAAAGTTCCTGAATTCAGAATTTAAGTCCAGAATGAATAAAATAGTAAGTAATCCAGTATAGAATAATTTCCAGTGAAAGTATACAAAGATGCCCAGATGAAAATCTTTTCTCCTTATATAACATCAAAGAAGGTTCTAGAAAAAGAATTTACTACAAGCATCTCTTATTGTCTAGTTCCAATCAAGAAACTTCTAAATCTTCCATGACATTCCAAAAACAACTCAGTCCAGAATCATGGCCGTAAACATCATGTTATTGTAAACATGTTGAACATTCCAGAAAGTTATTTTTGGAAACATAGTAAATAAAGCTATTTATGGAAACATAGTAAACGTGTTGTTTAAAACAATTGAACACCCTGTTATATAACAATTCACTCTCTGACAACTGCGTCAGTGAGTCGACTCTTTGGCTCAGTGGTTAGAGCATTGGATTTTTATTCGAGAGGACCAGGGTTCGATTCCCACATCAGGCGTGGAAATTTTTTCAGCTATGCTTCATTCCCTTGTTGCGGCTATCATATCGTAAGATGGGGGCTCGTCCGGGATTGGACTTTATAGGCCGAAATGGCTTCTCGTCATCATAAATGATGACTTCCTTGAAGAGGGGGAGTGTTACGAACGAGCACTCCTACCTTCGATTATCTGCCTTGGCAGATTACGCATAGCTTCTAAGTATATATTCACTCTCTGACAACTGCGTCAGGGAGTCGACTCTTTGGCTCAGTGGTTAGAGCATTGGATTTTTCACCGGGAGGACCGGGTTCGATTCCCAGGAAAGACGGAATATTTTTTCAGCTATGCTTCATTCCTTTGTTACGGCTTTCATGTCGTAAGACCCTGTAAACCCCAGTTTTACTATATAAAAGTGGGGTATACGGGGGTCATTATTATATAGGTATGTTTTCGTAATGATAATATAATTATTAAATAATAATTTTAAACAATCTATTATTTTACAAATAAGTATATACTATGTTATAGATAAGCTGGATAGTGAAGATGCATTTATAAGCAATATTACTCCTCTGTTCATTTCCACTTGCTAAATTGTATGACCATAAGCATGTTTTAATCATTAGTTTCCAATAAAATATTTGTATTCGTATTTGTACGTATTTACAATGTTGAAAAATAATTTTCTCAGAATGCATTAAAGATTTATGGCTGCAGCTTACAATATATGATTGAAGTTGTAAAACGATTTAGTTACATTCAAAAATTTCGTCCTCTAGGGGTTATCTGCCCTTGCCCCTAGATTACGTACATGTATAAAATCATGTAATCGTTAAACATCTTCTTCTCTAAAACCACTCGACCAGTTTAACCAGATTTCTCATGAGGCCTTTTGTCGGAGGGACATTGATGTTCAAATGGTTCTGCATCAAGCTGACCGACATGCCCATGTGTGGTAAAAACACTTAAAAATCTTCTTCTCAAGAACCAAAAAAGCTTGGAGGCTGAATTTATATATATATATATGTTTTTACCACACATAATGAGTGCGCTAGCGTAACAAAAACCCTATCCGATATATATATCGGGGACTCAAAGTCTACCAAGTTTATTCAAATGATGACTCTTTGACCTTTACACAACACGATAAAATTTCTGTCCTAGTTGCTGTGGTAATACTGGAAGAATGTTGCAAGGCATTTGCAGATATGCAGTGTCGTTTAACTCATGTGAACGAATCGTGGTTCATTGGCCTCTTGTTTTATTTTTATTTCTTTCTCCCAGTAAAGACACAGATATTTTGAAACAGTTAATCGTAGCGGACGATTTTTGGCGAAGTGATCATTCAGCTGTAATGCAGGCGGCTTTTACATTCCGTTGCCAAGGGGCAAAACTGCGCATCGGACTTTACCTTGCAGAATGCAAGGTTACATCTCTGTTGCTTAAGTTTACAGAAGAAAATTTCAATTTTTTATCGTGAGTTTTACTTTTATTAAACTCGTGAACTGGAAAAAATATATTTCATTTCTGGCTTCGTTTCTCATTGAATATTCATTTGTTCTTTTAACTTCGTTCGATGAAACAAAAGCCGTATAAACGACAAAAACTTGAATTCTTGTATATATTTGTTGGTCCTTTGTGATAATTAAGCCTATATTTTTGAAAATATTTATGGGAGTCACTGTTGAGGCCTAATTGACCAAAACTAGGTAGTCTGATCTAGAAATCTTCCACACTCCAGCTGTTTTCAGATTTATGTGCGTTTATTGCTCTAATTCCATTCCTTTTAAAATCTATTTACTACAGTTTACTACAGCTGGTGTTAGTGTGTAACGGCCGTTAAGCTTTTCCACTTACTTATCTATAGTGTAGTTTATAATGTTCAGTTCCTTCGTATTCATTGATCCTGTTTCTGATGAGCCCTCATTAGCCGAGAACACAAGAAAATATCCACTCCAGCTGTCTCTCTCTCTCTCTCTCTCTCTCTCTCTCACTCTCTCTCTCTCTCTCTCTCTCTCTCTGTGTGTGTGTGTGTGTGTGTGTGTGTTTTCATTGGGAACTCAGATTCTTTCCTTTTATATTCTATTTATATTTTCTGGATCACTGAGCCCCCATTACGGGATTTAAAACTATGTCACGGTCACTGATAATCCCTATTGGCCGAAAACTTCGACTCACCATTTGTTTTCCTTTTATGTGTTTGTTCATTGCTATCAGTTGTCATCCAATTATGTGTTTATTTGATTGAAACTAAAACGTTATGAATATGGGTCCATTAGATTTGGCAGGGAAACATTTCCTCTAGGACAAGAATAACTTAAATAGTACAAATATTACATCAACGTCTTTTGGTTCTGGTAGGTAAGTTACAAATTGTTTTACGTAAATGTTGTCATATTAATGCGATGTCAGTAGGTAAAATTTGGTGCATAAACATATAGTTTGTTTATTATATTTTATTTTCTCTACGACAGGATAATTGGGTCGAAGCCGTAAAAACAAGTATAGAACCAGCAGCGCTGATCAGGATGGACATTTGGCAGGTTGTGTAATTTGTTTTATTTCATTAATACATAAAAATGAAATCTATAGTAGTTGCCCTTGGAAACAAACAAAAACATAGAAGAACGAAACTCGGACAATTCAGAAGTAGTACGTCTCCTCAGTTCCAAATGCTAGAATATATTTCTTTTAAAACGAAGTGTCAGTCATCTCCTATATCAGCATCAGGTACATGTATTTCGTTTTCATAATAAATTCAAATTTCTTAACGTTTCGACTTTTTCTATTTTGTCTTCTTCGGGACAAGAATGTTACTTATACTTACAAGAAACGTCTCGTCAGTTCATCAAACGTTATGTGATGGTAAGCGGCAATTTAGCTTTCGCAACATTATGTAAAATGCATTAAAGATCTATGGAAGTTTAAGAATATTAAATAAGAGAAGCAAAACGGATGTAGCAAAACGGCACTTCTTTACAGCAGACTCAACACCATGACCTCAGTGTTAATACAAAAAATATAACACCTTATACAAAGTGAGCTGTACGAAAGTTTTTTTTTTAAAAAAAACTTTTAATATCATCCGGCAATCCCTGTACTTATGTATTTCACAACACATAGAAATCAGGACTCTTATTCATGAACTGTGTTCTTTGGCCACTGAGATAAGATTTCTTTGAATACTCAAACCGCGTCTGCATATTTCTGAGTTTGCGGTTGCTATATTTCCAAAGGGTCATCATTTCAGAGTATTGTTTACCTACCAATGTGGCATCATGTTTACTAGACTATTTTTATACCTACAATAAATAGAAACTTGCTGTCCTTTAGTTGCAGTTCTTATTTTAGCTATTTTGCATGTCCACAATTAAGCAAATTAATTTACAGGGCAGATAGCTCTTTCGTACATATCGTATTCTCACGCGTAAATGTTAATAATGACCTTTGTTGAATGCTACAACTGCAAAACAAGATACAAGTATATGTCATTCATATGTCACGTTTGGTAAAAAATATGAGGGAATATCTATACAATATACAGTCAAACTTCAATGGCTCGAAAATTTTTGGGACCCAAGGTATTTGTTCGAGATATTGGTAATTCGAGCCACGGAGGGTTAATTATGGTGCCAGGTCAGGAAGTAAATAGCGATAATTTAGGGAAATCTTTCCATTTTTCTACACAGTAATTGTATGTTGTGTGTAAAATCTCCTCTTTTCTTTTATGGTAAAACTAGAAAATTTCACTAAACGTTTGTTTTCTTGAGCTATCGGGTGAATTTCGTAGGGTCTCAAAAACGAGTTTGAATTAGTCATTGTAAACGAGATATCGGTGTTCGAGCTATTCAGGTTCGACTGTATAATAAAATAGTGGTATGTGATATATAAGAACATCAAGAACTGAGCGTGACTTTCTGAAACATACATCAATGATCTAAGCGACCAGAATATGCTGTACAATATAAATTCCACCAAATTTATGCTTGTACAAAATTTAAAGAGCTTAACCATCGGATGGTCAATGAACAAATGGTTAATGAAACGTTTTCCTATAAAAGTTTAACTAAATAAATCCTTCCAGCTATATCTATAGATTTAAATTTAACAATATCTAATGATATAACTACTCAGCTTCTTTATTTTATTAGCGCATGTTAGTGACTTTATTAACAATAATAACTGCCAACTTCTGAAATAAGGCTGTCAGTATCGTTGATGTTGTAAAACAGTTTCTAAACTGAATCATCAAAACTATGAATTTCAATATTTTATTCTGCTTACTTTTAGAGAGACTGGTTTTTGCCCGTTATAAAAATAGGATATAATGTAATTATGATGCGACAGACTGCAGGCTTATCAAGGCTAACAGTTTTGCTTTTGTCTTTAATTGCACGACAGTAGGTTAAGCCGAATGCTTATTGCCAATACACTCCTAGAGGTTGTCTACACTATTTATGTCTGACCTTATCGTCTCTGGTCGATTTAATTTACAAATGCTTTTTCATTTACTCTGACTTTTGTTTTCTACTCAAGACCTCATGCTTATTTCACCATAAATCAATCTATAAGTTTTCTGCTTTGATTCACTGATGATTTAGGAAACCCCTACGCGAACCAAATAATTGCATGTGTAACTCGAGGTTGGCCGTCTGTAAAAGATGAAAGGCCTTAACCTGGTTTTACGAGCGCCCTTCTTCACACTTATCCTCCCATTTTGGTATAAACTTTCATTTATCTAAAAAAACTAAAAGACAAGCAGAAAGCAAAGTAAACAGTAGTGGCAACGATGCTACGTCCAGTTCAAGAAACAATGCCAAAGGTAAATACAGCAGTCAGCAGCCTTAAATCAGGTAACAACAAACATGGGTTTACGAGCGTTCAGCTCCCGCCAGAATCCTTACCAATTGTTCGGTCCGGGTTGGGTGTCTTAACCCGTCAGTGGTTGAAAAAAGAAATTATATAAATTAACCTCTCAGCATTACGACATATATGAGGGAAGTATGAGGGAAGTAGTACAAATTGAAAGTCGGAGCAAAAAAAAAAACAACAACAACTAATTATTCTGACCGCTTAAGAATGTTCTGTATACCATAAAGTTTTTTTCTGCCAAGCACCGATATGTTCACCGACAGGATATTGACAAGATCACCAGAAGCATTTGCCTGCCGTCCCACGTTCCCGCACTACAAGAGTTGGTTATATATATATACATATATATATATATATATATATATATATATATATATATATATATATATATATATATATATATATATATATATATATATATATATATATATATATATATATATATATATATATATATATATATATATATATATATATATATATATATATATATATATATATATATATATATATATATATATATATATATATATATATATATATATATGTATATGTATATATATTCTGCACCCTATATGAGAGCGGATTAGGTAAATGTGACATGGCAATTGATTTTCGTATGTTGGCAGCCAATCATCCTATAATTTTTCGAGTCTCATTATATAGGATTCTCTATGTCCTGGAAAATGGGGGACGGCACAATTTGGAGAGGGAGATTCTGTACCGTGTTAGGTGCGTGTATATATATATATATATATATATATATATATATATATATATATATATATATATATATATATATATATATATATATATATATATAAATGTATATATATGTATATATATATATATATATATATATATATATATATATATATAAGCACACGCTTATAATGCATTGCTGTACGTACAATGCGTGGTTCAAATATTGGTTTTCATTTACTCTAGCATACAGTAGAATTGGCCATGTTTATTATAGTGATTAATTTGATTTTTATGTTTTCGCTTTGATGCATTGACTGAGTTGAGAGCCTTTATGCGAACCGAATTTTATGTGTTTCTGTATTAAGAGTAGCATCGGGACCCAGGGTGAAGTTAGCTAGCTGTAAAAGTGCTTTAAACCCCCCGGTGGTTTACTCTACTGACCATTCTAAGGCGGTGGTCCCGGTGTTAGTCTTATTCTTTCTTGCTTTGTGGTTTATTCTACGAGGCGATTTGTTGTATGTCTTTCCGTGTGTCATTTTGTTCTTGTGTTTTTCAGTCCTTTTAGTATTGCAATTACCTTGAAGAGAGAGCTAATCTTAGTGCTTTTCGTACGTTTGTTCGATTTGTGCTTGTTTGGATTTGTCGGTTTCCTCTTCCTCTTGGGGTCTGGGAAGGGCTGCGTTTTGTGATTGTGACACTCCCTGGACTTTTCTCTTACCTTTTTTCAGTAGTGTACTCCATTGTCGTGCAAACGATTCGATTCCAACCCGGGCCAGGAGAAAGATTTTTTTTATTCCCCTGATCAGAACTACTTCTTCTCATAAAAGATATCTGAATGATTTGGGTCCCATTCGTGATAAGTTATAGACGAAAATATGCAAATACATTAGGGTATTACATTATTTATCCTATATATTTGAGCAACTCCTAACCAGAATTTTACACATTAAATAAGTCTAAATAAGTCAAGTTTACTACCTGTTGATGTAACAGAAATACAGCTAGATGAGTGGCAAACAGTGTACAAACTGTTTCTTGGGCCTTTGATTTTGGTCTTTACTGTTTGCTCAGACCAGTTTCTTCCACTACTTACGCGATAGGTACTCCTTAATGGCACTAAAACATTTTTGTAATGACAATAAAGTTAAGAATAGATGAAAAAATATGTCATAATTTGCCATTCAATTTTGATTTTTGATTCGCTGCACAAACGTCATGACCGTGAGGTACAATTTTTTCGATGACTTTATAAAGAGATGCAGCATTAACCTTTTGAAGCAACATTCTCATGTAAATTGAATTAGGCTTCTTTTATGCTAAATTCACTGGACATGATGGAACAGGCAATGTACTATAAGTGAGTCTAGACCATGTTTAAGTCAATCAAAGTGTAAATAAATAAGCAAATAAGTAAAAAAATAAATTAATTAAGAAATAAATAAAGAAATAAATAAATAAACATGCATTATCTAAAGCGCGAAAAATTTTTTTTTCAATTTCCCTGCGAAAATAATTAGTAAAATACACATATGAGTATATATTTTTTCAGGTGATATAACTTTCATCGTACGGGTGTGTTTGTCGTTAAAAGCTTTACAGTGCAAGATAGGTAAACACGGCATAAATCTGTGTAAAATACTCATCAAATACATTATAATGGCGCGAAACAAAGTCATCAAATTTTGAGATCTGTTGTGCCTGTAGTTATAAAAAGCAAAAAAAATATTGCCAGTCTGTTTGAAATAAAAATAAAATAATGTACATTAAATAATAATAATAATAATAACTTTGCAATTTCACCTCGTAGAATAAACCATAATGCAATAAAGAGTAAGACTAACACCGGGACCTACGCCTTAGAACGGTCAGTAGAATAAACCATCGCGGGGTTTAAAGCACTTTTACACCGGGTCAACTTCACCCTCGGTCCCGATGCTACTCTCAATACAGAAATGCATTAAACTTCGGTTTGCATAAAGGCAGCCAACTCACTCAATGCATCAAAGCGAAAAAAAAATCAAATTAATCACTATGATAAACAAAGACAAGTACTCACGGCTAATTCTACTGTGTGCCAGAGTAAATCAAAACCAACAGATGAATCACGGCGGGCCAAGCTAAAGACATATTGTCGAGCACCAACCCACTAGTTAAAGTTTTACGAAGAAGCCGTCATTAAGTCTGAGGTCCGAACCGCCGTCGTGCAATTAAAGAGTGAGGCAAAGCCATCAACAATGATTGGGTTGATAACTAGGCATGCAGTCTGCCCCATAATATCCAGGCTTTAGCCAATTCTTTTATAACGATTTATTAGTTTTCTGAATTGCTCTGTAAAGTTAGATTTTCCCACAATTTTTTTAGATCTGTACACTGAGTCACCGTATAATTCTGGTTCCGATATACCTTGTTGCAGAACTGTTTTCAGACTGACATTATACTTTCTCTACCAGGGCACTGTGTCTGCGATAAAATTTCGAAAACGCCTTACGAAGTTTCAAATATCGATAGCCCTGCCTAAGATGTTTAGCAGTAAGGGCTTTACTGCGGCAGTTAAAATTACTAAGATTGAAGAAGCGCTGGCGAATCTAATAAGTTGAGATATGAGGGTTTAAAGCTTGTGATCAGAAATAATAATAATAATAAAAAAAACATAAAAAAAAACAATAAAGGTGCTTAGAGCTCCGGATGAAAGAGATAAAATAATGACGGTTCTGAGGCTTTAAGCCGCTTGGAATATTTTGCTGACTTTTGGCATGCAGATACTTATTGACAAGATATAACCAATGAAATTATCAAACGCCAAATTTCTTTATAGATAGCCTTGCCAAAGCGTGTCGTTCCGTAAACTGGATAAGAAAGATAAAATAATGAAGGTTCTGAGGCTTTAAACCGCTTGGAATATTTTGATGATTTTCGGCATGCAGATCCATATTGACAAGACTTAACTATTGAAATTATCAAATACCAATTTTCTTTATAGTTAGCCCTGCCGACTTTCTTAATAGTTTACCCTACAGAGGATTTAAGGCTTGCGATCAGAAATAATAATAATAAAAAAAAATAAAGATGAAAGAGATAAAATAATGACAGTTCTGAGGCTTTAACCCGCTTGGAATATTTTGATGATTTTTGGCATGCAGATACATATTGACGAGACATAGCCAATGAAATTATGAAACGCCAAATTTCTTTATAAATAGCCTTGCCGAAAGGTGTCGTTCCGTCAGTAAGCAGTTTGTGAAAATCGCTATCCAGATTAAAGAGAAAAAAAAAACATTAAAGTTCTCAGTTTCCGAATTAAAGAGATAAAACAATAAAGGCTCTTAGGGCTCGAGACAATTTAGGTTCTTAGGACTTCATATAAGACAGATATAGCCATAAATGATCTTCGAGCTCCACATAAGAGAGATTAAGCTTTAAAGGTTCTTAGGGCTCCAGATTTAAGAGACAAAACAATAGAGGTTCTTAGGGTTCCAGAAAAGAGATAAATTAAAACAGGTTCTTAGGGCTCTAGACAAGAAACGTAAAGCATAACAGGTTCTTAAGGATCCAGATAAGAGTAATAAAACAAGCCCGAGATAAGAGAGAGAAGCTCCAGTTAAGAGAGATTTAACAGTTAACATTAGTTCTTAGGTTTTTGGGGTGAAGTTAGCTAGCTGTAAAAGTGCCCCCCCCCCCCCCCCCCCCCCCGGTAGTTTGCTCTACTGACCGTTCTAAGGCGGGGTCCCGGTGTTAGTCTTACTCTTTGTTGCTTTGTGGTTTATTCTACGAGGCGATTTGTTGTATGTCTTTCCGTGTGTCATTTTGTTCTTTCAGTCCTTTTAGTATTGCGATTACCTCGCTTGGGGAAAAGAGAGCTAATCTTAGTGCTTTTCGTACGTTTGTTCGATTTGTGCTTGTTTGGATTTGTCGGTTTCCTCTTCCTCTTGGGGTCTGGGAAGGGCTGGGTTTGTGATTGTGGCACTCCCTGGACCTTTCTCTTACCTTTTTTTAAACCGCTTGGAATATTTTGATAAATTTTGGCATGCAGATAAGATGCACCCTATAAAATTGTCATAATGATAATAGCTTACCAATGAAATTGTTGATTGCAATCTGGTATAATTAACGTGTACTACTCATAAAACAAAAAAGATTTTAGGAAAACAGAAAAGGGAAAAAAACAGTTAAGTATCTTACGGCACCGGATCAGAGAGATAAAACAATGAAGGTTGTTAGGTTTCCTGATAAGTGAGATAAAGCAACATAGATTCTTAAGACTCTGTATCCTAGAGAAATTTAAATACTTAGAGCTCCAGGATAAGAAAGATTAAACAACAAAGGTTTGCATATACACTCTGACAAGAAACTGACCAATGAAATTGCCAGATGCCATCTGGTGTAATTGATGTGCACTCCTTATAAAACAGTGGAGGTTTAGGGTTCTAGATAATGAAGTAAAAACATTATATGTTCTTAGGGCTCCGATAAGCGTGATAAATCTAAGTTCCATATCAGAGAGATATATCAATAAAGGTTCTTAGTACTCCAGATAAGAGAGATAAACCAATAGAAGTTCTAAGGGATCCAGATAAGATACATAAAACAAGCTCCAGATAAGCTGGATTAAGAGGTTCTTATGACTCTAGATAAGATAGATTAAAGAATAGAGGCTTTTAGGGGCCAGATAAGAGAAATAAAACAATAATAAAGATTCTTATGGATCCAGATAAGAGAGATAAAAAAAATAGACATTAAAAGAGCTCAGTATAAAGGAGTAATAATAAGAAGTCCTAAGAGTTCCAGTTTAGTTAACTAATCTTTGGGATCCCGATAAGAGATAAAACAATAGAGATTCCTTGTCCAGATAACCGGCAATAAACTAGAAACGTTCTTAGGGCTCCAGATAAGAGATTAGATAATTAAGGTTTTTAGGGCGCAAGGTGAGGGAGATAAATTAATAGTTCGTAGGGCTCCAGATAAGAGGGGTACAAAAATAGAGGTTCTTTGGGGTCTTGATAAGAGGGATAAACAATATAGATTATAAGGACTCTAAATGAAAGCGATAAAATAATAGAGGTCAAAGCAATATTCTTTGGGCTCAAGGTAAGGGCTAAACAACAGAGGTAATGCGAGCTTTAGATAAGGGAGATGAACAATTTTCTTTCGGTAAGAGATAAAACTAGAGGTTCTTTGCGCTCAAGATGAGAGGAAACAAACCATAAATATTCTTTGGGCTCAATATCAGAGATCTTATACAATAAAGGTTCTTAGGGCATAAGAAAAGAAGCATAAAACAATAAAGTTTCTTAGAGTTCTAGATTAGAGCTACAACATTAGAAGTTTTTTGGTGCCAAAAGAGAGATATAAAAATAAAGGTTTTGAGGCTTCCGATAAGCAGGTTTTTGGAATTAAAGATAAGAGAGATAAAAAGATAGATATTCTGACGGCTCCAAATCAGAGAGATACAACTATATAGGTTCTGAGGGTTTCAGATGAGAGATAAAGAATAAAGGTTTAACGGTCTAGCTAAGAGAGATACAACAGATTGTTAGGGCTCCAGATAAGAGAAATACGACAATACAGGTTCTTAAGAGAGATAAACCAACAGCTCCTTAGATGAAACAAAAGAGATTCTTAAGGGTTTATATAAATATAAGAGAGTATTTCGAATTTTGGTACTCAGGGCTCCAGATGAGAGAGAAAAACAATTTGTAATGCACCAGATAAGAGCTAAAACAATAGAGGTTCCTACGCCCCAGTGAAGAGAGATTAAACAAGTATTTTGGGCATCAGCTAAGAGGTAAAACTATACAGGTTCTTAGGGCTCCAGATTAGAGGGAATGAACAATAAAGTTTCTTAGAGCGGGATAATACAATAAAGGTTCTTATGGTTCTTGATCCCAGGGTTAATTGATTCTGGCTGGTTAAAGAAATTACAAGACCTTTTCGTCGTCTAACATCTCCTTTATAACAACTCTTTTACCAACTAATAATAAATGAAAATCAGGGTTTTTCTTTAGAGTTGTAAACAAGGGTTCCAGGGAGTCCCTGCTGTGAACATAAGGAGTCCTTTTGAGACATAAGAGGATGTTGTTTTAAGAGGTTAGCTATTGCCCAAATAATGATGATTCTTGTTATTTAGGTGACAGATAGATGAAAATACAAAGCCAGAAATATGTTAGATTGATCAAATATGCTTCAATCAGGGTCTATAAGGGGCCGGAACGTGGTTTTGTGGGTCAAAACTGCCCAAATGTGAGTCAGGGTCAGGGAAAATCCTAAATAATTTTGGTGTATGCACTTAAGGGAGGCATTTTGCAGTAATATGCTAAATTCTAGAGAGTAGACCACTGCTTCAGAAATTTGTGCAATGGAAGTTCTTTTCATTTGCGAGATAATAATGGTATAAAACGGGATTCAGAATAACAGTGTTTATTCGTAATTTCTCCCGATTTGTTGAGAATGCGGTGTCGCCAAAAGGCTATGGCTTAATTTTCATATTGTTATGTTTGTATATCAAACAGCAGTTTTAGAATATCTATACTTTCGCAAACCATTGTATCTTTATTGTCATTTCGACACAAAGTTCGAGAGGGCAACACCTTGTAAAGATTTGAGGAGATGCGTAAAATATCATTATTTAAATCAGGTTAAAGTACGTTTTGGTCATTGTAAAAATGAAATTTTGTTTGTACTCGTCTATTTAACCAATGGAATAGTCTGATAAAAGGTGTTCAGTGTTTCTTATTCGTTTTTGTCTTTTCAACAGGTAAGGCTCATGATTATTTAACCAATGAAATCAACTGCTATGAGCAGTGATAACTCTTTTTTTTTCGAGATTTATATCTATATAACTAATGATGTTACCTGAAGAAATTGTACAAAAGTGCTCATTATTCATTTTTGCTTTTAAACAGGATAAGGTTTATGCCTATTTAACCAATCAGATCATCTGATAAAAACTATTCAGTAGCGTTCACGTTCACCATTCATTTTAGTATTGTAACAGGGTGAAGTGTACATATCTCAACTTATTAGATTCGCCAGAGCTTCTTCAAATCTTAGTGACTTTAACTACTGTAATAAAGCCCTTACTGTCAACCGTTATAAAATAATTGGCCTGGATATTAAGCGGCAGACTGCATGCCTAGTTGTCAACCCAAACACTGTTGATGGCTATGCTTCACTCTTTAATTGCACGACGGCGGTTCGGTCCTCAGACTCAATGACGGCCTCTTCATAAACTTTAACCAGTGGATTGGGGCTTGACGATATGTCTTTGGCTTGGCCCGCCGTAGTTCAACTATTGATTTTCATTTACTCTGGCATACAGTAGAATTAGCCATGAGTACTCGTCTTTGTTTATTATAGTGATTAATTTGATTTTTATGTTTTCGCTTTGATGCATTGACTGAGGTGGGAGCCTTTATGCGAACCAAATTTTTATGTATTTCTGTATTAAGAGTAGCATCGGGACCCAGGGTGAAGTTGGCTAGCTGTAAAAGTGCTTTAAACCCCGCGGTGGTTTACTCTACTGACTGTTCTAAGGCGCTGGTCCCGGTTTTAGTCTTACTCTTTGTTCCTTGTGGTTTATTCTACGAGGCGATTTGCTTTATGTCTTACCTTGTGTCATTTTGTTCTTGTGTTTTTCAGTCCTTTTAGTATTGCAATTACCTCGCTTGGGGAAGAAAGAGATAATCTTAGTGCTTTTCGTACGTCTGTTCGATTTGTGCTTGTTTGGATTTGTCGGTTTCCTCTTCATCTAGGTGTCTGGGAAGGGCTGCGGTTTGTGATTGTGGCACTCCCTGGACTTTTCCCTTTCCTTTTTTGTGTTTATTACGCTGTTCGGTAGTGTTCATTAATATATTTTTTGTCATTTTAAAAGGGTAACTCATGTGTTTATTTAACGAATCTAATCGTCTGATAAAAGCTGTTGTTACTTTCAAAATTCGTTTTTTTTTATTTTTTTTTATTGTCTTTTCAACAGGGTGGTTCAGATAAACCTATTGTTTACAACATATTTCACCTTGATCCGGTAGCTCCGTCACAGGATGTCTTCAATGTGGCACCATGTTTTAAATCGTTACAGAAAAAGAGAATTTTGATCCCCTTTAAAGGTATGTTACTATTAATATCTTTACGAATAGAAAAAAATATTGTGTTTTGAAGATAGGGTGGTCTGTTTTGGACGGGTCGTTGCCATTGTTTTCTGACAACTATCTTTTGCCAATCCTATGCTTAAAATTTGGCCTCACAGTATGACCACCCTAAAATCATTACCATACTTGAATGACGTTCCGTAAAACGTCTGCCCGTTCTTCATTTAAGTGTAGTTTTTCTGGTCCTTTCGTATTACTGAGCTTAAGTTTGCTAGGTGGATCTATGAGACGTGAATAGTGTTGCGCATTACATTACTGTCCATGAACAATTTTCATCAAACTAAGCCTACTATTTTATGTTGTTTTGTTGCCAAAGGATCCCCTAATTTACAATAATATTGGTAATAAACATCAACATATTTTCTGCCCTTTTCAAAGATCATACTTTTAGTCATCCGTATTTACTTTAATATCCCAGATAGTGCTATAATCATAAAGCTTATTCAACATATTCTGTAAACATTCTGTTGACTTAGCAAATAAAACAGCATCGTCACAGTAGAGAAACATAAATAAGTTAATATCAGAAATGGTAACAACAGCTGTATCATCGATAGATGGGCTTTCTAAAAGGTCATTAATGGAGAGGATATGCAGAACAGGTGACAGTGGAACCCCCTTCTTACCCCTAAATTAATGTTTAAGAATTCTGAGCAAACATTTTTATATCTGACACATGATTTTACACTCTGATACATTGACTGCAGATCTTTCACCATAGTTGAGCTACAACCATCTCTGATCAGCTTTTGCCATAGAAAAAAAAAAAAAAACATTTTAATCACGTCGAATGCCTTCTGACAGTCTACAAAACAGCATTATAGCTTTTCACCATTATGCAAAATTTAGAAATTATAGCCTGAAAGATGAATATGCAATCTACAGTTGACTTTTTCGGATGGAATCCAAACTGACAGTCTGCAATTTTTCCGTATTCTGATTCCCATTATAAAGTCTGTTATTTAATATATGAGGGTATATTTTTGCAAAGTGCGTTGATCAAGGTTATTCCTCTATAGTTATTTGAGATATCTATATCACTCTTTTTTTTGTATTGGAGTGATTAGGCCTTCAGACCATGACTTTAGGTATACTCCATTTAAGAAGAAAAAAATAAGTAGTTAAACTAAAAGAGGAGAAAGTATGTCATATGAGCATTTGAACATTTCAGATATTAACCCCTCAAGTCCAGGACTTTTATTAGGTTTTTAGAGACAAGATAACTTTTTTGACTTCTTCATTCGTGAGCGGGCAATCCTAAATAAAATTTGCATTTTCTTCCACGGGTATATTTTCGGAATTATTTTCATTTGTATCGTTTGAAAAACTGATGAAAAATGTTCGATTAAGTTATCTGCTGTGAGACGGTCTGAAGTTTGGCTTTCTTGTTTAACAAACTTTTTTTATTTCTTTCCAAAATTATTTTGGCTTAGATTTTGCTAACTTTTGGACCCGTTGACCTTCCTTAAATTTAAAGGTAGCCTTTGCCCGACGTTTTGCATTATTTAATTTGGTTCTTCATTATGTTAAGTTAGCTCGATTTGGATCTAAACGGCACCTGTTATTCTCATGTTTTGCACGATTAAAATTTTGTTTTTCAGTTTTACAAGTGTAATCAAACCAAGGATTATTACAATTGTGGAAAGTTGACCGTTTAGTGCTCTCAGTGTAAATTGTTTTACCAGAATGCTGATAAGCATCATTGAAAAGCATGGTAGAAAATTGACCCACCACATTATCTAGTGATGACTTATCATCGTCAAGACTTCAAATCAAGTCGGCTTTTTCTCTTTACTACTTAGAATTGTATTTCCGAAATGTTCTTCATTTTCGCATGGTCATACTGTTTTTCAAGGGTTTATTTTCGTTACTCTGGCTAGGATTATCTGCAGTGTTATTTTTATGACTCAAAGTTTTCAAAGAAATATATATGCACAGTGATCTGAAAATTCGTCTATTTCGCAGATGCTAAAATGAGACACGGTGTCAAAGTCTAAATGCGCGAGTAAAAAGTAGTCCACAACGCTCCGCCCACGCGCGTTTATACAGGTAAATTCTCCGACGCTACTGTTCTCGCTCAGTCTTCCATTGGCTATTATCAGTTCAGTGGATTTACATAAGTCCAATAAACGGCGACTATAATTATCTATGTTTACACCTTTGCTCGTGCGTTAAGGAACGTGGCCGTAGAGTCTATTTTCATTCATACCTACGGTTAGATAATTGTCGTAACATAAATAAATCAGGTAAATCAGTGTATTGCTCTGTACGGCTGTAAAAATCGCCTGTCACATAAACTTTTCCGACATTTTTTACACTTGATTATGTCAGATTCTATTAATTCCAAGTAGTCAATTTCTTCATGTCGAAATATTTGCGATCTTTGTTCGCGGACATACACATAACAAAAGTAATGCATCTTCATTAGAAGATAATATGTTTTTGTCTATTTTCATCCAAATCAGGCCATAATCTGACTTTTCTACTATACATATATGTTTCTTTGAATATGATTTGTAATACACAGATAGACCGCCACTGGACCTCCCCGATTTTGCACCATAGGCATTCCGTGATAAGACATGATCGCACGCGTATCCATCAACTTTAAAATCATATGGATCGTTCTTGTTATACCAGGTTTCGCCGAATAGCAGGATGTCAAAATCGCTAATATAGTGTAGGTGGTCTATGTCACATAATTTTCTTTTCAGACCCCAAACGTTCCACGCAAGGATAGGTAAGGATTGCTTCTCGCGATCCCCTCCCCCCCACCCCCCACTGAGGGGGAATGTATTCCATGCCGTGGATATATAATTTGTCAAGGATAAATTTGACTCGATTCCCCTTGTTCTGTGCTTCTCCAAACACGGGGTATAAAGGCTTTCTTTTATCAAGCACTTCAGATGGAAGCTATATTTTACGCCCATATTTTCTGTCCTTAGCTCTGCCCGTTTCTGATAACCGATTTCTCGAACTTTTTCGCGTTCACTATATGTTGAATTTAGCTATTATCGGCCTGATACAGTCTGCTCTCGGATTCTCTAATCTGCCAATTTTGTGGACTCGGTCAAACACTATGGTGTCTGCTTCATCACCTATATATCTTATTTATGTTTGCAAAATGTTTTTACGACATTGTCACAATTTTCTCCAGTAGTTTCTGGGAAACCATGGAATACTAGGTTCCCTCTCATGCTTCTGGCTTCTAGATCTAATATCTATCTGTTTAATTTTACCTTTTCTGTCTGGTGCTCTCGGGTTTTTGCTTCAAAGTCTCTATATTTCTTGTTTTTAGATCAAGTACAGTTTTCTTTATCGATTCTTACTTGTTCTTATGATTATCATACTCATCACTGAGGAAAGTATACGCTTTATCGCAGTTGACAAATTGAGATTCCATGGTGTTTACTTTGGTCTCAAGTGTTTGTGTTGAGGTTTTACGGCCCAGTCAACCCAATGGGGTCATGTCGAGCGCGGTCAGTTTACCTAACCACACGTTTACTGGGCAGGCTTAGTCCTCTAAACGGTTAACCAGTATTGTGCACATTCTTTCGCCAGAAACTGACAACTGCCCTTCTTGAATCAGCGGAAGGGAGAGAATGACCGTAGAAAATATTTCATGATCAATCTCCACGAAAGAATGTTGCCGACCTCGGTGGGGGTTGAACCCGCGACCTCCTGGTCTCCAGTCGGACGGCGCATCCAGTTGACCGGTCTCAAGATTTGTTTCAAATTTATACTGGAGAGGGTTTTCTAGATGCCAGTAAGCTTACCCATTTCTTGTTTGACCAACTATATTTTCAATCATCCGCCCATTCCGGTTTATAGTTCATAGGCATATGTGTAGGAAGACCTGGCTGTGTCATCATACTTTGCGGTGGTGGGGAAAATGAATATATCATAGGGCTCTGCATTGTTCCTTGCAGTTGCATAGATCGTGGGGCCTAAAAGTTCGACATAATCGGTGAGGTGCCTGAATAATAAGGGTCCGAATGTATCCTGACAAGCGTTGATAGACTTGGCGACGTCTTTTATTGACTTGTACTCATTTCGCTGTTGCCCTTGGTATCACTTTGTACATGTACATTATTATCCTGTTTTGATTTTACTCGACTTTTGTACTTTTTAGATTGAGAATTTTATGGACTTACTTTCCTATTGTCCGACATATGAGTTTAGGTTCATCGCTCGAGTCTTTCAAACCACTAAAAGTCACCCAAAAATCCGAAAAGTAACAATTTGTTTTTTTTTTCCATAGCCCCGATAAATAACCACTTCTCGGTCTGGTACCCGGAGATATGTAATCTGCAGAATGTAATTTCTGTTTCACTCATATGAGCGACCCGTGGCCGCAGGTATTTGTGTACGCTAGTAGTTTAGTTTGAATTGATAATACTACTACTAATAATAATTATTATTATTGTTATTATTATTATTATCGTCATCATAAACTGGTATAACGCACTTTTGTTACGGACGTTATGTGTTTTATAAAAACCTGAAAAAGGGGATTTATGGAAAGAGAAACAGCATTTAAACAAAATATCCTGTTTTAATGAATCGGATCATGAAGAGTAATAAAAGGTGCCGTACTGTTCAGTACCCTATGCTTGAGTGGTACTGTATTTTCAACAAACCTGTATGAGCTGAGTGAACTCAAAGGGCAAGAAAATATAAACTATACTAAAGACATGTACTGGAAGATGTTGTACGGCCACCAAAATTAATCCAACACCAGCTGTCATGTATAGCAAAGAAAAACGACGCTAAAGGAACACATCATCAGAGTTAATAGTGAGGTTTCGATGGAGTAAAATTAGTTCAAGTGCACCAAGTAGTTCCAGTCTGGCTCATCTGTTGCAGTTCTTCTGTTATGTTGGTTATTGCAACTGTGCCGTTGTGTTTTCTTCTTCCGATGCCTTGGGGCGGCTGTGCTTTGTGGCTGAGACTGGCCATTCCTGATAATTGCATTTATATTTGCGTACTACATTGCCAACAGCTGGTAATTCCTCTTTTAGACTTTTTATTTTTCTTAAACCCTACTCGCCCAATTTAAAGAACTATTTAACACCACATGCAAATGAAAATAATTCCTGTTATACGCTCCTGTATGTTGCATTGCTATCATAAATGTCCCCGTAGTTTATGTGTTTGGCCTTTTTGGATTATTGAATTTATTTGGAATTATTTCACCAAGGTAATATTTCTAAACCATGAAGAGAGCGCAGTGTCGCAAGATACATTACTTTTCATGAACAGACTCAACAAAACAGTGTCTGCTATTCTTCTTTATATGATGTATTTTGTGATCCTGTAAGAACTTATTTGCTTCACTACAGATATTATATCAAGTGCTTATGGCGGCCCTAAACGTCTTCCAGTCTACGACTAGTATGAAGTGCTTATGGCGGCCCTAAACGTCTCCCAGTATTTTATTAAGGCTATGAGGCATGAGCAGTGCTGCTTAGTACATTACTGTTCCTGACTTCTTAAGCTTCACTACGGCTAGTATGCAGTGTTCTTTACTTCTCCAAGTACTTCACTAAGGCTACGATACTTCAGCTATGTTGTTTGGTATAATACTGTTTATGACTTATTTGGCTTTACCACAGTTAGTATGAAGTACTTACGGCGGCTGCTAACGTCTCCAAGTACTTCACTATGGCTACAATTGTTGAGCATGTTGTTTATTACATTACTTTCCCTGATTTATTTAGCTTCACTACGGCTAGTGAAGTGCTTACGGCGGCCCTGAATGTCTCCCAGTACTTTATTAAGGCTACGAGGCTCGAGCAGTATGGCTTTGTATATTACTGTTCATTCCTTATTAAGCTTTACTACAGCAAGTATGAAGTACTTATGGCGGCACTAAACTCTCACAGTACTTCACTAGGGCTACAAGGCTTGAGCAGTGTTACATGTTGCTTTACTGTACATGATTTAATTAGCTTCACTACAGCTAGTATGAGGTGCTGAACGTCTCCCTGTACTTAACTTAGGCAGAGAGGCTGGAGTTGTGTTTTATGTTATATTACTGTTCATGATTTATTTACCTTCACTACAGCTAGTATTATGTTCTTGTGGTGGACCTGAACGTCTCCCTGTACTTTACTCAGGGTAGGAGGCTTGAGCATGTTGTTTGTCACATTACTGTTCATGATTTATTTACTTTCACTACAGCTGGTATGAGGTGCTTGCGATGGGTCTAAACGTCTGCCAGTTCTACATTAACGCTTCAAGGCTTGAGCAGTATTGCACGTTACATTACTGCTCATGATTTATTTAGCTTCACTACAGCTAGAATGATGTGCATGTGAAGGGCCTATACATCTCCCAGTACTTCACAAAGTCTACAAGGCTTTAGCAGTGTTGCTTGGTACATTACTATTCATGATGTATTAAGTTCACTTCAGCTAGTATGAAGTGCTTGTGAAGGGCATAAACGTCTTCCAGTACTTCACTAAATCTTGTGGCTTTAGCAGTGTTGCATGTTGCATTACTGTTCATGTATATTACTTCAGTGGTGTTGCTTGGTACATTGCTGTTCATGGAATATTTATTTTTACTGCAGGTAGTATAAAATGCTCGTTGCGGCCCTAATCGTCTCTCAGTATTACACTAAGGCTAGAAGCTTGAGCAACTTTGCATCTTGCATTCATGTTCATGTATCATTAATCTTCACTACAGCTAATATAAAGTGTTTATGCTGGCCCTAAACGTCTCCCAGTACTTCGTTAAAGCTAGAGGCTTGAGCAATGTTACATGCATTATTTAACTGCACTATAACTAATATGAAATGTTCTTTCGGACCTAAACGTCTCTAAGTACTTCACTTAGGGTAGAGACCAATGCAGAGTTACATGTTGCACTACTGTTAATGTACATTACTTCAGCGGTGTACTTCAGCGATGTTGCTTGCTACATTACTGTTCATGAATTATTTACAGCTATGAAGTGCCTGTGTCGGTCCTAAACATCTTCCAGTACTTCACTAAGGCTAGTGGTTTGAGCAATGTTGCGTGTTGCATTACTAATCATGTGCATTACTTCAGCGGTATGGCTTAGTACATGCCTGTTCATAAATTGTATAGTTCCACTACAGCTAGTACGAAGTGCTTCTAGTGGCACTAAACGTCTCCCAGTACTTCAATAAGGCTAGAAGCTTGGTCAGCGTTGCATGTTGCATTACTATTTTATGTATTATATAGCTTCACTACACCTAGTATAAGGTGCTTATGGCAGCCTTAAACGTCTCCCAGTACTTCACTAATGCTAGAGACTTTAGCATGTTACATTACTGTTCAGCTAGTATGAACAAAGGTAAGAGAAAATTCTAGGGAGTGCCACAATCACAAGCCGCAGCCCATCCCAGACACAAAGAGGAAGAGGAAACAGACAAAACCAAACAAGCGCAAATCGAACAAACGTACGAAAAGCACTAGCTCCCTCTTCCTCAAGCGAGGTAATCGCAATACTAAAAGGACTGAAAATACAGGAACAAAATAACAAAAGACAAGACTTAAAACAAATCGCCTCGTAGAATAAATCACAAAGCAGCAAAGAGTAAGGCTAACACCGGGACCACCGCCAAAGAACGGGCAGTAGAATAAACCACCTGGGGGTTTAAGGCACATTTACGGCCAGCCCACTTCACTCTGGGTCCCGATGCTGCTCCTAATACAGAAATACATAAAAATTCGGTTCGCATAAAGGTTCCCAACTCAGTCAATGCATCAAAGCGAAAACATAAAAATCAAATTAATCACTTTGATAAACAAAGACGAGTACTCAT
This sequence comes from Anodontia alba, assembly GCA_964016985.1. Taxonomy (NCBI): domain Eukaryota; kingdom Metazoa; phylum Mollusca; class Bivalvia; order Lucinida; family Lucinidae; genus Anodontia; species Anodontia alba. Next base: position 75,534,723 of record OZ024834.1, read on the forward strand.
GGAAATTCTACTGCGTATCAGAGTAAATTGAAACCAATAATTGAACTACGGCGACATATCGTCAAGCCCCAACCCACCGGTTAAAGTTTTACAAAGAGGCCGACATTGAGTCTGAGGCCCGAACCGCCGTCTTGCAATTAAAGACTGAAGCATAGGCATCAACAATGACTGGGTTGATAACTAGGCATGCAGTCTGCTGCATAATATCTAGGTTTTAGCCAATTCTTTTATAACGGTCGATTAGTTTTCTGAATTGCTCCGAAAAGGCAGATTTTCCCACAGTTTTTTTTTTCTAAATTTGTACACTTTTGACGGTCCTCAACTCTCCAAGTACTTCACTTAAGCTAGGAGCTTCAGCAATGTTGCATGTGATATGACTTCAGTAGTGTTGCTTGATACATTGCTGTTCATGCTTTACTAAAGCTAATATGAAAGGCTTGTAGTGGCCCTAAATGTCTCCGAGTACTTCACTTAGGCTAGGGGCTTAAGCAGTTTTGTAGGTCACACTCCTGTTCATGAAATACAAGTAACTCAGTAAAACCGAGTCTGCTACTTTGGTTTATATGATGTATTTTATGATACTCTGAAAACCTTTCACCACAGCTGGTGCGAAGTCATAAATGTGGCCCTAAACGTCTCACAGTACGAGTACTTCACTAAATAAAGCAGGGTTGAACAGTATTGCTGTTCATGAATAATTTAGCTACACTACATTTATTAAGTGCTTTTGTCGCCTCTAAATGTCTCCCAGTTCTTTTCTTAGGCTGGGAGATTTGAACAGTGCTGCATGTTGCATGTTACATTACTGTTTATATTACTAGCTTCATTGCAGCTAGAATGAAATGCTTATGGCGATCTTAAATGTCTTTAAGTACTTTACCTAAGCCAGGGGGGTTGAACAATGTTGCATTACTTTTCTTGAATTATCTAGCTTCACTACAACTAGTACAAAATGCTTATGATGGTCTCAAACGTCTCCCAGTTCTTCACTAAGGCTTCCTCTTAGGCTTCAGCAATGTTGCATGTTACATTACTGTTCATGAGAAATTTAGCTATACTACTGGTGGTATGAAGTGCTTGTGGCGGCCGTCGCCCAGTACATCACTTAATTTAGGAGGTTTGAGCGATTTTGCATAAAATATTACTGTTCATGAAGTATTATGATTTACAGCAGCGAATGTGAAGTGCCTGTTTATGGCCCTAAACGTCTCACCCTTCACAGGAACCTGAGCAGTGCTTCATGATGCATTACTTTTCATGATTTAGCTTCACTGTAGCTAGTACTTAGTGGTTATGGCGGTCCCAAACCTTCCAACTCTTCACTGAGGCTAGGAGGCTTGAGCAGTGTTGCATTTTACATAAATTTTCATGAATTATTTAGCCACACAACAATTGGGATGAAGTGCTTGTGACGGCTCTGAACTCCCGAGTTTTTCACTCAGGACAGAAGGCTTTAGCACATGTTACATTACTGTTTATGATCATACTTATTACAACCAAGACAGATTGTTTCGGTTATTTGATAGTTTCAAACTATTCCTTATTTCAGAATTATTTACATTTTAATAGTTTGATTGTATCTTCAGTAAACAGTGGGCGAATTGACAGGGTGAGTGCCAGTTACCTGGAGGAACGATTACATGATGAACTCACGACCAGATCCTTTATATACCCTCTGAGACTCACGGATATTATGGTAATTTAACGTTTTCAGTTTATGTGTGTCGTTGTTATTGTTTGTTCTATCTTAAATCATTGTATTTTGATAATTTAGCACATAATTGTTTAGAGTAGTTTGGCTTTTAGTTGTTTAGTGGTTTGGCCTTTAGTTGTTTAGTTGTTTGGCTTTTAGTTGTTTAGTGGTTTGGCTTAGTTGTTTAGTGGTTTGGTTTTTAGTTGTTTAGTGGTTTGGCTTTTAGTTGTTTAGTGGTTTGGCTTTAAGTTGTTTAGTAGTTTGGCTTTTAGTTGTTTAGTGATTTGGCTTTGAGTTGTTTAGTGGTTTGGCTTTTAGTTGTTTAGTAGTTTAGCTTTGAGTTGTTTAGTGGTTTGGCTTGTAGTTGTTTAGTGGTTAGGCTTTCAGTTGTTTAGTGGTTTGGATTTTAGTTGTTTAGTAGTTTGGCTTTTAGTTGTTTAGTAGTTTGGCTTTTAGTTGTTTAGTGGTTTGACTTATATTTGCTTAGTAGTTTGTGCTCCTGTGTTCTAGCTTCAGATTACCATTGAGTCATTTGCTTTGTTTCATTAGAGTGTTTTATTATTATTGTTATTATTATTATTATTATTATATGCGTTCCATTGTGATGTTTCACAGATTAGGTAGAAGACCCCAATGCGGCAAAACATATTTGTAATTTGGAACTACTTCAGAATTATGGGCGAGGTTTCGCGCAATTAAACCTAGTTTAAGCACCCCAAAAATCACGCAAAAGCCGCCCCGCCCAATCTACGCCCCCTCCCCCTCCCCCTCCCCACCGCGTCCTCCATAGTTTTCCTACTTACTTTTCCAAGGTAAGTTCTCTTTTACAGTTCTTCTTTGTTCATGCATCTGACGGCTCGGGAGGACTGTGCTTCGTGATTGTGGTATTTCCCGGGTGTCTATACTTATATTTTACTTATAGTTGTTTTCTAGTTTGGCTTAAAGTTGTTTAGTTCAAAACGTACATAGCCCTGATTGTTTTATAACATCTATTTCCTTTTTCTCCCGGAAACTCCTTCCCGTGTTGGCGCGACCTCGAGGCTTAATTTTCAATTTCAGATTTTAGTTGCATTTGCTTTTAGGAGATGCTTATCCCCTTAGGAAAGAACTAGATGAGCACCTTTTTTCTATATGACGACTCATGGCGTTGACAGAAAGAATCCTAGTGTTTGAGCTATTTCCACGATTTGTTTTATTTGCACTTTTAGTGTTTGTGCACGATTTGCACCCGCTGCAATATTGCATATTCATTTCGAATCCAACAAAGTGGGGAGTGGGTCACAAGGGTAATTTGGTCATAGAACCCATGTAAGATCACTCAGCTGGTCTATGTTTATTTTAATTTGGAAATTATTCATTTGAAGCGCCATTAACATCGTGACTTAACTTCATTTTGAAGTATTATTCTATTTTTAGAAAAAAAATACATGAATTTGGCCTGGAAAGTCGCAATTACTGGGCACAGCTTTCCAGGACACCAAATAAAGAAATGAGGCACAAATAATAACAAGACACAACGACACAGTTGCAATGATCGACATGCACACACTGAGAAACTGCAACAAGGAACCGTCTTGGAACGGTCAGCAGAAAAAAAAACTACTGTTAGTGTGGCCACTCAAACTTTCGGACAGTATTACATAATATGCTCACCACTTTTAGTGGCTTGACATAACTGCGATGGAACAAAGTAGAGAGCCCATCTAGAGCCAAAGAAAACAACAGGTTGGACGAGGATAAGTTGACAAACTTCAGTATTCAGGCGCCAACATTCCGAAACACATTGAGGGCGGAACCGTCATTCAGTCTGCGCTCCGACTCATTGTGGTAAAATAAAAAAGGAAGCAAAGTTAACAACCGTATTTAGTTTAACAACAATGCATACCGATAGATGACTGACTTGGTCAGTCGTGTTTTTTTTTTTTTTTTCTTGTGTGTCTCTAACATGTGTGACTGTAGCAGTTATCACAGTTGCCTAATGTTTTATCATTTAAATTTTTCGTGTTCTTAGACTTAATCTTACTCATTTTTCGGATATTGTTTATAGTACGGACTCTAGTACTCACTTTTTGCTAACCCTAGCATCGGAAAGATATACGACTTATTTCGATATAGGAAGAAAGCCTGGGCATATAAAACAACTGTATAGCAGATATGGATTCATTGCATTTCGCGAAAACTCGCACGTTTCTATCGAGGCCCAGTTGATACTTAACAAATTGTAAGTATACAAAACCTTGTGTATTCAAGTTGAAATCATAGAAAAAGAAAGAAACAAATGCTCAAAAAAGAAAACAGAATGTTTATTTTCTCAGGTATATATGTAAACATGACGGCATTAGTGACATTCTGGTTGTCTTTTGCATTAAAGGGAGAGTACCCCGTTTTCCTGTCTGACACTTATTTTTAAATTTCGCATGCAAACTGCGTTTCAAATAAACCTTCTGCCTGTTGCTACATTCTTTATTAGAAGGTATATAGAAATGGATTAACATGAAAAATATTCGATGTTTCGTCAAACATGGCCGCTACAATAAATCTATAAGAAAATGTTTGATTGCAAATTTAATGACACCATTTTGAATGACACATTTTAATTTTTACCAGACATTTTTTGGGCGTTTGTGCCTATGGTTTTTTAATAAAATACATTCGTAAAGAACATTGTATTGTACATACGTTGGTCTTTAATATGCATGTTGAGGGGAATCGCCGCACATTCCTTCATATCCATAATTTCTAAACCGTTATTGACGAATTTTACTGGGAAGAAGTATGAAGACCAAACATAATAATTGACGTAATTTCCGCAAATTAAAATGTTCATCAAAATTCCATAAAATACACGCCGTTTGATAAAACGCGACAAGAATTTTAAACAATCAGTGATAATTTATATTCAGACATCAACTGTACAGATTAATTTATCGCGTGTTGGGTGTATATTGGGTGTAATTTACCTGTAAGTATATACATGTGTACTATACGCTCAATAAAACTTAGTTGCTTGACAAAACTCTAAACCAGTATCATGCAAAATGCATGCATTTCTCCGAAGTGCAATTAGTTTTGCATTGCTATACAGCGGTTTTGTGTGAACCAATATCCACGACACATCGTGATACAAATGTTGGTTATGACTAGTATTGTGTAAGAGAGAATCAGCATCCTCATGCTTGTCATTCTCTTTATTACTCATTATTTCCATCTCATAAAAATCCATCACAGATTTCTCACCTACTGATAGAACCAGAGTTGTTTAATTACGTATATACCCTGGAAATGGTGAAGTATGTCGGTAGGAGAAAACCAAGATGGTGAGATTTCTTTTTCTTTCTGTCCATCTCTCCCAAGCAATACTAAGGGAAATTTGCATCTATCCATGGTTCAGGGTATGGCCGGGGATATGTGAACTTTGCTCACTGTTTGCTATATTTTATTTTATGTTTGACTGTTTACGTTTATTAAGTTTTAACTTGTATTCAGTGCAGTTATTTTCTGCTAATCAAGAATTAAAGGCGATGATCATTTTAGGTATAAAACTATCAGCCCATTTACTTGAAATTCTCTGCATTGAATCATAACAGAAAGTGTGATTGTCAAACAATGAATTATTTAACACAGATATATCTTGTAGCGGCAATTCAGAAACAAAATCAGACCATGTTAGCGCCCGCATACTTGTGAACTAGAGACACTATACAGATTTTAGTCTCTGTGGAACAGAAACGAAATATAGGTTACGAAACCGAAGAAATTTCATAATACAAATTGTAATAAATCTGGTGCTAACACCACACAACTGCCCAACACTCAGTCAGCTTTGTGTTCTATGTATGTCTCAGTAATGTCTAAGAAAAGATCACAAAAAGTGTCTAAGAAAGTACGAGAATTATACCCCTGGTTATACATATTTGACTGTATGGATTGTAATATTAACAAAAGACAAAATCTCCATATTGTCTATTATAACCATGTTTTGTTTTAGAGAATAGAAAAGAAATAGAAAACTTACACAATTACACCTGTATGGAATCATTTTAAACATCAACCGTTTGTCAAACGGGCTCAAATAAACCTTTTGATTAAATACAAAGTAGAAACCCTTTGTTCTAGAAATTCATATCATATGTAGCAAACCTGGTTGCGTTCCGAGCGGTTTTAAGATATTAGATATTGCACGGCTCAGAGAAATGTCAATTTAATCAGAGATACTTGTTCCAAAATGATTAGTAAAACAAAACAGAAAATAAATGGAATGAATAGGGTTACAATATTATAATTACAAAGATATTAATAACGGTGTCTATGCAGAGCAGTCGGGATTCTTATGCCTAACAGAATCTTATTCTCGGCGCTACGGTCACTGTCTCATACCGGGGCATGCGCAGATCAATCACTGGTTGCAGACATATGTTGAAATATGTCTAACACTGTACAGAATGATACCCTTGCAATCAATAATTACATTTCAGTAATTAGCAATATATATATTTATAGGTCTGTTTATCTTTACCATTTCAGAAACAAATATATTACGTCAAGGAAATATTTAACCTTACCTTGTAATAGTCTTTTCTGTTCTCTCAGACGGTCTGACGAAAAGTGTCCTGCTTCTGCTTGGGAACACCGTTATATACAGGTATTTTTCACGCGCATAAGATTCACGCGCTGTTCATTCTAACTACCAGGTACCCGACCTCTCAAGGAAAAAGCATCAGACATTCGATTAACCCTGGAAGGTAGCGGGAAACTAAACTGTGCAATCGTGGGATACCTTATAAATCTATTACACTCCCCATGCCTCCGACGAACGTCTTCCCGACGTATACATCTACTTTAAAAGGACAGGATAAACTATAAGACTGATAATAATAGTTAAATAATATCAATTATCTACATGGACTCAAAATAGAACTGTTTGTTCAGAATGAACCATCCTTGACAAGACCTCTGTTAAAATACTCTTGTTTGAAAAAAAAAAAAAAAAAGAAACAGCCTTTCATCTTTCGATACCCAGTCTTTCCTCTTATGATACTATCATTCCGCGATACGGTTCCCTTTTTTCTAAAAATCTATTAGTCTCTTCCACCTATTTTGTCTCGTGAACCTCAATGTGTTATTTCTGCGTCACCTTACACTTGAACAATTTCAATAATCCGATGACGTTCAATTCTGTCAAAATTCACTTGAACACCGTAACTCCGCTTGCCCACAGTTTCTGTAACACGATACGTTGGAGGCGAGGGTCAGGGACACAAACGGCGGGTGCCCGACCAATTTACTTCACCTGCAAGTTTATGCTTTTTCCTTTCAGGAATAACTGCTGTTTCTACCGTGACTGTCTTTGACGGCACCGTGGTGATAGTTTTGGTCACGATACGTTGGAGGCAGGGATCAGGGACACAAGTGGCGGCGCTTAAACTACTGCATCGAAACCCATTCCTTTACTTCTGATGCAGCTCAAAATCACATACTCGTATATGTGTTCGATCCCCGTAGGGTCTCTACCTCATCATCAGTGAAGCATTCAAAACTGCAACAAAAATGAAATGATTTTCGTCGTATCTCTGAATTAATGCCGCCAACATTTTAGAGATGCGATAAGAAAAAATATTTCATTTCTAATCCAGTTCAAAAACGAGAGACTAACTGAAATTTTACAAACTGTCAGATGCCACATTTTATATTCGCATTAATAACATTTGTCAATAAAATAACCTTTCTTGGATAAAAAAAATGTTTGTTTTTAGGAATATGGAGACTTTTAGAAGGAAAAAAAAAAAAAAAAGCAAAGCTCTTACATCCACCTGCCGTTATGAGCAAAACTCGATTTTCACATATACTGAGATGAAAATAAAGTAAACAGGTTTCTATTTTTTAAATGTCACCGAAATTTTGCATATGTATAGAAATCATTGATATCGTATTTAAGAACAATCATTTACGCATAATTTGCAACATTTTCAACAAATTCTATCAAAGAGCAAGGAAATGGCATTTACGGAGACGAATAAGGGGTCTAAATCAACATTGCGTATGAGCAGCTTCCTTTTAAAAGTGTATTTTGGACAAAGAAATTTACATTAATGCAATTGTATTCAGTCGACAGAAGGATAAAAATGCTGTAAAGGCATGTCTCAACTGACAAATTTTCTATACAAAGGGCATGACGTTTTTATTCCCGCGCTTTTCGAAGAAAAAGTGCAGGCATTGTTATACCTCCGTCCGTTCGGCCGTTCGGTCCGTCAGTACGCCCGTCTGTAATGTCACACCATTGCTCCTAGACCATTTAAGCTAGATTCTCGAAACTGTAACAGGCGATAGCCCTGTGGGTGAGGACTGGAGGAACACATTCGGAATTTTGATGTGACCCTTGTGACAGGGCCAGGGGGTGGGTGTGGCCTCGAAGGATCAAAAATCGATTTTGTACAAACATAGTCAAGTTTCATATCATATCAAAGGTTATGAGAGTAGAATATAGTGGTGCAAACATTTTGCCCCGGTGCATGTCTGGGGGTCACTAGGGGTCAAAAAAGTAGGATTTGGGGTCCTTTTTTTATTACCCAACTCCTCTTAGGCTTTTTAGCTAGAACCTTGAACTGTCATAGGTATGGATGAGGACTGGAGGAACACATTCGGAATTCTGATGTGACCCCTGGGGGTGGGGCCTGGGAGGTGTGGCATCGAAGGGTCCAAAATCCATTTTGTACAAACATAGTCATGTTGCATATCAAATCGAAGGTTATGAAGAGTAGAATACAGTGGTGCAAAAGATTCGCCCCAGGGGCATGTCTCGGGGTTACAAGAGGTCAAAAAGTAGGCTTTTAGGTCTGTTTTTATTGTCACCCAACTCCTTTTAGGTTGTTTAGCTAGAATCTTGAAACTGTCACAGGTAATAGCCCTATGGATGAGGAATGGAGGAACACATTCGGAATTTGGATGTGACCCCTGGGGGCAGGGCCAGGTGTGTGGCCCCGATGGGTCAAAATCCATTTTGTACAAACATAGTTATGCTGCATATCAAATCAAAAGTAATGAAGAGTAAAATACAGTGCTGCAAAAATTTTGCCCCGGTGGGCATGTCTGGGGGGCACTAAAGGTCGAAAAGTAGGATTTGGGGTCCTTTTTTTATTGTCACACAACTCCTTTTAGGCTTTTTTAGCTAGAACCTTGAAACTGTCACAGGTAATAGCCCTATGAATGAGGACTTGAGGAACGCATTATGAATTTTGATGTGCAGGGAAATATGCGATGGCGCTGGCGCGAGGATATGCGATAGCGCCCCATCGACTTGCTCTAGTTGACATTTTTGTTCCTCTTCTGACGGAATGCACTGAATATCTACGGGACATTATTTGACATCGTTCTGTTAAATAAACGGTTTTAGGAGATTTTATCTTTATGTGGTACAAGGAGGCTAAGCCAAGCAACCCTTGTTCGAAAACTTTAAATGAAAACGACGAACGCCACTTCAGATATAGACCCTTTAAATTCCGTATAGTTTCCATTCAAAGGGAGATAATTTCAGACGGAAAGAATTCAAATTCAGCTTGACGTCATTTGATGGTAATTTAGAATTAAATAACGTTGTGGTTTTACTCACAGACATTTGTGCAAGACATTTATGAAAAGTAAAATGACATTTGTTTTATACAAAGCGAGTTATGACTGGAAATGCTGTTAGGGCTCATAACTCCATAATTTATGACTGCAAAAGAAATACCTTTGTGATTTTAAAGACAGACGTTTGACAAAAATGACCATAAAAACATTATAACGAAAAAAGTACAACACGAGCCGGTAATCAAAACTCGTAACTGTATATTTTTATTGCCTTTGAGTATACAATGTAATGTCCAATAGTTCCAGGCACTAACAAGTTTTATACTGAGAGGCGACGTTTTACTACATCTATATAAACAACTACAGCTATTGCACAAAATATTCTGAAGTAGGATTCCGTTGGAAATCAGAACAAATAAAAAAAAGACTCGGTTTGTATGTACATATGTATCTATTTGATATATTTCAGTTGGAATTTCAAGGTGCTTCAATGGTATATTTCACTGCCACATTATTAGATCGCCCGCCGTTTGTTAACAATCATCTGTATCCCCAACCAAAGACAATCCATGATCTAGACGAGACCTTCAAGTTTTTGAATGGCATTGTGTATGGACCACTACAACTCAACATACGCAGCACTGTAGGGAATGTATGTCTTATTATGTTCTTGACATCTTACTCGTGTCCCTTATAATAACTTAAATGCAAGTATATGGTGCATATGTTTAAACACATTTATACAAAACTTTCACAAAAGGCTTAAACAGTAGTTGATAGAAAATGAACAAGGGACTTTATATATTGTAAAACAGACAAGCAAATAAAATATACAACGGTTGCTCTTGGAAACACAGGACACATCAAATCATGAAAATCATAGTCTCGGTTTTCTTGAGACTCTTCTGATGCAACAATGTAGTTTACATTTTCGGAATTTTACAAGGTATCAGAATGGGCTTAATGATCCCTAGGAAAATAAAAATATAAATTGCACTATAGTAGAGTACGAGGATATTTTACGGTAAGCACAAGGCGCTTAATACCAGCTCCAATGAAGTCAAACAAAATCTATAAGGGTTGCTCTTGGAAATACCGCACACATAAGATAATGAAATCGGAGTCTCCCTTTCCCATGCCAGGAAAAATAAGAAATTAGACTGCCGAATACCCCCGTTTCCTCGTCATCTATCTAAGCAGAAAGGGTGTTGTGGCAGGTATGCTGTTCCGAGAGTCCAGGAAAGATGCTAATGTTAAGTCTGTGGTTGTTCCGGATTTAGTGTTTTATGACTGCTTGTGTACGCATTACCTGTTGTTTACTCACCCACATGCAATCATTGCTCGTCATATAAACGATGTTGTGTAGTTTCTCTTTTTAATATTTAGCTTATGACGAAGAGAATGCATTAAATCAAACAATAGCTATAAATTATTAATTTAATTGGCTGCTTATGAGTAACGTATGTTACAATATTTTTTGCATTGTTTGCTTTGAAATGCAATGAACATGGCCGGCATCTTTTTCCACCAAGAGATTTTGATAGGTTGGTTTCTAATTCCCTCTTAAAGATATTAAATCAGGTCAAATAGCGAAAGTTAAGTTAAGCGCCTCCTAAATATACAACTGTTAAGCTGATTTTAACGTTGATTTTAATGTTTTAAATGTTTATGTTTATGGCATGTATTAACAAATATGTTTTATGCTAATATCTCATGCTAATGCGTTACACATCAGATTTTGTCCCTTTACAGGCTACGTATAAGTCCTTTGGCATTTTTTTTAATTTCATGTGGTAGCCGTAAAACTTTTCCACGTACATTAGCAGAGAGTAGATTATATTATCTGGTCCTTTAGGATTATAGAAATAGAAAAGAAGGCACTGATCAGGAATCGATACAATTGCCTAACACCTTCCGTCGAAGACACCAAAGGGGAAGAAAGACATACTCAAAGCAACGGCACCATAATCAAAACACTATAAGCGGAAAGCCAAAAGGACAGTTTCTTTCCCAAACATTGGCCAATCGACTATCCAAAATAAAAAAAAATCACAAGGACATACATGCAAAGACACACTATGACAGAAATAGTAAACTACATCAGGAGCACCGCCTTGGAACGGTCAGTAAAAATACTTTTTTGGGAAGAGGCTTAAATCGATTGTACGTGGCCGCAATCCTCGCCATTATTTCTGCCTTGATATACACAAGGCATTTGTTCAGTCCGTGTAAAGGGTTCCTAACTCATCAGTGCAAAATCCCCGAGAACATAAAAATCAAACTAATACAGAAATGAAACAACGATGACTCGACAGCAAGAAATAACTAAAATGCTGAAGCAAGTAAACTAACAGTTGTACTCCGGTGGAGGAGACCAGAGCCAGAGCATCAGGCACCAACCGACTAACTTAAATTTCTTTAGGCCGAAGCCGTCTCAGAGTCTGAGGCCCGACCCGCTGGCGTGCAACCAAAGAGGGAAGCAAAGTTATTAACCATGATTGGGTTTACTACCATGCATGCAGTCTGTCGAATTTACATTTATGTTGTACTCAATGTTAATATATCGAAGAACGATTTTACGAAATTTACTGCTAAAATCACTGCAAGCATATATTTATGCCCCCGCCATTTTCAATGGGTGGGGTGCATATAGTGTCACGTACGTCCGTCCCGTACGTAACACTTTTGTTTTCCGTGCGATATCTTTTGAAAGGATTGGTGTATTGGATTGAAATTTTGTACACAGATATATAATCATTAAATGTAGGCCAGGTTCGATTTAGGGTACAAACCACCAATTATTTTGGAAGTTATGGCCCTTTCAACTTTGAAAAATTTTCAACTTTGAAAAATGGTTTCCGTGCGATATCTTTTAAAAGGATTGGTGTATTGGATTGAAGTTTTGTACACAGGTATATAATCATAAAATGTAGGTCAAGTTTAAAACCCATCTATTATTTTGGGAGTTATGGCCCTTTTTCAACTTTGAAAAATGGTTTCCGTTCCATAACTTTTGAAAAGATTAGTGTATTGGATTCATATTTTATACACAAGCATATAATTATAAAATATAGGTCAAGTTCGATTTAGGGTAAAATCCACCAATTACCTTTGGAGTTACGGCCCTTTATCAATGTTGAAAAATAGTTGAAAAATGGTTTCCGTTCGATATCTTTTGAAAAGATTAGTGTATTGGATTCAAATTTTATACACAGGTATATTATCATAAAATGTAGGTCAAGTACGATTTAGGGTAAAATCCACTAATTATTTTTAGAGTTATGGCCCTTTTTCAGGTTTGAAAAATGGTTTCCGTTCCATAACATTTGAAAAGTTTAGTGAATTTGATTCATATTTTATACACAAGCATATAATTATAAAATATAGGTCAATTTTGATTTAGGGTAAAATCCACCAATTATATTTGGAGTTACAGCCCTTCTTCAATGTTGAAAAATAGTTTCAGTTTGATATCTTTTGAAAACATTAGTGTATTGAATTCAAATTTAACACACAGGTATATAATCATAAAATAGTGGTCAAGTTTCAAGTAGGGTAAAATCAACCCATTATTATGAGAGTTATGGCCCTTTTTCACCTTCAACATAAATTTTCTTCTGATATTTTTTTAAAAAAGAGTGATTTGTCCCTTTTTTCAACTTCATTTTTTAATACCTGCGTGTGGTTGAGGATAGCCCTGGGCGGGGGCATCTGTGTCATACTGACTCATTTCTAGTTTTTTTCTGAATTTATAACCTAAGTCACCATAAAATTCAGTTTCTAATAGGCCTTGTTGAAGAATAGATTCAAAGCCAACATTGAATTTTGAAACTAAATCCAAATGACGTATATAAAAGTTAGAAAAGGCCTTGCGGAGTTTATGGTACCGATAACCCTGACTTAGAAGTTTAGCAGTTAAAAATTTATTTCGAGTGTTGAAGCCAGTAACATGGTAGACACTCTAGCGAACCGAATTAGTTGCCGTGAAATGCTCGACGAGGAACATCCCCATCCAAGTAAGGAAAATTTACGATCTCAAAATCAAAATCATCGCGTTTATCATAAATTTTGCATGAAATAAACCCAACTAAAATACACAGATGCAACTCCAAAAACGAGTATTCAGTCTCAGAGGATTTTGTTTTATTTAACTGAAGCTCTGAAGCATAAATTTGACTGATCAAACTATCGAAGTACTTATTGTGAATATTTAATAAATCGCCCAAATATTTAGACGTCGAGCTGAAAGCTTCAATAACTTCAGAAAGAGACATCATGAAGTCTTTTTTCATAAGAGAACGTTAACAAAAAAGCCACAAGTGGTGCGCAATCTGTAACCATCGGAATGCGCACAATTTGTTTAAATAGCTTATTACCAAATCTTATATAATATTGCCAAGTAGACAAGTGAGGCTTTCACAGAGTTTCTGATATGTTTCTTAAATAAGCATTTCTTCCGTTACATGCAAGATGAAATGTCCATCTAAATAAATCATTAAGTTTTTCTTTAATAAGATTATCAGGTACTGAAGTGTAAAGCGTGGGAAAAAACATATGTAGACAGACTTGATGCACGAAAATCTGGATTTTAGTTTCAAAAACCTCATTTGAAATATTAATGGATCAAAATAGATTCTTACCTGATCTTTCATAGCCCTTGTAGCAATATTTAATCACATGCTTTCTAATGGCTGTAAGGCAAGAAGTTAACAATTTAGAACGTTCAGTAGTTGTACAAGAGCTTGAATTTGCAATAAACCGTGCTTTGTGGTTTCTTTTGTCAAGTTTAGGCAACCAATATAAAGTAGGAAGCTCATCTTGGCCTTCCTTAACACTTACAGCAAACTGCTGGATGATAAATAGATCATTAACCACAGACCTCTCTTCAATCAAGGCCTTTGTACCACCAAGCTATTGCTTGAGAATATTAACATAATTGAACCGTCAGACAACGACGACATTGTTTGCTGTCTTGTCTGCCGAAACCAAAACATACTTCCTATGAAATACTTGAATACCTAGTTTAAGGTGACGTGAAGACGTCTTTGGGTCTTTGGTTTAGGAAGTAATAAATTAGTATTTTGGAAATAGAAGGAAATATGTTTATTAACTATTCTCAAAATGCTCATTCGTTAAGGGCTGCATTGGGAGCCTTTATGCGAACCGAATTTTTATGTATTTATGTATTAAGAGTAGCATCGGGACCCAGGGTGAAGTGAGCTAGCTGTAAAAGTGCTTTAAACCCCGCGGTGGTTTGCTCTACCGACCATTCTAAGGCGGTGGTCCCGGTGTTAGTCTTACTCCTTGTTGCTTTGTGGTTTATTCTACGAGGCGATTTGTTGTATGTCTTTCCGTGTGTCATTTTGTTCTTGTGTTTTTCAGTCCTTTTAGTATTGCGATTACCTCGCTTGGGGAAGAGAGAGCTAATCTTAGTGCTTTTCGTACGTTTGTTCGGTTTGTGCTTGTTTAGATTTGTCGGTTTCCTCTTCCTCTTGGGGTCTGGGAAGGGCTGCGGTTTGTGATTGTGGCACTCCCTGGACTTTTCTCTTACCTTTTCTTCATGTTCAACATATTCTCGCTTACACCATCGATTATCAAATTCATTCAAAGCAGCAGCAATTTCTTCCCTGCATTTATTGAAATCAATATTAGAAGAAAATCGGTATTTTGGTCCTTTAGAATATAGAAAGGAAGGCAATGATCTGGAATCGATACAATTATCCACACCTCCCGTCAGAGACATCAAAGGGAAAGAAACACAAACACGAAATAACTGGACCCTAACGGAACATCACTAGCAGAAAACCAAACGGACAGTTACTTTTCCACAAAGTGGCCAAATGGCTATCCAAAACAAAAAGATGTAAGCGACACACACATTCAAAGATGAACTATAGCAAAAATAAACCATGGCAGAAGAACCGCCTTGGAACGGTCAATGAAAAGTATTTCATTGGGGAGCTTAAATAGATTTTACGTGGCCACAATCCTCGCCTTTACTTCTGCCGCGGTTTAGACACATAATTTGTTCAGTCCGCATGAAGGCTTCCTAACTCATCAGTGCTACATCTCCGAAAACACAAAAATCAACAAATTACAGAGATGAAACAACGAAGAGGACTCGACAGCACGAAACAACTGAAATGCTAGAGCAAGAGAAAAACAACAGTAAGACTCCGGTGGGCCCGACCAAAGATAGAGCATCAAGTACCAACCAACATTACCCAACCATCATAGAATCTGAGGACTAACCTGCCGGCGTGCAATTAAAGATGGAAGCAAAGTTATTAACCGTGATTGGGTTAACAATATTTTTTATTCTAGAATCAGAAATTATTTTTAAATTCCCATTGGTTATATGGCCTGCTGCTGAATAGCAATACACTGAGACTTTACAATCTCAGGTCTCAGGAGTATTTGTATCAAGATCGAGATCTGAAACAAGTTCATTAAAATTAAGTAATAGTGCGAACAGGTTTATTATACGTATAGCAAATTATGGGTGTTTCGGTATTTTGGGAAAAAAGTTTGTTCTGGAAGATATTAGGCAAATCAATAAAATCCATTCCTTTATTTATAAAAGAAATTTTGATAAAATAACGTTTGTGATTAATTTCAGAATCGATGTAAGGACGAAGTGCATGTTGATTATAACCTCTAGTTAAGAGAGCTGCGTCATATAACTTATAAGAACTATTGTAGAATATATTTGCCTCAGTGTCTAGAGAACATAATACAGAAAGGGGTACTGAACTTAAAAAGGCAAGAATAGAGTGGCGTCCGTGATTTTGAAATATTTTTGACAGTCATTTCAGCCAAGTATTATTTCTTTTAACTGCGCGTAGTTTACGTTCATAGTTACTATTTTTTCCTGACACCATGGGACCTAGTTTTACGTTTCCGGCATTCCAAAAGAGGGAAAATCTCAAAATCGGGCATTTTAGAAATATTGCTAGGTGTTGTCATTAAAACCCAGTGGAAGAGGCGTCTGTAATGATTTAATCCATTTTAATCTAGATGTAGAATTTTTATCGTAATTATTTTTTTTCACTGGTTGTATAGAAATGTTTTTTAGTGAATGACCTTTACGTTTAAAGTGACGGTACAAGAAATTATCAATATTTTAGGCTTATTCATTCTACGATAGTGTTCATTAAAGCGGGTTTTGTCCGTCCAACAGATTGCATTCCACAGTTTTTGTGTAAATGTGACACATGAGTTCAGCTTAGCACATGAAAGAAGATGTGACCAATGTTGCATTACACATAGATTTTCATGAACATACAGATTTTAATCGAGTCTATTATTTTTCCAATTTATTGATGTCTTCCTTCTTTTTAGATCCAATATTTGCTTCAACTATAAACAATCATATGTGTAAACATGGACACTTAATAAAGTATATAACTGAATAAGACACGACTCTATCGAGCTATTGCTTGTCAGTAACATAGAATAAAAGTTATCAAGCACAGTCCGTCAGAATCTGATTTTCGTTCCTTCATATGTTCGGTAATCGTTATAGATTTTATTTGACGACTGCATCTGGTGTTTAAATGCCGTGTCGGCCGTAAAAGTTTTCCCGTTTTATAGTTATTTATTTTTTTTTTTTTTTTTTTTTTTAGTTTTTTTTTTTTTTTTGTTTTTTGTTTTATTTTTTATTATTATTATTATTATTATTTTTTTTTTTTTCCGAAGGATCATTTGACCCATTTTTATATCTTGGAAAATCGAGTGCTGCTCAAGCCAGTGCTGCGTATGCAGCCCTGCAAATTACTTTGCTGCCATAGGAAGACTCCTGATGAATCTGAAACTTCGATTTTGTTCTTTTATATGTTCAATGTTTCCGTTATTTATACATTTTATTTATTGCTTTCGAAATGCAGTATTCTCACATTGAAAAGTAGCTGTTGTATATTGCTGTTAAATAATCAGTAGAACAATATATAATTCTTGCTTACAGTATTCTCATCTTTAGAATAATTAAGATAAGTTTTTCATTTTAGTAAAAATCTCAGAATATTTTATCAAGGAACATACCGTGGTTTTCTCTCAGCGACTTTGACCCCTACCTTCCCGACTAATGCCATATCAAAGTCGGGTTAGTTGGGTATAACATTTCTATATGTTTCTTATCACTGAGATTATAAAACTCTGTCGGATGCCATTAAAATGATGTTCCATTGCGCAATGAGTCAATTAATAATGATAAAACAAGTAACTCTCCTAACTAGAACTCCACGCGTATAATTCTTAAATATTGAAACAAAGAAGTAGCTCGAAACCGAATCAAAAATCTACATCTTCATAAAAAAAAATAATCAAATTACATGTTTAAACGGTTTGTAACGTTAAATAATAAAGATTTAGAGTTTAAATATTACAGTGCAGGAATCAGCATTATCAGAGAAAAGTAGTCCCGGAGGTAAATCTGGTAATGCTACCTATTGTGGACAGATTCATTAGTGTAAGGAGAGTTGAGGACAGTAGCCATAAAACATCAGGTTAAATTGTCAGTTGAGCATTAATCTTTTGCCATTTTTTCTAAGAGAAAATATGCTGTCTTTTCGCCATCAGAAGCAAAGAACAGAAAAGTAAATATGAAAATACTCTGGAAAGCCCATAAACACAGAACATGGCCACAAGAAGGCACCGGTTAAATAACACAAAATAGAAACTGAGCCAAGAGAGCAACTAAACTCAAAATAAAAAAAAAACTGAAACGTTGGTAAAATAGTTTGAAATGGGCATACAGAACAAAGCAAAAGAAAGCAGACGATAACAGATAAACAATAAACTTTTAACTGACACATTCTTGCTTGACGTATTACAAATTCTTCTCCAGTATTTGACCATTTGTATAAACCTATTCGTATTTCAGCAAAATGTGTCTATACAAGCAACAGGCCTGATAAACTTAGATTACGCAGCAGATTCTTCTACTACCTTGCCAACAAGCACGAAGTCAACAACTGAGGCCGTTCCTCCTACACCATCTCTTGCCCCAACAACAACCAAACAAAAGGTTCTAACACCAGGGACAGTACCACTCTCAACACTCATCTCTACAGCCAGACCAATAGCCGATTCCTCGAAAACACTTACTACATCAGCAATATTTTCAACTGCAACTCACGGAACAGAATCGGGATCTTGGTTGTCGTCTAAAAGGTTTACAAGTAAGTTAACGCGTGGTTTTATTTCCGAAGGTAGGCTTAATTTTATTTGATTATAAGAAATGAAACGAACCTGGGAAAGGCCACCCTCACGTACCACTCCATTAGTCTAATGTAAAGTGTGATGACTTTGTCTCTAGTTTCGCACATTATAACTTTAAATTTTTAGACCACATGTACACATATAATGTTCATCAACTCGAAGACAACTATACAGTTGGATAAAACTATATTTTTGAAATAATCAATGAGCCATTTAGTCAGCCCTTAACTATGCTTTTCTTCAAAACGTGTGTGTTTGTGATACTCTTAACATTATGGATAAAGTAACAGATTTCTCCTACATGACACCAACTTATGCACAAAGGAACTGGACGTTCTATTAATCGGTGTTTTATAGTCAGTTATGTTCGATTACGCACAAGAAGTCTCTGTGGCACTGTGCAAGATGTAACTGTATTTGCTTTATTCCTTTGAAACCAGAGTACCCGAAACACTATGTGTTCAAAAAGTGTCAACGCATGTTCGCCATACTTAGTTATCCGAGTTCCGCTCCTATATATATTCGAATGTACAGAAAAAATAGCTAAGAAATCTTGCACTGCGCAAGTCTGAATCAGGCAGTGTATACGTACTATTTTTGCTTATTCTGAAGTAATAAAGTAAAAAGTTTATTGCCTCCTCTTTCAAGTATACGCACTGATTTCTGCTGCTTTTTTTAATTGTGAAATATAACTGAGAAAAAAACACACAAAGAATGATATGTGCTGTCAAATATAATTTATATAATACGTTTTATTCACATTTTGCATTATGAAACACCCGTTATAAGCTTCAGACAAAGATGTATGAGATACTTCCTTTATGTCTATCTTTACGTTGTAATGTCCTAGTGATTTATTGCAACCTCATAGATAAAGTACGTTGCTGGCCATAGAATTTACTAAGCGTGTTTTGTTTAATATCTGCTAAATTATTTTAAACAAAACTTACAAAGGGGGAGTTCCAGCGTATAGAGTTTACATAGGACTCTGCACACGGATGGACTCTCGTAATATTACCTAGGACATGACTGTTGTACATAAGGTACATATCCCCCTACACAAGATAATTAGAGTACATAAGAAAATTTGAGACTTTGACTTCAGATATAGTTTTTGATAGGAGGCTGACTATATTTTGTCAAAGGAAATATGTTTACTCCTCTGTGTCCCGTTCTAGGGAAGTTGACATTAACTAAGCTACAAAGAATGATTATTTGAAGGAAACAAAAGGTATATGGAAAACTGCAGAAATCTGTCATTAAGTAGACATACTGACCTATATGAGCCCCTGATGAGTGAAAAGAACAATTCTTTATCCCATTTATGTTTGTTTCGCAACACTTTTCTAAGTAATATGCTTTATTATTTCAAGAAAATAAGGAGACTACCCCAAATTATCATCGAAAATGTATAAACTATATAGACCCTATATCAGACACGCACTGCTACCTAACCCCATTTTCTGCTTACAGATGTTCAGGTGGTTTTCCCCGGGTTCTCCGGTTTTCACTCACCTTTGATGAGCAATACGGCTCGATATAAGTGAAATATTCTTGAAAGAGCCGTTAAACCAAGTAAAAGAAAAAATAATAACCGCATTCTTCTTTAGAACGGCTTATTTTTCAGGTTTTGGGATGATTTTTTTAAAAAAAACTATACATTCATCCATATGCAAAAGAGCTATATTTGCATTTATGGAGTAAAAGCAACAAGTAAATAGCTCTTATCTTGCGCATTTTGTTAACCTAATTATTCACAGAGTAGGATATGGTTTTGTATTTTAATGACGTTTTGTCGCGAAAATAATTATAAGTATAAATTGATTATATATATATATATATATAGGGAGAAATATGAAATACCACTGGGCTGAGTGAGGTTCGAACCCACGCCGGCTACGACGGTAGCGCCTTGCCCTACAGAGTCAGGAGGCTAAACCACTGCACCACTAAGCTTGTTAAAAAAAACAAGTTTCATGGAACAGTATTATGTTTGATTTCTCTGAATGATCCGTCGGATAGGGTAAATTTTTGGTGCGCTAGCGCACTCATTATATACAAGGAACTCTTTGGATCCTCAAGATACTGAAACTTGGGAATATTATTATAATTTAAGATTTAAATAAACTTCAACAAAGAAATTTCGGCCTAGGATCATTACTGATGCATATACTTAAGAAAAAAAATGTATAGGGAGAAATATGAAATACCACTGGGCTGGGTGAGGTTCGAACCCACGCCGGCTACGACGGCAGCGCCTAGCCCTTCAGAGTCAGGAGGCTTAACCACTGCACCACTACACTTGTTAAAAAAAACTAGTTTCATGGAACAGTATTATGTTTGATTTCTCTGAATGACCTGTCGGATAGGGTATATTTTTGGTGCGCTAGCGCACTCATTATATACGAGGAACTCTTTGGATCCACAGGATACTGAAGCTTGGGATATGTGTGTGTGTGTGTGTGTGTGTGTGTGTGTGTGTGTGTGTGTGTGTGTGTGTGTGTGTGTGTGTGTGTTAATTGCACGGAGCATTGATCACACACTGGAAGAAGATGATGAGGAAATGAAGATCTATAACTTTGAAAGTTGAAAATGAAAATAAAAATGGACTCAAAGCACGGTCTCCTGATCCCACATAAGAGCAGGGTTCTCATTAACTCCATGAATGGAATACTAAACTCCTGATTTGACGGTTTGGGCTCTTATTTTTAAGAGCAATATATCCAAACTGCATTTTGGGACTCCTCTTTGTTGGATAATATTGCTCAAGAATTCTGAGTCGGGGTTGGCAGGTGGGATGTCTTTGTAGAGTAAACCAGTACTCAAGATAAAGATCTGGTATAAATTCAGTGCTGATACACACTTACCTCCTTTATCTGGAGCTCTGTTATGGTATACACATTTTAAATTTTTGTACTCACAGTTTTCTAAACTGCAGAAGTAAAGGACTCCAGATAATTTTCACATAGCACTTACATGTCTTCCTTTTATATATTATAAGATTACTTCACCTGTATGTCACACAATTCAGACAGCTCCTGAATATTTTGGATTGTACATATTTTAATGCATCTTTATACCCAATTTCTAGTGACATGTTGGCATTCTCCTACAACAATGTTCTCATGACGATACATATATTTCTTATCAGGTAAAATTATTAGTTTCTTTTTCTGCTTACTATGATCGACTTATTTCCAACAAGATATGATCCCTTATCAGTTCGTCTCGTCTTCCATTGTATGCTAGTCTCCACATTCCTAATAAAGTAGTTTTAGATCTGTCACAGATGGTTTAAATGGTTCTTCTGTTCCATGCTCTCTACGCATGAATATGTATCTGAAGAAAATCTTGTTTGATTTGGGCTTGAAATAATTTTTAAATTTGTCATAATGAATTTGCTAGCTTCTGTTTGTCCTTCTCAGAAAGTGCCCACGTGGAATAGATTTTTGTCATTTTTCTCCTGTCCATAACATTAAAAAATAACTACATTTATCTTCTTCTAATTTTGCCATTAATGGACCGCCAAACATAAAGTTACAATGCTCCTTCAACGGTTTGAAAACAAACGGTTAGTCTTTATCGTCCCAGTCCACACGAGGACATTTAGCAGTGTGTTCTTTCAGATTGAATTGTCAGTGAATGAAACATATCATCCTTTTAAAATAAAATTTAACACTTTCTTTAAACAAAAGAGAAAGTTAGATTTTATGTGCAGACTAAGTCCGTTCTTACCGGCACCATGTTATTACTCAAAGTTTATATAAGCAACAACAAGACGAGATATACGTAGTTCACTTGCATCTGCCACCTGAGCTCAAAACGCACTGGAAATACTGAAATGAAATTTTTACCACAGATGGATTAACGTTCAAAAGAGTAAAGCTTATAATTCCAAAGAAACTGATAAGTGAAAAATTCTTCTCACCTCGGGATAGTAAAATGCAAATTAGGAACATGTGGTGGGTTACTTTGTCCCGTAAATACCATGGAGTAAAGTAGGTGTTGATATATTTGATAAAAGGGGCATCGTTATCATATTTCTGTGGAATATATTTCGAAGTGGCCAGAAGTAAGCATGCTGGGTAATTTATCTGCTAATGATGTAATTCAGTACATGAAAGGTCAATTGTCGAGTACGGATTATTTGACACTCTAGTCCCTCAATTCGCAAATCCCAGATGCGTCAGTTTGCGAAGGATTATGGATTTGGTAGTCGGAAAAGGAGCACCGCTACAGGGTTCATGAATATTTAAGAGGTCCGCCCTTCTTGATTCGGATATGTTTGGTCTCCGAGGAGCTCTTTTACAGGTTGAAGAGCACCGTTAGGGGTATATCTTGTCTTTTACTATAAAACAGCACTTCAGAGTAGCTCTTTTACAGGAGGAAAAGCACCAGTAGGGGTACATCTTGCATTTTACTATCAAACAGCACTTCAGAGGAGCTCTTTTAGAGGTTGAAGAGTATCAGTAGGGGTACAACTTTACTATATAATAGCACTTCAGGGAAGCTTTTACAGGTTGAAGAGCACAAGTAGGGGTAGTAGCATCTTCTATACGACAAGGAGCACCAGTGGGAGTAAATCAACCTTTTTGTGTGTGTTAATACTGCAGAGCATCTTCTATACGACAAGGAGCACCAGTGGGAGTAAATCAACCCTCTTGTGTGTGTTAATACTGCAGAGGAGCTCTTCTACAAGACAAGGAGCACCAGTGGGAGAAAACCTACCCTGTTCTGTGTTTTAATATAGCAGAGGAGCTCTTCTGCAAGACAAGGAGCATCAGTAGGAGTATATCTACCCTGTTGGGTGTGGTAATAATGCAGAGGAGCTCTTTTAAAGGACAAGGAGTACTAGTAGGAGTATACATAGCCTGTTGTGTGTATAAATACTGCAGAGGAGCTCTTCAACACGACAGGGAGCGTCAGCAGGAGTATATCTACCCTGTTATATACAAGACAAGGAGCACCAGTAGTATATCTATCTTGTTGTGTCTGTTAATACTGCAAAGGAGCTCTTCTACACGACAAGGAGCACCAGTGGGAGTATACCTACCCTGTTGTGTGTGTTAATAAAACAGAGGAACTCTTCCACAAGACAAGGAGCACCAGTAGGAGTATATCTACCCTGTTGGGTGTGTTAATACTGCAGAGGAGCTCTTCTACACGACAAGGAGCACCAGTAGGAGTATACCTACCCTGTTGTGTGCGTTAATAAAGCAGAGGAACTCTTCTACAAGACAAGGAGCACCAGTAGGAATATATCTACCCTGTTGGGTGTGGTAATACTGCAGACGAGCTCTTCTACACGACAAGGAGCACCAATAGGAGTATACCTACCTTGTTGTGTGAGTAGATACTGCAGAGGAGCACTTCTATACGACAAGGAGCATCAGTAGGAGTATACCTACCCTGTTGTGTGTGTTAATACTGCAGAGGAGCTCTTCTATAAGACAAAGAACACCAGTAGGAGTATATCTACCCTGTTGTGTGTGTTAATACTGCAGAGGAGCCCTTCCTTAAGACAAGGAGTACCAGTAGGAGGATACCGACCCTGTTGTGTGTGTTAATACTGCAGAGAAGCACTTCTACAATACAAGGATTACCAGTAGGAGTATACCTACCCTGTTGTGTGTGTAAATACTGCAGAGGAGCTTTTCTACAAGACAAGGAGCACCAGTAGGAGTATACCTACCTTGTTGTGTGAGTAGATACTGCAGAGGAGCACTTCTATACGACAAGGAGCACCAGTAGGAGTATATCTACCCTGTTGTGTGTGCTAATACTGAAGAGGAGCTCTTCTATAAGACAAGGAGCACCAGTAGCAGGATACCGACCCTGTTGTGTGTGTTAATACTGCAGAGGAGCTCTTCTACAAGACAAGGAGCACCAGTAGGGGTATACCTACCCTGATGTGTGTGTTAATACTGCAGAGGAGCCCTTCTACAAGACAAGGAGCACCAGTAGGGGGGTATTCCTACCTTGTTGTGTGTGGTAATACTGCAGATGAGCTCTTCTACAAGACAAGGAGCACCAGTGGGTGTATATCTACCCTGTTGTGTGTGTCAGTACTGCAGAGGAGCTCTTCTACAAGACAAGGAGCACCAGTAGGGGTATATCTACTCTGTTGTGTGTGTTAATACTGCAGAGGAGCTCTTCTACAAGGAGCACCAGTAGGGGTATATCTTCTCTGTTGTGTGTGTCAATACTGCAGAGGAGCTTTTCAACAAGACAAGAAGCACCAGTAGGAGTATACCTACCCTGTTGTGTGTGTAAATACTGCAGAGGAGCTCTTCTACAAGCGAAGGAGCACCAGTAGGGGTATACCTACACTGTTGTGTGTATTAATACTGCAGAGGAGCTCTTCTACAAACCAAGGAGCACCAGTAGAAGTATACCTACCCTGTGTGTGTTAATACTACAGAGGAGATCTTCTACAAGCCAAGGAGCACCGGTAGGGGTATACCTACCCTGTTGTGTGTGTTAATACTGCTGAGGAGCCCTTCTACAAGACAAGGAGCACTAGTAGGAGTCTATCTACCCTGTTGTGTGTGGTATTACTACAGAGGAGCTATTCTACAAGACAAGGAGCACCAGTAGGGGTATACCTTCCCTGTTGTGTGTGTTAATACTGCAGAGGAGCTCATCTACAAGACAAGGAGCACCAGTGGGAGAATATCTACCCTGTTGTGTGTGTTAATACTGCAGAGAAGCTCTTCTACAAGACAAGGAGCACCAGTGGGAGTATATCTAACCAGTTGTGTGTGTTAATACTGCAAAGGAGCTCTTCTACAAGACAAGGAGCACCAGTGGGAGTATATCTACCCTGTTGTGTGTGGTAATACTGCAGAGGAGCTCTTCTACAAGACAAGGAGCACCAGTGGGAGTATATCTACCCTGTTGTGTGTAGTAATACTGCAGACGAGCTCTTCTACAAGACAAGGAGCACCAGTGGGAGTATATCTACCCTGTTGTGTGTGTGTTAATACTGCATATGAGCTCATCTACAAGACAAGGAGCACCAGTGGGAGTATATCTACCCTCTTGTATGTGGTTATACTGCAGAGGAGCTCTTCTACAAGTCAAGGAGCACCAGTGGGAGTATGTCTACCCTGTTGTGTGTTGTAATACCGCAGAGGACTTCTTCTACAAGACAAGGAGCACCAGTTGAGGTATACCTACCCTGTTGTGAGTTTTAATACTGCAGAGGAGCTCTTCTACAAGACAAGGAGCACCAGTGGGAGTATACCTACCCTGTTGTGTGTGTTAATACTGCAGAGGAGCTCTTCTACAAGACAAGGAGCACCAGTAGGAGTATACCTACCCTGTTGTGTGTGTAAATACTGCAGAGGAGCTATTCTACAAGACAAGGAGCACCAGTAGGGGTATACCTACCCTGTTGTGTGTGTTAATACTGCAGAGGAGCCCTTCTTCAAGACAAGGAGCACCAGTAGGAGAATATCTACTCTGCTGTGTGATAATACTGCAAAGGAGCTCTTCTACAAGACAAGGAGCAACAGTGGGAGTATATTTACCCTGTTGTGTGTGGTAATACTGCAGAGGAGTTCTTCTACAAGACAAGGAGCACCAGTATGAGTATATCTACCCTGTTGTGTGTGGTAATACTGCAGAGTAGCTCTTCTACAAGACAAGGAGCACCAGTAGGGGTATACCTACCATATTGTGTGTGTAAATACTGTAGAGAAGCTCTTCTACAGGACAAGGAGCACCAGTAGGAGTATACCTACTCTGTTGTGTGTGGTAATACTGCAGAGGAGCCTTTCTACAAGACAAGGAGCACCAGTAGGGGTATACCTACCCTGTTGTGTGTGTTAGTACTGCAGATGAGCCCTTCTACAAGACAAGGAGCACCAGTAGGGGTATACCTACCCCGTTGTGTGTGGTATTACTGCAGATGAGCTCTTCTACAAGACAAGGAGCACCAGTGGGTGTATATCTTACCTGTTGTATGTGTCAGTACTGCAGAGGAGCTCTTCTACACTACAAGGAGCACCAGTGTGAGTACACCTACCCTGTAGTGTGTGTTAATACAGCAGAGGAGCTCTTCTACAAGACAAGGAGCACCAGTAGGAGCATATCTTCCCTGTTGTGTGTGTTAATACTGCAGAGGAGCTCTTCTACAAGACAAGGAGCACAAGTAGGGGTATACCTACCATGTTGTGTGTGTAAATACTGTAGAGGAGCTCTTCTACAAGACAAGGAGCACCAGTAGGAGTATATCTACCCTCTTGTATGTGGTAATACTCAAAGGAACTCTTCTACAAGACAAGGAGCACCAGTGGGAGTATATCTACCCTGTTGCGTGTGTTAATACTGCAGAGGAGCTCTTCTACACAACAAGGAACACAAGTGGGAGTATACCTACCCTGTTGTGTTTGTTAATACAGCAGAGGAGCCCTTCTACAAGACAAGGAGCAGCAGTAGGAGTATATCTCCCTGTTGGGTGTGGTAATACTGCAGAGGAGCTCTTCTTCACGACAAGGAGCACCAGTAAGAGTATACCTACCTTGTTGTTTGTGTAAATACTGCAGAGGAGCTCTTCTATACGACAAGGAGCACAAGTAGGTGTATACCTACCCTGTTGTATGTGTTAATACTGCAAAGGAGCTCTTCAACAAGACAACGAGCACCAGTAGGAGTATATCTACCGTGTTGTGTGTGTTTATACTGCAGAGGAGCTCTTCTACAAGACAAGGAGCACCAGTAAGAGTATATCTACCGTGTTGTGTGTGTTAATACTGCAGAGGAGCTCTTCTACAGGACAAGGAGCACCAGTAGGAGTATACCTACCCTGTTTTGTGTGTAAATACTGCAGAGGAGCTCTTCTAGTCTGACATAGTCTGACCAAATTTGTTCAAATAATGACCCTTGGTTACATCTGACCTTTTACGGCAAATGTCAAATTTGCGTCCCTGTACATTTGTATGGGTAAAATATTGAAAAGTCAGTTTAGTTTTTCAAAATGTAGTATAGACTAACAATGCATAATCAAAGTAATGAACCCTTTTTGTTGCAATCAAACTTTTGTTCCCCGGGGTTATCTGCCGTTGACCCTGGGCTATATGTATAAAATCTCGATATCTTTAAACGTCTTCTTCTTTGAAATAGCTTGACCAATTTTCACCAGATTGGGCCTCCTGTCGAATTTGTGAAAACGGTTCTGCATCATGACCACCATGCCCATATATGGTAAAAACACTTAAAATCATCTCCAAAACCATTTAAGGTTCAATGCTGAATCTTTGTGTATAGTATTGGGGACTCAAGGTCTACCAAGTTTGTTCACATGATGACCCTAAGTTGATATTTGACTTTTTTACGGCAAGATTAAATGTCCTTCTGCATTTGTATTGAAAAAAAAATATTCAAAATTAAGTTTTTCAAAATTTATTGAAGACTAATGGCTTATCATTACAATGTATGATCAAAGTAGCAAACATTTTAGTTACAATCAAAATTTTGTTCCCCGGGGTTATTTACTCATGCCCCTGGGTTATATACATGTATAAAATCTCGTACTCTTTAAACGTCTTTTTCTTTGAAACAGCTTGACCAATTTTCTCCAGATTTGGTTTAAACATATTTTATTTCCAAAATACAATGACCATACATAAATAGATGACATATACACAAACGATAGGATTAGAACGGAAGCATAAGCTTATTTGGTTCTTCTCCTGACGGAAAACACCAAATTTCACATAGGGCCTTCTGTAAAAGGCGTATTATTAATTTGTTCAAGCGGTTCTGCATCATTAAGCAAAATGGCCCAGGCCCATATATGGTAAAAACACTTAAAAATCTTCTATTTCAGAACCAAAGAAAGCTTCGTCTGAATCTTGGTATAAAGTTCTGCCAAGTTTGTTCAAATAATGATCGTAGGATGACCTTTGACCTTTCCACGACAAGGTCAAATATGTAACCCCCATACTCTTGTATGGGGTAAGTAATATAAAAATATTTTCTGACAATATTCTAAAGACAAGTTTGTTCAGACGTTGATCCTAGGATGACCTTTGACCTTTTTATGACACGGTCAGATTTGCGTCTCCATACACAATGTTGAAAAATCTTTTCGTAAAAATGTATTAAAGACTAATGTCTGCCCTTGCCCCTGAGCTTTGTACATGTATAAAATTGTATAACTCTTTAAATGTCTATTTCTCTAAAACCTCTTGCCAATTTTCACCAGATTTCACACGAGGCCTTTTGTTGAAGTAATAATATTTTCAAATGATTTTGCACAACTGTTAAACAAGATGGCTGTCATGCCCATATATGGTAAAACACTTAAAATCTTCTTCTCCAGACATATGAAAGCTTTGAGACTGAATCTTGGTATAAAACGCCAGGAACGCAAGGTCTACAAAAAAAGGGTTAGAGAAAAGTTTGTTGAAATTATGATGCTAGGATGACCTTTGACATTTAACGGCACTGTCAAATTGCTATGGCAATACTGGAAGTATGTTGCATGGCATCTGTAGATATGCAATGGCTTTTTTACTCAGGTGAGCAAATTGTGGCCAATGGGCCTCTTGTGTATGAATTACTATGTCGGAAAGTAGAAAATTACTATCACGAAAATACAGAGTATCTCAAAACTATCACTGTTAGAATGTTGATTCAACAATTTCAGAGATGTGTGGGCGGGTGATGTTCATACTTTTGTTAGTTAGCCAAGTTATGTTCCTGTACTGCAGATACTAACCCAATTTTAACTGTAAACAGTGTTTATATAAATAATAATAATATAAGAAAACAATAGGACATTTTGTATATATATATATATATATATATATATACAAAATGTCCTATTGTTTTCTTTCTTATGATATAGTATTTTGTATTGTGCAAGAAAGAATCTGCATCCTCCTGCTTATTTATTCCTTTTCTTCAAATTGCGTGTACACCCAGAGAGAGATGATGTAATATTACTAAGCTATTTGAATTTATTTTTGTCTTCTTTTTCCGTTTTTGCTTTTCCAATTTCTCACACGGGGATATTGTTGTCAGTCATTTCTCCGTCTGTACTAAACCTGGGATTAAAAACATTATACAAACATTATGTATGACTTTTTTGACAACATATTGAGTCAGAGAGAAAAACTTTCTCCTGCATATTTTTTTCCTTTATGATTTGTACATTTTCTTTTCTTTCCGATAAAAAATCTGTCACAGATTTGTCAGATCATATGATAACCAAACTGAGCAAAATTTATATATACTGTGTGAATGGCAAAGAATATTGTGTGAGAAAACCAAGATGCTGAGATTATTCTCTCTCTCTCTCTCTCTCTCTCTCTCTCTCTCTCTCTCTCTCTCTCTCTCTCTCTCTCTCTCTCTTCTCTCTTTCTCTCTCTTCAGTCAAAATGTTTCCATCGAACATTTCTTTGAAACGACCGCAACTAAGATCTTGAAGTTTGGTACAAAGGTTGGGTATGACTATGACTTGTTGTATTGTGGATTCGGAAAGAAAACTGACTTGATCCTACTTATTCTCCAATTATTTGTCCATTGTTCATCCTCTACAATTAAACATTATGGACATCTACATCAAAGCTTTTGCGTCACCGTTTTAAGAGAGTGTATTATCTTCGCCTGTTAATTGATATGCGCTGGCCTGGGGTATACTGGTCACTTTGTCTGTTTGGCTAGTAAGCGGAATTTTCCTTATTTGGTGAGAAACGATTGAAAATAGCATATTAAGACATGTATATTGCTTGGAAGAAGTATACATCAGTGCTACAGATAAAAAGGCAGCCGTAGAACGTCTCCCCATACTTCACCATATTGCTGATTATACTTCATTTCCTTTGGGATCATTAGGGCCACTGGGGTATCTTTGAACATTGAGTTATACTCATGTATACGCCAGAAAGCGAAGCAGTGTTGCAAACTTCATTATTGCTTATGAAGAGTCTCAATAAAACCGAGACTCCCATTTTCTAATACGTAGTGTGTTCTTTGTTTCCAAAGGCATTTTTACGTGCATTTTATTACACTGCAGCTGGTGTTAGTTCCATGTGGTGGCGGAAGAACCTCTCCCTGTACCTCACCATAGTGCAGGTTATATTTCATTTCCTTTGGGATCTTTGCGCTCATTGTGGTATATTTGAAAATGGTGTTGTGCTCATGTATACGCTAGAGGGCGAAAGAAGTATAGCAAACTTCATTAATGCTTATGAAGAGTCTCAATAAAACGAGTATCTCGGTTTCCATATCTGAAGTGTGTTCGTTGTTTCCAAAGGCAATCTTTTTGACGTTTATTCAATTCTTTTATTTGCAAAGGTACAACCTAAACTGCCCAAAGCTAATAATTGCTACAACCGTTTAATTCTCTTTAGATAGGAAATATATACTTCTTATTTATCAAACTTCTCATGTGTAATATATCTTCAAATAGCAACAAATATAGTGTTAAAGATCATCTATATTAAGCAGACTACGTGTATTTAAAGGCGTCAACAATTAACACTCATGAGCCAATTAACTTGCAATTTTGTAGGAAGTATCGGAGTGACCTGAATGTCAAAAAATGGCTAAAATTGTTTCGATCGGATATCCAAAATGCCGCCATCTTGAGAATTTATTTTGCGCTCCTTCTCCTTAACCGAAAGACCAATTGACTCGACATTTCATAGGAAGCATCAGGTGACTTGTAGATCATAAATAGTTAGAATCGTTCCGATCGATAATCCACAAAGTGGCAGCCAATATTCTTTTGAACCAAAAGGCCAGTTGACTGGAAACTTGGCAATTTGTAGATCAAAAATAGCTAAAATACTTCCGATAGGAAATTCCAATTTGTTTTGTTGTTGTTGTCGTTGTTGTCTAAAAATACAATTTTCAGTTGAAATTAAACTACCCCTAGTTTGTTTTAAAATTCTTCTAAGAACTGTGCAATAAATAATTATAGGAGAAAATATCGTATAAATATGTACTGTCTAATTAAGCTATTTAGGTCAAGAGAGGTAATAATTTTATAAATTAAATAGTGATTTTACTCTAGATACTTTAAAAGTTTTCAGGAATATGTGTATTTGTATGTGTTTTATGATATAAAGTATATTTTTTCACAATGAGTGAACCTCACTGAGAGCTTAAATTATTTTCGTGAAACTAAGTGTATCAGAACACTTATTCTTTTTAATTTTACAAACGTTATAAATATTGAAACAACAGTCTGGAAAACTCAGTTAGAAACAAACGTGGAGCTTCAGTAATTTTTGTCATATCAAAATTGTCTCAGTCAGCCATCTTTAATAGGAAGTGTGAGGGTAAATTTTAGGTAAAAAATAGCTAACATTGTTTCGATTGGAAATCCAAAATGGCCGCCGTCTTGAAAACCAATTTTGCGCTTATTCTCCTGAATCGAAAGGCCAGTTAAGTAGAAACTTTGTAGGCTGTACCAAGGCATTTTGCAGATCGAAAATTACTGAATTTGTTCCAATAAAAGATCATAGATAGCCGCTAAGGCCGCCATCTTAAAAATCTATTTTGCATTTCTTCTCCTGACTCGAAATACCAACAAATGGCATGACACTTTGTAGGAAGTATCTAGACAACTTGAAGATTAAAGTAGCTCAATTGTTCTGATCGGAAATCCAAGATGGCTGCCATGGCCACCATCTTAAAAATCTATATTGCATTTTTTCTCCTATGTCGAAAGGCCAACTGACTCCAAACTTGGTCTGAGCGATTTGTAGAACAGAAATAGCTAAAATCGTTCCGATCAAAAATCCAAGGTGGCCACTATGTCCGCCATCTTGAAAATCAATTTGGAGCATCTTCGTCTGATTTTTTTTTTTTTTTTTTCTTTTTTTTTTTTTTTTTTTTTTTTTTTTT
Source organism: Anodontia alba (assembly GCA_964016985.1). Classification (NCBI taxonomy): domain Eukaryota; kingdom Metazoa; phylum Mollusca; class Bivalvia; order Lucinida; family Lucinidae; genus Anodontia; species Anodontia alba. The sequence continues at coordinate 75,567,064 of OZ024834.1, forward strand.
TTGATTGGGTTTTACGGCCCTTTCAAGAATATTTCACTTATATTGAGTCGATCTTCTATCAAAGGTGGGCGAAAACCAGAGAACCCGGGAAAAAAAACACCTGACCATCCGTAAGCAGAACTTGGCTTTCCCACATGTGACCCGAGCGAGGCTCGAACCACAGCGGTGAGAAACGTAATGGATTAAGAGTCAGGTCTCTTATCCACCCACTAGGCTACGGGGGCCCGCATCTTCGCCTGAACTGAATTGACTCGAAACATGTAAGGAAGTATTGGGATGACTTGCAGATCCAAAATAGCTAAAATCATTCTCCTTTCAGCTTCATCTGAACCGAAATGCTAGTTGACTTGAAACTTGGTAGGAAATATGAGGCTGTCTTGTCTTGTAATTCCGATCGGAAAACCAAGACGGCCGCCATTGCTGACATTTTGAAAATCTATTTTGTTTTTCTTCTCCTAAACCGAAAGGCCAATTGACTCAAAACTAGATAGCAAGAATAGGGGTAATTTGTTGATCCAAATTCACTAAAATGGTTCTGATCAGAATTCCAAGAGTGCCGCCATGGCCGCCATCTTGAAAATCTATTTTGAGCTTCTTCTCCTCAACCGAAAGGCTAGCTGACTCGAAAGTTGACGGGAAGTATTGGAGCGACTTGCAAATAAAAAAAAGAAGCTAAAATCGTTCTGGTCGGAAATCTACGCTGGCCTCTAAAGCCGCCATCCTAAAAATCATTTTTGAGCTTCTTCTCCTGAATCGAAAAGCCAGTTGACTAGAAACTTAGTAGGAAGTATCAGGATATCTTGTAGATCATAAATAGCTGAAATCGTTCTGATCGGAAGTCCAAAATGGCCACCACAAACGCTATCTTGAAAATCTATTTTGAGCTTCTTCTCCTTAACACAAAGGCCAATTGACTAAAAAATCTTGGGAGGAAGTATCAGGGCAATTAAAGAATCAAAAAATGCTAAAATCATTCCGGTCGGAAATCCAAGATGGCTGTATGGCGGCCATCTTTAAAATCAATTTTGCACTTTTTCTCCTTGATGGAAAGACCAGTGACTAGATACTTGGTAGGAAATATAAAAGCCACATGTTAAAAATTAAATGAAATCGTTTTGATCAGAAATCCAACGTGGCCTTAAAGGATAGGCTTTCACTTTTATGTGTTTTACTTTCAGCACAACGACAGTGTACATGTCCAAAGATATCATGTCCAAGACTGACACAACCAGCAACCACAAAATCGGTTCTATGTTCATCATTTGCTCCACCTACACCGTGTTCAACAATTACCAAAGAAGTAACTTCTTCATTACCACCAAAGTTGTCAACATCAGCTTCAAAACAGTCAACATCAGTTTATTCTGCTGAAACCAGCAAGACGTCTGAACAAAAGAAAGCCAGTGAAAGTGAAAAGAACACGGGGATAAATGGGGGTTAGTATAAAAACACGTATATACTCAGTTCTGGCTGAAGTCAAATATTTTATCTGGAGACACCTAGGAAAGGTCACAATGACTGAACAGTTCTTACCAATGAAATTGATATGCTAACTGATAATAAGTGCAATTCCCTAAGAATTTGAAAAAAAGGTAAGAGAAAAGTCCAGGGAGTGCCACAATCACAAACCGCAGCCCTTCCCAGACCCCAAGAAGAAGAGGAAACTGACAAATCTAAACAAGCACAAACCGAACAAACGTATGAAAAGCACCAAGATTAGCTCTCTCTTCCCCAAGCGAGGTAATCGCAATACTAAAAGGACTGAAGCCATATATTTTAGTTATTAAAGTAAAACTGGAGATACCTAATTGCAATCAGAATTAAGGGCGAGGCTAAGTTTGGCGCTAGTAAAACTGGTACAAGCCCACTGCAACCTAAGTAGTTTTCCTACTGACCATTCCAAGGCCTCTGTCACGAAGCACAACCTTGCTAAAACACGAGAAGAGGAAGAATTCAAAATTTCATCACAGTGCTGTTTTTACTTTTATTTTCTTTTGGATCATAAAATCCATTCTGATAGCTTAGAAATTCCGGTATCGCTGAAGCCTGTGCGAAAGCCTGAAGCACAACCCTGCACAGTACAATGCTGTAATATAGAGTCTCAATCAAACCGAGATTCATTCCGATTTTTCTTCTTTGTCTCAAAGGGCATTCTTTAAGATTTTACTTGAGGAACATACAAATGCAAACCCGATACATGTAACGCACGAACAACAAACCGCGACAGAGGAACCGCCTTTGAACGGTTAGTAGAAAAACTCACAGTCGTCGAACTGAAACCGTGTAGAGTTTTTAAGCAACGATGTAGAGTTGTTAAAGATGGCGGAATATTTTACATTGGAAACGTGAGTGGATTTTCATTTATAACCTACCCTGTAAATTGTGGTTTTCAAATTACAGCTTTTGCATTGAGATGTTCGTAACGATTATATTTCTTGATTTTAATATTCAGTTGACTGTAGTTTCGTTGCGTTGACATTAAGATAATGCTGATAATGAAAACAAAATAAAGTTACCAAAATGAATCGAGCAACGGCAGGTGTTTTAAGTCATTGTGACTTACAAACTACAGCGTTGCTATGAAGAGACTCAATCGAACCGAGTCTCCGATTTTCGTGATTTTTTTTTTGTTCTTTGTTTCCAAACGCAATCTTTTTTTTTTACTTTTATTTTACTCTACTGTAGCTGGTGTTGTGTTGTATGGTGGCCATTAAAGTCTCCCCGTACATCATCATAGTGTAGGTTATATTTTATTTCCTTTGGGATCATTGAGCCCATCCTGGTTATTTTGTAAATCGAATACCGCTTAAGCTGGAGCTAGAAGACGTATGCAGCCTTGCAAACTACAGTGTTGCATATGAAGAGACTCAATCAAACCGAGTCTCTGATCTTCGTGATTTTTGTGAGTTCTTTGTTTCCAAAGGCAATGTTTTTTTACTTTTATTTTTATACTACGCAGTAAATCAACTTTTTGCTTATAAATGAGTGACGAAACATACAGCCTCCTGTCCCTGACCTTAACTCGCCCTAAGTGTTTGTCTGTGAGCAGCTTTTACGAGTTATAAAAGAAATGGAAGAGCAACCGAGTAGATCTCAGTTAACTTTGGGTGTTAACAATGTAAATGTGATTAAGTTTCAGCAATTTCGATACGGTGTAGACATCTATTTTGTTAACCGTGCAGACACAAATTGACTTTTAAGAATAGTAGGACCTAATGATTGCATCAAAGGCTTATAATAATAATAATAATAATAATAATAATAATAATAATAATAATAATAATAATAATAATAATAATGGTAATAATAATAATAACCGGTAACTGAAATGATAATTACCAATTAATAAAATCATTTCCTATAGTCTTTTCTAAACTAAAATTATGAGAGTGATACCTCCTACGCCCAGTTTCATCAAAGGTCGTACGATGCAATTGTATCTTAAATTAGTCTTATTTCCATTACTTTATATTGTATTTGCGAAGTTCATACGACGAAAACCTTTTGATGAAACAGAGTCCTAGAGTTTCAATTAGCTTTCTTCATCGTTCAAGACGTTCTAGTCAAAACAACAAAGAACAAAGGGTAACCCATCATGTTTCCGCACGTACGCCCTGAAAGGACAGAAACACAAATTTCTTTCCAGTAACCAATCAATGATGTCTATACCGTAAACAAAAACTTTATCTACACCGTTACTAAATTCATCAAACATTCAGCCGCGTCTACACGGTGACCAGGCAAAAATTGTTATGATATACATAGTAACACATCCGATTTTTTTAAACGACAAATACAACGGTCCACACTGCGTTTTCAGTATTGTCGGATCCAGTGGAAGTGTTTAGGGGTATTGAGCTTATGACATCTGTGCAAAACAGGTATGCGATTGCTGTTTAGAAAGGTAAAATGGCAAAAAAAGGCAAGCCCTTCGCTTCGTTGGCGAGAAGTCTCAATCGGTCACCAAGCGATATTAAAAATTTCGCCACTTTAAGAAAACGATCGTGGATTATGAGCATAATCTAAAAATCTAAATATTTAAGAACATGTTGGTGTCATTACTACGACTTCTATTCGATTTTCGTGAGTTTGTGTGTTCTTTGTTTCCAAAGACAGTCCTTTTTGACTTTTATTCTAAGTCCATATCAAAGGCTACTTGTGTATATAAAAAGGTACTCACGATTTACGGTTTGTACATTCCGCCATCTTGAACCACTCCACATCATTGCTTAAAAGCTCTAAACGGTTTCATTTAGAAGACTGTGAAACTACTGGGACCTTAAAACAGTTTATTCTGATGGATTTCCAAATATGGTCGGTCCGCATAGGCGTCCTCTGCATCATCAGTGATACAAAATGCAAGAAAACCACAAACATGACCACGATTGGCCCGATCGTAGGCACTGGTAGTCAGTCGTTGTGTTTAACCTGGAGACAGACAGTCTGTCAGTCTACAACTATATGATGCATGTACCGATGAGGTAGCGGACTCGTATGCGGATCGAACATATCATTGTATTTTGCAATCAGAATTAAGGGCGAGGCTAAGTTTGGCGCTTGTAAAACTGGTACAAGCCCACTGCAACCTAAGTAGTTTTCCTACTGACCATTCCAAGGCAGTCCCTCTATTGCAGTTCTGCTTTGTTTATATAAAACTTGCAGTCGAGAACTGACTATTAATTTTGTGTAGTCTAAAATAAAAATAATAATAACAATTATTTTGGGAGCTCATTCTAGTCATGAACTAGAATTTGCAATAAAGTGATCTTTTGGATTGCCTTTTTTTAGTTTCCTGGTTCTGTCTAACACTTACTGTAAACCTGACAGACTGAATAAGATTGTCGTCAGTTATTGATTTCTCATTTCCGAAATTCCGCACATTTGTTTTGATACTGAAAAGTTCCTTTTAATGTATTTACATATTGCAACGCCACAAAATGATAACTGATGTCGAGCTTGACAGTCTAAGCTAAAATACTATTTCCTATAGAAGTCTGGATACCTTGATTCAGCTGTGGGAAAGATAACGTAAGGTAACGCGGACGCGGTAAAATGTTTGGATTTTTAGGGTAAAATGAAATTATTTTGAAGATACTTCGGCATTATAGTTTATTTTATATTTTCCTTTAGTTCAATGAGCCCATTCTGGTACATGTATATTCAAAAAGTAGAGTTCCACTTAACCCAGTCCTAAGGGGCGTATGAAGCCATGTAAACTACATTATTGTAATATTAAGAATATCAATGACACCGAGACTCCGACTATATTGTCAAAAACCTTCTAGGTAAGTGCGTGTAAGAATGCCGACACACGGTCGGAGATAGTGTTACGTCATCAAATGCTTTCAAAACTAGCTTTACTGTCTGTTTCATAGGAAGTATGTTTTGGCTCCAGCTGATAAAGCTGTTAATAATGTTGTTGTGTGACGACTTTATTATATCAATACTCTAAAACAAGAACTTGGTAGTACCGAAACATATGAACGGATTTCTACTGCCGAGAGATCTATTCATCACGAAAACATACCTATATAATTTTGATCCCCTTAAACCCCACTTTTATATAGTAAAACTGGGGTTTACAGGGGTATACATTATTTTTTATTATTTCTATTCAAAATATAGATTGTGGTACTCGTTAGAACCGCCTCGGCGAGACGGTTCTAACGAGTACCCACAATCTATGTTTTGAGCAGAAATAGGAAAAATATCGGAGTTTTTTATCTGAAAATTTTCAGTTTTTTTAGATGAAATTTTCAATATATTTGAATAGGCATGTTTTCATAATGGTTAATACCCATTCTATCGATATTACTGCTAAGTTTGCAGTGAGTATTAAAGAAAAGCAAGACAGACTTCCTACGTTATATTGGTTACCGAAACTTCATAAACGACCTTATAAAGCACGTTTCATTGCTAATTCTAGTTCTTGCACGACTACTGTTTTGTCCAAACTGCTAACTTTATGCCTTACTGCTATTAAAAACATTGGATTAGATACTATGATACTGTTTACGAAAGGGACGGAATTAACTATTTTTGGTCAATTAAAAATTCTAATGATGTTCTAAATAAATTTAAATCTAAAAACTTCCAGGCTTCTAAATTGTCTACATATGATTTTTCTACACTGTATACTACGTTACCTCATCATCTTATAAAAGATAAACTTATTGATTTAATTAACCGAACGTTTATTCGGGAGAATACCCAATATTTGGCTTGCAACGAAGACTGTGCTTTTTTCACTTCTGATGTATATAATAATCACAATTTATGGTCGTGTCAAAAAGTCTGTGATGCCCTTCTTTATCTTTTGGCTAATATTTTTATTAGATTTGGAATTAAACTTTATAGACAAACTATTGGTATTCCGATGGGAACTAATTGTGCTCCTCTTGTTGCAGATTTGTTTCTTTTTTGTTATGGGAGAGATTTCATGAAATCTCTCTCACGTGAAAATCAGGCTGACATTATTGAGGCTTTCAATTTAACTTCAAGATACCTTGAAGATTTATTAAATATTGACAATATTTACTCTGACCAAATGGTGGACCGGATATACCCTACAGAACTCCAATTAAATAGAGCAAATTCTTCCGATACCGAGGCACCTTTTTTGGATTTGAATCTATGTATATCTAATGGTACAGTTTCCATCAAAATATATGATAAACGGGACGATTTTGATTTTGATATAGTCAATTTCCCTTTTCTGGATGGCGATGTCCCCCGGTGTACCTCATATGGGGTATACATATCTCAGCTTATAAGATTCGCCAGAGCTTCTTCAAATCTTAATAATTTTAACTACCGTAATAAAGCCTTTACTATCAAACTTCTTAGGCAGGGCTATCGTTATTTTAAACTTCGTAAGGCGTTTTCGAAATTTTATCGCAGACACAGTGCCTTGTTAGAAAAATATAGCGTCAGTCTGAAAACACTTCTGCAACAAGGTATATCGGAACCCGAATTTTACGGTGACTTAGTGTACAGATTTAGAAAAATTGTAGGTAAATCTAACTTTTCGGAGCAATTCAGAAAACTTATTAACCTTTATAAAAGAATTGGCTATAGCCAGGATATTATGCGGCAGACTGCATGCCTAGTCGTCAACCCAATCATTGCTGATGGCTATGCTTCACTCTTTAATTGCACGACGGCGGTTCGGGCTTCAGACTCAATGACGGCCTCTTCGTAAAACTTTAACCAGTGGGTTGAGGCTTGACGATATGTCTTTGGCTTGGCCCGCCGTGGTTCTACTATTGGTTTTCATTTACTCTGGCATACAGTAGAATGAGCCATGAGTGCTCGTCTTTGTTTATTATAGTGATTAATTTGATTTTTATGTTTTCGCTTTGATGCATTGACTGAGTTGGGAGCCTTTATGCGCACCGAATTTTTATGTATTTCTGTATTAAGAGTAGCATCGGAACCCAGGGTGAAGTTGGCTAGCTGTAAAAGTGCTTTAAACCTCCCGATGGTTTGCTCTACCGACCGTTCTAAGGCGGTGGTCCCGGTGTTAGTCTTACTCTTTGTTGCTTTGTGGTTTATTCTACGAGGCGATTTGTTGTATGTCTTTCCGTGTGTCGTTTTGTTCTTGTGTAGTATTGCGATTACCTCGCTTGGGGAAGAGAGAGCTAATCTTAGTGCTTTTCGTACGTTTGTTCGGTCTGTGCTTGTTTAGATTTGTCGGTTTCCTCTTCCTCTTGGGGTCTGGGAAGGGCTGCGATTTGTGATTGTGGCACTCCCTGGACTTTTCTCTTACCTTTTTTACATTTCTATTATGGAGACAAATTTGTAAGTCCTGTCTTGATTTTTTATGTTGTTCGAGTTTCTATCTGCATTTCTTGATATTTGAGTCATTTACAAGGCTTAGAAGTTTACATCGCGGAACAATGAGGTTTAGGGTTGAGTCTAAGCTGGAGCCACACCTCCAAGGCTGCTTTTTTTGCCATTGTCCTTGTTTTAAGGTTTCCAGTAGTCACGTTTCTGGCTTCAACACTCAAAATAAATTGTTTATTGCTAAACTTCTAAATCAGCGTTATCGGTACCATAAACTCAGAAATGCCTTTTCTAAATTTTATAGACGTCATTTTTATTTAGTTTTAAAATTCAATATTGGATTTAAATCGCTTCTTCAACACTGCCTATCGGAACCTGAATTTTATGGTGACTTAGTATATTCAGAAAAATATATGCTTGCGATGATTTTAGCACTCAATTTCCTTAAAAATTGTTCTTCAATATATAAACATTGCGTACAACATAAATGTAATACGACAGCTTTTTGCATGTCCAATCACGGTTAATAACTTTGCTTCCCTCTTTGGGTGCACGCCGGCGGATCGAGCCTCAGACTCTATGACGGCTCCGGCCTAAAGACTTTTAAGTAAGTCGGTTGATGCCTGATGCGCTGGCTCTGGTCAGGCCCACCGGAGTCCTACTGTTGGCTGTCTTTTGTTTCAGCATTTCAGTTTTTTTTTGCTGTCGAGTTCTCATCGTTGTTTCATCTCTGTATTCGTTTGATTTTTATGTTCTCGGAGATATTACATTGATGAGTTAGAAGCTTTTCACGCGGACTGAACAAATGTCTTGTGTATACCACGGGCAGAACTAGGTATGTAGCCACGTTAAATCGATTTAAGCCCCGCCCCGGCCCCCCTCCCCCCACCCCCACCCTACTCCCCGCTCTCCGCAAGTAACATTTTACTGACCCTTTTAAGGCGGTGCTTCTGCTGTGGTGTACTATATCTGTCATTGTATCTCTTTGCATGTATGTCTTGGTGATTTTTTTTTATTTTGGGCAGCCGTTTTTTGGCCACTTTTTGTGAAGAAACTGTCCTTTGGGCTTTCTGCTTATAGTGTTTTGATTCTGGTGCCGTTACTTTAAGTGCGTCCTTCTTTCCCTTTGGTGTCTTAGAACGGGAGGAGTTAGGTAATAGTATCGATTCCTGATCATTGCCTTCCTTTCTTTTTTTCCATTTTAGAGAACATATTTGGATGATGTAATTTAGTCCAGTGCCAAATACTTAGTTGTTCAAAATAGTCCAGTCCCAGATATTAAAATGTTCGAGACAATTGAACCAGTAAGTCAAATTACAGATATTTAGTTGTTTAAAATAATAGAGCCAGTCAGTCCAGTTCCAGATATTTAGTTGTTTGAGATAACTGAGCCAATCAAGTCGAAGTTATCTAGTCGTTCGAGATTATTAAACCTGTAAGTCTAATTCCAGATATTTAGTTGTTCTAGATAACTAAGGTAGTATGTCCAGTTTTCAGATATTTCGTTGTTTGAGATAATTTAGCCTGTAAGTACAATTCGAGATATTTAGTTGTTCGATTACTGCCCCAGATATTTAAATTAAGCCTGTAATACAGTGCCAGTAAGTCCAGTCATAAGTATTTAGTTCTTCGAGATAACTCAGCTAGTACTTTCAGCTCTAGATATTTAGTTGTTTTAGTCAGTAGGTCCAGTCAAAGAAATTCAAATGTTTGAGATAACTGAGTATTTAAGTACAATGCCAGAAATTGTTGTACAGGATAACTGAAAAAGTAGGTCTTGTCACAGATATTTAGTTATTCTAGATAATTGAGCCGGAAACTTATTTAGTTGTTCGAGATAACGGAGCCTGTATGATCAGTTACAGATATTTACTAGTTTGTGATAAAAGTAAGTTCAGTCCAAGATAGTGTCCGCCGTGGTTCAACAATTGTTTTTATTTACTCTGGCACACAGCAGAATTAGCTATGAGTACTCGTCTTTGTTTATCATAATGATTTATTTGATTTTTATGTTTTCGCTTTGATGCATTGACTGAGTTGAGAGCCTTTATGCGAACCAAATTTGTATGTATTTCTGTATTAAGAGTAGCATTGGGGTCCAGGGTGAAGTTGTCCGGCTGTGAAAGTGCTTTTAACCGCCCCCTCCGTCCCCCACCCCGCCCCCCTCTCCCGTCCGCCCCAATGGTGGTTTATTCTACTGACCGTTCTAAGATGTAGGTCCCGATTTTAAGCTTACTCTTTGTTGCTTTGTGGTTTATTCTACGAGGCGATTTCTTTTACGTATTGCCTTGTGTTATTTTGTTCTTATGTTTTCAGTCCTTTTAGCTTTGACTCTGGAGATGGCAGTTATATGCTTTATGTGATAACATTGAGAAACTTCAATCTCACATAATATGAAGCCCTTGACCTCAAAGATCAGGCACAGGTGCAGGGATTGAGCTTAATAAAACTTTAGCCCTATAACTATCACCATATACTAGTGAAATCAATCAGTCTTTATAATATAAGCAAAAATGACATTTGTATGAAAAGTATGTGACCTTGACTTAAAAGCCATGCCCCAGCTTGGGGATGGTGCCGAGAAAAACTTTAGACCTATATATACCATCATGCTTAATATTAATGAAACCAACAAAAGGGTCTTCATAATATAGCTATATAAATTTTAATGAAAATTTTAAGGTCACCTGCCTACTCAATGCCCTCTACATATCGGTAAAGTATCACAAAAATATCTTAAAGAATTTAAAGAGTTATTGCCCGCACAAGATTTAAATAACCAAGGGAGAAAACTGCAGAATGGAGTCAGAAAGTCATTCTTGAATGTGATATGCCTACTCAATGTCCTATACATACTGGTGAAGTATCATGAAAATATCTTAACATGTTTTAAAGTTATGGTTTGCACAAAATTTTTACAATTCTGGAGACAAGGGGAGATAACTCATGGACCAAGTCAGTTAGAGTTGTCTTTCTTGTACCTGACACCCTAGCAAATGCCCTCTACAATCTGACAGTTTCCTGAAAATAGCTCAAAGGGTAGTTAGGAGTTATGGGGTGCACAATAATGCATTTATGGACAGACAGATGGATGAATGGATGGATTCCATGCTGAAAGCTATATCCCCTAAACCTCTCAGTAGGAGGATAACGAAATTCAACAAAAGGTATTGATGGTATAGCTATATAAACTTAGATGCAAATATTTTTACTTTTATATGAAATTTCTAAGTCTGTGACCTTGACCTCAAGGTCATACCCTGGGATGGGGATGATGCTGAGTAAAACTCTAGACCTATATCTACCAACATGTCAAATATAGATGAAATTCCTCAAAGGGTCTTGATGGTATAGCTATATAAACTTAAACACAAAAAACTTTGACTTTTTTATAAAAATTCTAAGTCTGTGACCTTGACCCCAAAGTCACCTCCGGGGTGGGGATGGTGCTGATAAAAACTTCCGACCTATATCTACCATCATGCCAAATATGAATGAAATCCATCAAAGGGTCTTCAAAATATGATGTCATAAACTTTAACGCAAAAACTTTGACCCAAAGACAAAAATAAAGTATGAACAAATAATGCTTCAAAGGATGGACGGACAGACAAACAGATTTCTTGCTGAAAGCTATATCTGCTCAACTGTTAAGTTAGGGGATAATGAAATTTAATAAAAGATCTTGATGATATGGCTATCTAAACTTAAACGCAAAAATTTTTACTTTTATATGAAAATTCTAAGTTCGTGACCTTGACCGCGGTCACACCCGTGTGGGGATCATGCGGAGTAAGACGCTAGGCCAATATCTACCAACAGACTTTGCTGATAGCTATATCCGCTGGACCTTTCAATTAGGGAATACTGAAATTTAACAAAAGGTCTTGATGATATGCCTATATAAACTTAAACGCAAAAATTTTTTACTTTTATATGAAAATTCTATGTTCGTGACCTTGACCTCGGTCACACCCATGTGGGGATCATGCGGAGTAAGACGCTAGGCCGATACCAACATGTCAAATATAAATGAAATTCCTCAAGGGTCTTGATGATATGGCTATATAAACTTAAACACAAAAAACTTTGACTTTTTTATGAAAATTCTAAGTTCGTGACCTTGACCCCAAGGTCACCCCCGTAGTGGGGATGGTGCTGATAAAAACTTATGACCTATATCTACCATCATGCCAAATATGAATGAAATCCATCAAAGGGTCTTCAAAATATGTGGTCTTATAAACTTTAACGCAAAAACTTTAACCCTAAGACAAAAATAAAGTATAAACAAATGATATACTTCAACGGACTGACGGACAGACAAACAGATTCCTTGCTGATAGCTATATCAGCTCAGCCTTTCAGTTAGGGGATAATGAAATTTAATAAAAGGTCTTGATGATATGGCTATATAAACTGAAACGCAATGATTTTTTACTTTTATATGAAAATTCTAAGTTCGTGACCTTGACCTCGGTCACATCCAGGGTGGGGATCATGCCGAGTAAGAAGCTAGGCCGATATCTACCAACATGTCAAATATAAATGAAATTCCTCAAGGGTCTTGATGATATAGCTATAAAAATTTAAACACAAAAAACTTTGACTTTTTTCACAAAAATTCTGTCCGTGACCTTGACCCCAAGGTCTACCCCAGGGTGGGGATGGTGTCGATAAAAACTTTAGACCTATATCTACCATCATGCCATATATGAACGAAATCCATCGAAGGGTCTTCAAAATATGAGGTCTTATAAACTTTAACACAAAAACTTTGACCCTGTGACTTTTATGAAAATTCTAAGTCCGTGACCTTAACCCCAAGGTCACGCCCGGGGTGGGGATGGTGCTGATAAAAACTTTAGACCTATATCTACCATCATGCCAAATATGAACGAAATCCATCAAAGGATCTTCAAAATATGAGGTCTTATAAACTTTAACACAAAAACTTTGACCCTGTGACGGAAAGACGAACAAACGAACGTACGAACGAACGTACGTACGAACGAACGAACGGACGAACGGACGAACGGAAAAGCGAAAACTATATACCCCCACATACTTCGTATGCCGGGGGTATAATTAGTGGTAGGTACTTATTTGTTTAAGATAATCGAGCATGTAATTCAAGCACAGCAATAAAGTTGGTCGAGATGACTGAGCCAGTTAGTCCAGTTTCAGATTTTTAGTTGTTCAATATAACTGAGGTAGTATGTCCAGTTCCAAATATTTAGTTTTTCGAGACAACAACAAAGCCAGTACGTCCAGTCACAGATATCTAGTTGTTCGAGATAATAGAGTCAATAAGTCCGGTTCCAAATATTTAGCTGCTCGAGATAATAGAGTCAATAAGTCCGGTTCCAAATATTTAACTGCTCGAGATAACTGAGTCAGTAAGTCCAGCTCCAAATCTTTCTTTGTTCGAGACAAATGTCAGTGCATAGATAAATGACGCCTGCACAAGGTCTGGGGGTATGGCCCTGTGATAACAGGTCATTAGGGAAAATAATCGAGCTCAACATTCAACGTTTTAGATACTTTCCATAAGTAGAGGTGTTTGGTCCAGTTTGTAGGCGTATGTCTTGGAGTTATGTAGAGTGGATCTTACAGACACATGATCGAGTCGGTCCCGCTTATTTTGGCGAAGTTTGATGTTATCAAGCCTATTAGAACCCATATTGCCATTATGCTGACAGGTTGAAGATATCCTGGTGTTGTGCATATTTCAAACAACTGCTTTTCCCACTATTATACATTTATTCAATGTTCAAAAAAATAGCACTAGTGTTACTCTTGAAAATAGCATAAGCAATCACTTTCTAAACCAGTTTACATTATCGCCCTAACTTAATCCTCATGGTTAATAGTTGAGTGTTATAAATAAAACCGAGGCTCCCATTTTCTATATGCAGTGTGTTCTTTGTATCCAAAGGCAATCTTTTTTACTTTTATTGTAAGTTTAAAATCGTTTCGATCCAAGATAACCGCCGCCCTAAAAATCTAATTTGAACTTCTTATCCTGGCCAAAAGGCTAGTTCTCAAAAGTCGGTAGGAAGTATCATGGTGACATGTAGATCAAAATAGCTAAATTGTTCCGATTGAAGCTCCAAGATGGCTACCATGGCCATCATTTTGAAAATCTATTTGGAACAAAAAGTTTAATTGATTCGAAACTTGGTAGAGAATATTAATGCTACTTGTAGATCAAAATTAGGTAAAATAGTTCAGATCGGAAATTCTAGATGACCGCCATGGCAACAATCTTGAAAAGTCTATTTTGAACTTCATCTCCTGAACTGAAAGGCCCGTTGACTCGAAACTTGGCGGGAATTATTGAGGCTATCTGTAGATCAAAAACAGCTAAAATATGTCTGTTCGGAAATCCATGATGGCCGACACGGCCGCCATCTTGAAGAGCTTTATTGAACTTCTTTTCCTGAAAGAAGGCCAATTGACTCGAAACTTGGTATGAAGTATCAGACTAACTTGTAGATTAAAAATAGCGAAAATCGTTTTGATCATTAATCCAAGATGACCACCATGTCCGACATCTTGAAAATTTATTCTGAACATTTTCTCCTTAACTGAAAGGCCGATCGACTCGAACCTTGGTAGTAAATGTAGGGGTGACTTGTAGATTACAAATGGCTAAAATCATTCCGATCGGAAATACAAGATGGTTGCTGTGGCCGCCATTTTGAAAATCTAAATTGAACGTCTTCTCTTGATGGAAAAGATCAACTGACTCGAAATTGGGTAGGAAACATCGAGGTGGCTTGTAGATCGAATATAGGTAACAAAGTTCAGATAGGAAATCCAAGATTGCTGCCATGGCCACCGTCTTGAAAATCCATTTTAAACTTTTTCTCCTGAACCAAACGGCCAATTATCTGGATATAGTTGAAAGTATCGGGGTGACTTGTTAATCAAAAAAAAGTAGGATCGTTCCAATCAGATATCCAAGATGGTAACTACAGCCGTCATCTTGAAAGTGTTTTTTGGACTGCTTTTCCTGATACGAAAGGCCAGTTCACTCGAAACTTTTCCGGTACTTAGGTGAGCGATACCGGGTAATCTTGAGCCCCTTGTTTTATTTTGTCATGTACGATGAAAGTTTAACTGTCATACGGCTGAACCGTTGCTAAATACGGTTTGCGAAGTATCAGAATCTCGGAGTAAGTCGATGAAAAGTGCAGTTGCCGTTATGCCAGGTACCAATACCTCAAGTGTGAACTCGGGAATCTCATCGGACTTCGCCATGACTGGCATGAAATAAGGTAGAAACTCTCATATAATTTTAATTCTCGTGTCTCGTTTTAATGAGACAAGCACGTTTTTGTTGTTGTTGTTTTTATATTTTGTTTCTTAATGTGTTTCAGGAGTAGTGGCTGCCATAGCTGTAGTGACGTTACTAACAGGACTTATTTGCGGTGCAATAGCTGTTCGTGTTTTTCAAATATTTAGAAGAAACAGACATCCGGAATCCAGCAATATTCTCTCAAAATATTTGGATGATGATCTGAGATATTAATATTTACGTGATATTGTGAAATCACTCTTATTTAAGAACAAATAGGAAGTTTTAATTATCAGTCTGACCAAAATTTCCACAGTTTGCATAATTAACCGTTATACTAAAGAACCATATAAAGTGGGACCAGAACGGGTTTTCAATGATTCCAGTGCTTCTCCGCTACAAAAAAAAGAACTTGCTTTGCTGGTGCAGACCTAGAAAAATTATTTGGATTTCAATATAAAGTTGATTATGAAAATATTGAAATAAAATTATGTTTAGGATATAACTTGTATATGGAATCGATATTATTTTTATTCACCGCTGGACGTGGCCCCATGTTGCTCGGACGCGTTGTCATGTTATAAATCTGAGATAGACAACAAAGACCAGTGTTACAAGCTTGTATGCGCCCATTTAAAGTGGCTTTCATATAATTATGTACAGGGACGATGGATATGTAAATAATTTGCTCATGTAATACTCCATTATCAATATCTGTTAGGATCACGTTTCAAGTATACATAACACATTTTATTCTTGTCAATTTTTAGAACGGTTGCATTGTGAAATATGATATGTTTATTTCAAATACAAGAAAAACTGGCTCTTAAACGCAGTGAGATTACAACATTTTTCTGAATGACATGGTTTTGTTTAATGCGTCGTTTAAAGAAGTGTATTGGTGGACTATCATTAATTATCTAATTTTAATCGGGATTCATTCTGGCTAAGAACTGAGAAGACCTATTTAAGCAAATAGTGAAAAGTATGTTTGAGTTACCTGGACAGTTGACAAAGGGCTCTTGTGTTACTACATAACTTATTCAGTCGAGAGTATTTTATAATATATAATACAGATATTGGCAAAATACCTTCCGCTGTCAAACTTTTAACTCATAAAATTTCTAAAGTCTGATACAATATTTTTACATGACGTTAACGTTTTCCCATAAGGCCTTATGGAAACGTTACCGTGATCAAACTACAATAATTCATGTCGTCAACGAAGTGCGTGCAAACGGGCACGTTTTGTGACGTCGCGTATAAATATATTTACTTCTGTTGACATCCGCTACAAAATAGTTGCAATGATGTTGATTTTCCTTTATGTATCATATTAGAATCGAAATACTTTTTCTCTGCTGTAAATTCTCGTCGATTCTAACTTTCCTTGCCTATATGGCCAATAAATCACTGGACGGAAGCGCGCGAAGTTATCTTGAGCCGTTCCGACGTCGTTTTGATATTTTGCTGACGTCAGTAGACGGTGTAACGTTTTTCTCGCGTCAACTACGTAATAAATGCATATAAACGTCAGCGTTACAGTAAAAAATGTTGGCGCGATTTCTATATTTTATGGCGGAAAGTTACGAGTAGAAGAATCTGAAGGGTACGTACCAATTACCTCTTCGTCGTTTTGTATGTGTTAGAATCGAAATGGAACAGCTGCTGTATCAATACATTTAAGTTAAAAGCACTACCGAGTCCGACGCATCTGCCTTATTTGAGGAATGCCTTCTCGAATTTGACGACTCAGACAATCGATAAGCCTGACGACTTCAGTATTCCTATAGTTTTCATCACATTTGTAGTACACAAACTATGGATGTACCTACGAAAGATCATAATCATAGACCATAGCCTCTAAAAGCATCGAATAAGGGTACGACAGATAATGGCAACATAAAACAACACTTCCCCGATAAAATACGAACTGCAGACAAAAAAATTGATTTTAATTGTCATTGTTTGTTCCTCATTGGTTCTTCTTTTGATGCTTCGGGAAGGCCTTGCTTCTTGATTATGACCTTTCCTAGGTGACTTCACTTATATTTTTGTACTAAACATAGTATGTGTTGTGGGTTTGTATATGTTTCATTGAGAAACATTATCCTGCTCTACTTTATACTATGTAAGTAGGTGATTACAACTTGTATGAATGTGGCTCATCGTGTAATGGTATGTTTTCCGTTATATCATGAGTAATACATCCAGAGTCGAGTTTATACTCCTACAGATTTTCCATAAGGTAGCTACAGTACATACTGGTCAAAGTTTTTATTGTTCGGTTTGCTACCACCAGACCGGTATGGTCAATTGTTGAAAGGAGGAATAACTATTAGTTTGCAAGAAATATTTACACTCTAGGTCTTTAATACTGAAGCACCATCCATAAGGAACATACAAACACACATATGGTGAAGTTAATTTTAAGTGATTTGCGAAGAGTTTACTAGTTCCATCAGTAAATTTAGCTATTTTCACAAAAGAAATCGGTCTCGTAAACGTTCTAAAGAGTATAGCTCAAAATGAACATTTTTCACTACCAAATAAGTGTTACTCGAAACAGTAATTTTGCTGCTTTTAAATATTTTCATCACCCGATGTCACAAGAAATACCAGATATGGTAACCGATTCATATCTGATAATTTATGAGATATGCATTAAATTGTGATCAGTCATTACTGAAACGCTGTTATACCTTGAAAGACCTACCTGCAAGGACACTCTGAGTCATACGTTAGCATGTCTGGGTTGGTTTCCCACCCATGTGCAGAATTGTGTATGTCCGTCGTTGAGGAAGATATAATTAGAGCAAAACATAAAACAGTTTCATAACTTATGATAATACTGTTATTTTCTCGTTACACTGAATATTATTTTTTTCAAATTTCAGAAGAAATTTGCTTTTGTTACATCATTTCATATGACGTGACAAACAAAACACAAACGGACGTGACGTTTAATGTTTTTCAATATGGAGTTTAGTTCTGAAGAAGACGTGAAGTCGAAACGTTAAAAACGCTGTGTTTTGTCTAATTTCTTTGACCATTATCATTTCACATGGAAATTTTTATCATTTAAGAAACTAATAAATTTTAGATGTCAATACCTGGTAAAGACACATACTTTATACTTGCTCAGCCGTAGCGGAGCGAAACCTTAGCTGTACCAGCTTTATTAACTCGGTCTAAATTGTTAAAGATTTACACTATTACTATTACTTCTACTAATATTATTAATACTTTTATAATGTGTTTAAATGATACGATTAAACTTATAATAAAAATTTAAATTTAACCATTTTACGCCTATAATTTTTGGCATACATCATAAGAGAATGTGCATACTTATATTTAGAAACAATAAAACATTAACTGTATAGAAGACCTAGAGAAAATAGCGTCAGATGTAAGTCAATCAGGAAGGTGCGCTTTCCATTAAATTGTTATCAGTCATAATTGAAACGCAGTTATACCTTGAAAGACTGACGTGCAAAGACACTCTAAATTGACTCCTCCGTCAGGCAGTTATAACCACGGCAGTTATAACCACGTCCACGTGAATTTCCTTAGACAAACTTTGTATTGCTATACCTGTGCTTACCTGTTAAAAGCACGTGTTGATTTGTTTTATCTAACTAAAACATTGACAATTACCTTATTAGCTATTTTGAATGGTCGGTTGCGGTTGTCAGTTAAATGGTCAAGTGACTGGACGGAGGAGTCAATTATACATTGGCATGTCTGGTCTGGTTTCCGACCCATGTGCAGAATTATGTATGTCCGTCGTCGAGGAAGATATAGTAAGAATATAGCAAAAATAGCTTCATAACTTATAAGAACACAGTTTTTTCTTAGCACATTGAATTCAGCAGAAACTTGCATCATGCAAAATGCAAGCGTTTAAAAAATCTGGATATCAATACCTGTGTAAACACACATACGAGGGATGTTCGAAATGAATTGCTTATTTCTATCTGGAGACTTCAAATTTCAAGTTAGCCCAAAAGTACTCATTTCATGCCCTCGAAGTACTCCCCGTGGCTAGAAATGCAAAGTTTCAGCCGATTTATCCACTTCTTGAAGGCGTCACGGTACGCTGATTTGGGCACAGTAATAAGGTACTGATGAATGGCAGATCCAAGTGCCTGTCGGGACTGGTATTTCCGCCCAGCAAGGAATGCTTTCAATTTCGGAAACAAAAAGAAATCACATGGGGCAAGGTCTGGGGAATACGGGGGGTGAGGCAAAATAGTTACTTTTTCTTTCTTCAAAAACGCCGTAACTATTGCGGAGGTATGAGCTTGGGCATTGTCATGTAGAAGACGGACATGTTTAAAACCAGTGGCAGGGCGTCGTTTCTGATAATACTTTTTCAGTTTCTTCAGTACTTCGTCTTTGTAGTACTTTCGGTGATGCTTTTGCCCTTTTTCACTGGCACTTTTATTGCGACTCCTTCACCAGAGAAGAAGATTGCATACAAAACCTTCTTTGTACTCAAAGAACGTTTGGCAATTATTGGGCGTTTGCTGTGTTTAGTGGCCCAGATCTTATTGCTAACCTTTCTGACGGGCTCAAAATAATGGACCCAGGTTTCATCACCTGTGACGACATTGGCAATCTGCTTTTTGTCATATTTTGGAAACATTTGAAGCAGCTTTTTGGCCACTTTAACCCGTTGCCTCTTTTGCTCGTCAGTCAACAGATGTGGCACCCATCTAGCAGAAATCTTTCTGACTTTCAAATGCTTCTTCAAAATAAGGTGAACCGTTGATAGTGATATGCCTACCTTTCGTGCAATATCACGAACTGTAAATCTGGCATCTCCTTCAATGATTTCTTTTATTTTGGAAACGATTTCTTTACGAGATGCAGATTTTGGCCTACCTGATTTCGGTGCATTTTTGATGGACTCTACACCAGACTCAAATTTCTTTTTCCACCGCCGAACTGTGTCGTAAGACACACAAGAAGGTCCAAAAGCAGTAGAAATTTCAGTCAGCAGCTTCTTCAAAGAACAACAAAGTTTTGAGCGAGCTTTGATGTAAGCCCGTATTTCATCTTTTTTGTCGACGCTTCTACCAACCATTTTTACTGCAGTGGTCAATGACTGCGTGTATTCAAATGGCAAATTTTATATCTTACACTTAGTCTAACATGTACATTTATACACCAGTGTGTAGATATTGAATAGCCCTATACAGGCATGTATTGGTTTTTATCGTGCCCCACGTGGATATCGAGCTAGAGGACAATAAGCAATTCATTTCGAACATCCCTCGTACTTATATCTACCAGGGCGAAGCCTCATGTATGTCTCTTTTACAACCAGGGTCTAAGCTGTGTTAAATATTTAAAATAACTTTACCTTTATTAGGAGCACCAGTATTATGTTATGTAGAAAAGTATGTCTTTATATTTAATTTTATTATGTAAAATGTTTGTTCCACCTAGCCTGGGTTCCAGTCTGATCATTTTTCCTATTTTATATTTCTGATATTTTCTATGTCAAAAATGACAGCCTGGGTCATTACAAATTTCACACGAACGCCACCTGGTTTATCCCACCGACTCAGTGGGTGTATTTAAGAACGGTAACTCGTCAACACATCGCTTCAGCGCTAAAAATAGTCGTGGAAATCCCGAGAACCTCGCTTTTCTGAGGGAAGTGTTCATTATATGTTTGAGAGAAACACGCTTCGATGTTGAGTTTGCATTGTCATTATGCAAACGTTTTGTTCTGCATATGTCCTTTAACGCTTTCAATGAATAACGCATCGAATGATTTAGCCTTACCGAGGCACGGTGCACACACAATCGACGAGTAAGGTCGTTTCCAACAAGATATATGGTAATTTCTGATACTTCAGTCTCTAGTCTAAGTTTGAGTCTTCTTATCCGTCTTTTTGATTTAATAAAGTTTGTAAACAGTAAACGTAATCCGTCTTTTTCAATTTTGTTTCTAGGTGTATTTACGGATGCACAGCCAGCATCCATGTTACTGCCGACATAAGGCGCGTATGGAAGCCTCATTCTCTCCTCGTTATAAACTTTGTGAAATCACACTAAAGCAATGCGCTATAATTAGATTAGCGGCCTATCAAAGAGACTCCCCACGAGTGTCCCCAGGCATCAATAATATGGAATTGATTAAAGGTACTCGATAAGATATTTTACATTAGAGAAATTTAAGACGAATTTACGTATCTTGTCATGCTACTCGAAATAAATTATTAACTGCTCGACTTCAAAACCAGGGTTATCGGTACCATAAACTCCCCAAAGCTTTTTCTAAATTTTAAAGACGTCATTTCGATTTAGTTTCAAAATTCAATGTTGAACTTAAAGGAGAACGCAATATAATTTGTAAGTATATCTTGAAGTAAAATGCTTAATAAGCCATATGCAAGAGTTTTCAAAATTGGCCTAGAAATAAGGCAGTTATGTTGTTTTGAATATATTTAAAATGGCTCTCACGGATGCCGCCATATTGCAGGCTTTGTGACGTCACACAGCCCAAATTAAATATGCAAAACCAAATTATAAAGGTTTTTAAGAAATAATTTTGCTACAGATTGTTTTCATATCTTTTAATTCTAGTGACAAGCCAGTCGGTTGGTGCCTGATGTTCTGGCTCTGGTCTGGCACACCAGAGTCCAACTCTTGGTTTTCTTTTGCTTCAGCATTTCAGTTATCTCTTGCTGTCGAGTCCTCAATGTCTTATCATTACTATATTTGTTTGATTTTTATGTTCTCAGAGATGTTGCACTGATGAGTTAGAACCCCTTCACGCGGACTGAGCAAGTTCTCGTTCAAGTTCCATGGCAGAACTAATAGCGAGGGTTGCGGCCACGTAAAATCAATTTATACTCCCTATAATGGTTTTAACGGACCGTTTCAAGGCGTGCTTCTGCTGTGGTTTACTATTTCTGACACTGTATGTCTTTGCATGTATGTCTTGGTGAAATTTTTATTTTGGATAGCCGTTTGGCCGTTTTGGGGGAAGAAACTGTCCTTTTCGCTTTCTGCTTGCAGTATTTTGATTGTGGTGCCGTTGCTTTAAGGATGTCTTTATTTCCCATTGGTGTCTTGGACGAAAAGTGTTAGGTAATTTATCGATTCCTGATCACTGCCTTCCTTTCTAATCTCAACACATATATTGACACATGGGTCTAAGCTATGCTCCTCCCCTTGAACCAGCTTCCCATTCGCATATAGTGTGAATAGACCACGGAATGTCTACAGTATGAAGACTTATTGGTTCAATGAGTTGAACATACTTTACTTTTAAAATACTGAAGCACCCTTATTTTTCATTTTTGGCCGAAGTTATTATGCTTTTATTAGCTTACCTTGAGCACTTCGCTGAAGGTGAGCTATTGTGATCGGTCAATGTCAGTCTTTCGTCGTGCGTTGCCCGTCGTGCGTCGTGCGTCGTCCGTCGTTCGGCGTCAGAAGTTTGCTTAAAAGCCTACTTCTCCCTTCTACCCTGGACCAATCGCCTCGAAAGGAAATATCGGGGTGACTTGTAAAATTAAAAATAGCTAAAATCGTTCCAATCGAAAATCCAAGATGGCCGCCATGGATGCCATCTTGAAAATTTATTTTTCGTTTCTATATCTGAACCGAAAGGCCAATTGACTTGCAACTTGGCAGAGCACCAGATTGACTTGTTGATACAAAATAGCTAAAATCGTTCCGATCGGAAATCCAAGATGGTCGCCATTGCCGCAATCTTGAAAATCTATTTTTTCCGCTTCTTCTCCTTAACTGAGAGGCAAATTGACTTGATACGTAAAAGAAGGCATCGAGGTGACTTGTGATAAAAAATAGCTTAAATCGTTCTGACCGGAAATCCAAGAAGCCTGTTGTGGCCGCCATCTTTAAAATCTATTTTTCGCTTTTTCTCCTAAACCAAAAGGCAAATTGTCTTGAAACTTGATAGGAGGCAATGGGGTGACTTGAAGATTAAAACTGGCGAAAATCGCTCTGATCGGAAATCCAAGATAGCCGCCACCTCAACAATCTGTTTTGGCTTATCTTGTACCGACTGGCCAATTGACTTGAAACTTGATAGGCAGCATCTGGGTGGCCGGTAGATAAAAATAGCTAAAATTGTTTCGATGGGAAATCCAAGAATGCCGACATGGCCGCTATCTTGAACATTGATGTTTCGCTTCTTCTCCTGAAACGAAAGGCTTAAAACTTGGCAGAAAGCATCAGGATGACTTGTTGATCAAAACTGGTTAAAATCAGTCCGATCGGAAATCCAAGATAGTTGCTAAATTTGTTTTGATCGGAAATCCACTATGATCGCCACAGTCGCCATCTTGAAAAATTTATTCTGAACTTCTGACCAGACAGGCCAATTGTCACGAAACCTGATAGGAAGTATCAGGGTGACTTGTAAATCAAAACTAACTAAAATCATTCTGATCGGAAATCCTAGTTGGTCGCCCTAGCAGCCATGTTGAAAATCTATTTTTAACTTTTTGTCCTGAAGCCAAGTGACTCGAAACTTCATTGGACGTATTTAGGTGACTAATAGATTAAAAGTAGTTAAAATCATTCTGAATGAAAATCTCAGATGGTCGCCATTTTAATTACCTTTATTGAACCTCTTCTCTTGAACCGAAATACCAACTGACTCGAAACTTGTCTGGTAATCAGGTGAGCGATACTGGGCCGTTTTGGCATTCTTGTTTATGTTTAAATGATGTGCAACCGCAGAAAAGAAGACAAACAAAAGTAGATATTTAAAATTAAATCAACTGTGCATGTATCTATGGCAAATTAAGGAATCAAAGATAACGGATCACCTTGAACAAATGAGGTATAAGAATACATTTAAAGTTTAAGGTAAGCACATATACCATAGGTTATTTTCCCATTTTGTGACATTTTAAATCCCAAATTAATGGTATTACATTATTGACATATATGGTATAGGGAGAGGACGAAAAATTGCTCATATTTTAAAATTCAACCTCATCAACTTGGAGTTTTGATGAGAACCTCTGCCTCAAGTTGTCCTTTAGTCAGCCTTTGTAATCTTTAGACTGGCCATCCAGCGGTTTCGTAACTTCCTTTTCGTCAACTTAATCTTATTTGATACAGTATTTGCGATATGCTCGGACAAAAATTTTGGAAATAGGAAGAATGACGGATGAAGAGCAAATCTATAGTCTCCTCAGCCCAGGTCCATCTCTGGTGAGCAGTTATGGACTAAT
The DNA here is from genome assembly GCA_964016985.1 of Anodontia alba. Taxonomy (NCBI): domain Eukaryota; kingdom Metazoa; phylum Mollusca; class Bivalvia; order Lucinida; family Lucinidae; genus Anodontia; species Anodontia alba. The sequence continues at coordinate 75,591,385 of OZ024834.1, forward strand.
AAACAGGCGCGTAACAGTACCAGTCGAAGTTGCTTTTTTTATAATTTTATGTTTTCGAATCACGGCATCATTGCGATGTTAGCCCTTGCCGAGGTTCTTGGCACTTGTTTCGGCTTGTGTATTTGGTTCGGCCACAAGTCAAACATAAACTATAGTATTAAGACAATTAAGATGTAGACCCATCCTTAGTTACTTAAGTGAACAGTATTTACCCCCGACCAGTCTGTGCATCGATGCAATCTTATCAAGGTTTCACTTTATTGTTGCTCTTTTTGCAGAAAGTTGCGACACAGTAGAAATTACTTGTAATGTTTGTAACGTGCGCAGGCTGATCTGAATCTTCTCATTTCACATATTCACTACCTCAGTGTTAGCCTACAAATGTACATAAAATTAATTTACAAATTACTTACCGTTCCTTTCCTCACCAATTATCAAACTAGCAGCAGATTAACCATACAGCTTATGTGTACAAAATGATATTTTATTCTGATCTGTTGGTTTCCCAAGATACTGACTGCTCCCCCTGTTGCCTGATTGCTTTTTATATTCTGCGCAAAAGTTTTTCTGCCATACCGCAACGTTTATTTTGCTAAACATATTCTCCAAAATGTATTCTACAACGTTTTCATTGTCTCAAAAATGTTTAGCAATTGCTGCCTTGCCCCACTAGAGATCAAGACATGGTCTCTTGTTCCCCTTACCACTGAGAGACCCACTGATCTTTTGTCTATATACGATCTAGAAACATAACGGGTTATATTTACAGCTTTGGGTATCTGTAATATACCTTCAACTATAGAACACAGTGGAGCCTTTAAGTGAAATATAGTTTAGCTTTACTGCTATAAGTGTTGCTTGTATTTTCTAATCGCACGATAAATCTGTTACTACAGCGGAACTACAATAAGCCCTTGGACTGTATAGTAATAACAGACAGCCGCACGCTCCTCTGGAATCGGGGTCTATAACTATTCCCTGATGATGATCCTTAATTATACTTACTAAGATTTAATCAAATATATGTACAATTAGTATATGGGAAGTAGATAAGGAGTACCAATACTAAGGGTTATTATGGCAATTTCTTTATGAAAACTTCTTGATAAACCAACTTGAGCTTGACAGTCTGATAGTTGGTTATAGAATGAAAAAATGGTTTTGAGTTTGTGAGAAAAAAAAATAATCGGATTTATTATTATTTTTTTTTTAATTTATACAATATTTTGAGAGGGTGACTCATTTAGCTTCAACTGCTAGTCTACCTTGCGGCCCTCTATAACATATATATATGAACAAATAAGCAAAACAAAACAAGTATAATAAAACATACAGTGCAGCACCTCTCAGCCAGACAATGACAGACACCACACGCACACTCTGAGTAAGAGTGTGAGTATGGCGGTGAGGAAAACTCATGTGAGAGAAGCACAGTCCGTCGACCCGGTGGTATACAGACACGGTATTTCCACCACCGGGGCAACAGAATGCACCACATTCACATGGTCCTTTTCCGAAAAAAGAGTCTTAAGTATGGAGAGGTTAAACTTAATGACTTAAAAACGTGGAATTGAAGTCTTGTATATAGAATGGCATAAGACAACGAGAATTGCACTTTAAACAGCATGTTTGGAAAAGACCCTGCTGTAATTGTTAAAACGACCCTGGCTTCCAGGGCGAAAGCAGACTGTTTTTAAACTGAGCGCAGAAAACATTATTAAATGATATATAAAACTATTAAAACGGTGATTAAAACACAGCAACGTTACCATTATTAAGACTAAGATATAAGAGCTATATGGCACCTATTTGGCAAAGTGTTAAAAAAAAAAAACAAAAAAAAAAAAAAAAAACATATCGATTGTAAGATAAGAATATACTAATCAACAATGAAATGAATCGTAAAATAATCATTATCACAATTCACTTTAGAAACTGACTTTTCACTGACTGTTTGAAAGGTGCAAGGGACGATGATGCCCTTATATCGCTTTGAATCGAGTTCCACAGCTTTGGTGCAGAAACTGAAAATGATCTGTCAAAGATAGACGTTCAAGATCTTGGCACTAACAAGGAACCACCGTTTGTCGATCGTAAAGTACGGTCATGTGTTTCAGATATTGGGGTCAGTAAAGCAGCCATGTAATTAGGTGTCATATTATCTAAGGCTTTAAAAGTTAACACAACCTTGTTGTAGTCGTGGCGATTTTTGATAGTTGACATTCCCAATTCTTTGAACATTTCTGAAGAAGGTGTATTGTAATCAGCATGTAAAATAATACGAGCAGCGCGTTTCTGTAGTTTAGAGATGCGTTCAATATTATTTTCGAAGTCGCACCCCACGTATTGGAACCATAGTCAAACAGTGGAAGAATGTAACTCTGGTAAAACAATTTTTGAACTTCAAAAGGTACGTATGGCGACACTGTTTTAAGAGTGAAACTTTTGAAGAAATATTTGCACAAAGGTAGTCGATATGTGCATTCCACAGAAAGTTTTCATCGATAATAACACCCAAAAATTTTTGTTTATCGACTTGTTTTATCTTATTGTTTCCAATTTTGATATTTAAGTCAGCTGCTTCCCGAGTTTTGTGTCTGGTTCCAACGGCCATGCAAGTTGTTTTATTATAGTGAAGTTCCATTTTATGTTCTTTCGCCCAGGTTTTTGATTTTTCACCATCATGTTGCAGTTTTGGCTGAATTTCAAACTTTGTTTTTTTTTCCATTAACATGAATAGTTGGATCATCTGCGAAGATGTCAGCATCACAGAAATCTAAATGAAGGGGTGGTCGTTTACCATCATTAAGACTAAATGTAATTTATGCTATATGGCATCTATTTGGCAAAGTGTTAAAAACACAGTTAGAAAAATAGAGTTGGTCCTAAAATTGCACTTTGTGGCACCATCGATTTGATAAATGTAGGTTTTGATATGCCTTGACCGCTGTCTACAACTTGATGGCGACTGTTAAGGTATGATGAGAACAAATCTAAGCAAGTTCTGTTACATTTATAAAGTGCTAGCTTTTCAATAAGAATTGAGTGGCCAACTAGGTCAAACGCCTTTCTAAAATCAAGAAAGTCTGTGTCCACTAAATCCCCCTTATCAACACAAGACATCCATTGATCAATTAATTTTACTAACGCAGTTTGGCAGCTATGCTTTTCCCGAAAACCGGATTGATTTTTATGAATCAGTTTATATTTATTTAAGAATGCCATCAAGTGCTTATTAATATGTTTTTCAAATATTTTAGAGACTGTACGAAGTATAGAAATCGGCTTGTAATTAGCAGGATCTGATTGAGGACCACTTTTATGAATTGGATATACTTTGGCCAGCTTCAGTTGGTCGGGGGAAAGTACCTGTTTTGATGCCTTTGTTTATAATGGCGGCTATTGACGATGCCAGAACGGAGTTTGCAAGTTTCAATATTCTTGGTCCAATACCATCGTCCTGTAGCTTTTGCAGGACTGAGTCCATTTATAAATTCAGATACACGGTCTATTGATCTATAGGGAATATTGAAGAAAACATCATTTGGAACTTAGGTCTTAATAAAGGTTTCTAATTTATTAAAGTCAGGAGTGCATAGTCTGATCTCTGTCCATGCTTTATATATATATATATATATATATATATATATATATATATATATATATATATATATATATATATATATATATATATATATATATATATATATATATATATATTATATATCCTACCCCCCTCTCTTTAAAAATCAAATGGTCAGTCCCTAAACAGATGTTCATTTGAAACGTAAATAAATTCCAATAGTTTATAAACCAATATCTCTATGTTCTGTCGAGTGTTTTAGCTAATTATGTTATAAAGCTTATACATAGAAACTGAACAACAGCATTCATTTTTACTTGGAGAAAAAATCAGTGCTCCAGATAAATTTATTTACGATCAGTACTGTACTGGTCAAAATTTCAATGGACCAGTACTGACATTTTTAGGGCAGTATCCACTATTGTAACAAGAGATATTCTTTGCTCACCTTATGTTAAAAGTGCTTATTTGTTTAAACAATAAATTGTCATGTCTAGTTTGAAAGTGTCTTAAAGCTTTGAATTTATTAAAACTGTTTTGTTATTTTTTTGTTTATAAACTTTAAAGGTAAAATCATTTTAATAAAGTTTAAAGGTGAAACCATTTTAACCATGCATTTGATAAGATGCTTTTTTTCAGTCAAAAAGTATTAATATTTTTCTTATTACTCCACGAAAACATTTTTGCCTTGGCAAGGCGCTTCTAATGAGTACTCGCAACACAAATGTTTTCGTGGAGAAATAAGAAAAATATTTACCTAATATTTACTCTTATCTAGACCTATGGTTTTAGCAATGCATTTAATTCTTTATTTTTATTGTCTGAATACTGGCCATTTCAAATTTTGATAAGTATCCTAAAAAAAAATGCAGTATGGGGAACTGACTGTTGTGAAAATGAATCAGGATTTTGCCCAAAAATTATCAGTAAAATACCGGGATACTGCTCTTATCTTTGCACTGAAAATCATTCAAAAATCTTTACTTCTAAGTAAACGCCGAGTTCGGTTATACTTCTTAAAATCATGAGTTTTACCCCCAAAAAATGGAACAAAAAAGAAAGTTTCTTTCTGTTGATGAAAATGTTGTCATTTTTAAATTGCTTGAATCTGATAAAAGCTTCAGATAGGTTGCTGAGCAGTTTTGTATCAGCCGCACACAAATTCAGGTACAGTATTTCGGTAAAGAGGAGGGTTAGGGAGAAATATTATAGGGTAGGATGCCCCAAACATGCAACTCCAGAGAAATGTAAGCAACCAAAAAAAATGGTATAGCAAGCAATTTCCCATACTTTTCATAAAGTTTTAAAAACAAGTTCATTTCATTACCTGTTCAAGGTCTAGAAATACTGTTGTAATCATTGGAATGCTGGACTCAATAAAACGGTTTCAAATTATTTTGCCGCGATGCCCAGGATTGAATTTTGAATTTTAGGCTTGGTGGACAGATTGCCACTTCTTAAGTGCTGGATGGGTGTATTTTACTTAGCCCAGCAGAACGGATTATGTTTACTCAAGATGACCGACACCACTGACTTGATTAGAAGGATCAGTCAGAAATCCTGAGTAGCAAACCAGGCTTAGGCTTATCAGCAAATAAACCTAACTCTTGTTTGCTAAAATGAGTGAACAAACAAATTTATAAATTTTACTACATGTACTATATTTTTGTCATTCAGATATCTTTTTTCTACATAATTACAACATACATAACGCAAAGCAAATTACATAAATAATGATAAATTTCGAGAACCATTAAAATGACAAAATAACAAAGTGTTTTTGAAATTCAGATTAACTACATTTTTCAGAAACATTGCTTAGTCCGATAATTGATTAAAAACATATCTATTGAAGAATTTTGCCATTTTTTCTATAAAAGTAAATATTAAATTTCAATATTTTTCATGAGATTCAAGCAAAAAGTGAGCCAATGCAATTTCTAAATTTATATTAATTTCATAATAATCATAAAGTTAAATTTAGTCCACGTGAACCGCTTGTAGAGGCAAACAACAAACCGAAATAAAGAAATAAGTCGATAAAGCTTGCTGACAGCTAAGAAGGTGAGTGAAAGACGGTTCGTCGGTATCAAACCAATTCTGTTGCAAGCGACGCCGAAGATTAGAGCAAACTTTTCAAATTGTTAATGCAGATTTCGCTTATCTAGCCAAGAGCTATACGGAAAAGGAAATGTGCCGCCAAGGCTAGATATGCGAAATCTGCACCTACTGCCATTGTAACCAGCGGCACTATTTAAGCTGGGCCTACTGTGTCATAGGAGATACCTAAGGAATATCACAGCTGCCAGCAGCTACTCCGGCAGTTCTACCCCAATATGCTCCAAGACCACGGCTTTTTCGTTCCTCCCCGGGGTTTTTCATGTAGCCTTCGCTTCTGGTGAGTTCATGCCCCCAGTACATAAATGTGCCAAGACAACACAGACTGGCCATTTCAACCATAATTCTCCCAGCACCAGAAAAAATGAAGATGACATGAAAGATAAGTATATGTCTTCATCTTTTAATGAACATTGGGCAGCTTATTTGAATATGTCATTGAAAATTTTATTCTTTGCCTCCTAAAATGCGGTTGAAAAACGATATATCAGCATTATTGTACGTCGATTTCGTTGTAGAGGCCATTAATGATATATTGAAACAAGTACTAGTAGAAAGTGACTGTGTACCAAATTGTGTTTACCAACTTTCAGCATATGTTTAGTAAAATGGCAAGTAATCTTAGTTAGTTAACAAACTCAGTTACTCTCCTTTCAACATCTTTCAGAAAGTCATTTTCTGCCTGGCACCTTACACAGAAAAAATAGATTTGCAAAATTTGAGCATGATTTAATGCAAAACCATTTGTCATAAGAACCTATGCACATACAGTTTTATTCTAGTAATTTTTTAAGAATGTTTTCATATTTTCCCATAGTAAAAATGGCTGCAAAATATTCAAAAATTGATACTGTAGGTAGTTCAGATGCAAGTTCTCAACAAGTTCCACCTGTTCAAAGTTTCTGAATTTTTTCACCACTATTTCTGAAATTGGAACATCAATGATTTTAAATCAGTTAAGAAAACAAAAAAAAAAGATAATTTTTTGTATTAAAAAAAGTTAACTATAGAAATTGCATAGGACAGACCCACTTTTGGTCATTAAATAATATTTTGCGGTAAATATTAAAAAAAAAAAAAAAAAAAAACAACAAAAAAAAAACACAGGAACAGAAACGACAAATGGTTTCTGATAAGATATTGTCAATAAAACGCTGAATAAGTAACGTCTTTCCGAAGGATGTCAAAAGAACAGGCATACTTGAAAGTGTCAGTAAAATATGAAAATTTAAGAGATGTAAGTCTTACTCTTTGAAGCTTAGTGGTTTATTCTACGAGGCGATTTGTTTTAAGTGCCTTGTGTGTGTGTGTGTGTGTGTGTGTGTGTGTGTGTGTGTGTGTGTGTGTGTGTGTGTGTGTGTGTGTGTGTGTGTGTGTGTGTTAGTGTGTGTGTGTTTCCGTCCTTTTAGCATTGCGATTACTTCGCTTGGGGAAGAAAGAGTGCTTAGTGCTTTTTTGCACGTTTGTTCGATTTGCGCTCGTTTGGTTTTGTCTGTTTCCGCTCCTTCTTTGTGTCTGGAATGAGCTGCGGCTTGTGATTTTGGCACTCCCTGAACTTTTCCCTTACCTTTTTTGCTCTGTAACTAAAGGTGTTTGGATGGTGAAATGGAACATTCATCCTGCTGCATATCATCGTGTGACCGGTCACCATCTACATGCTGATTTTTTTTTTTTTTTTTTTTTTTTTTCTTTTCCTTTCTTTTTTTTTGTGGAGGCGGTGGCGGGGGGCGGCGGGGTTTGGGGAGTGGGTTCATGGTCTTACCCAAATAACTGTGTGTACAATTTTCATAAAATTTGTTGTTTTACCTTTCGGTTTATTACTTACACCTTATGTATTCACCTTTGTTTGTAAAATGGCGATCTGAGGGCAAGAAAGCTCTCATGCATTTAGACGATAGTTTTGGATGTAGCAAAAGTAAAATTACTGATGTTGTAGATAATTTCAATGTCTACAGTTTCGGGTAATGTGTCTAAAGTTATGACCAGATACATAAGTATGGATATTCTGAGTACATATTCCTAGAACTGTTCCATAAAATTGTCTCCTGAAAGTCTTGAATAGATTAGGCTCTGGAATTACAGCACAAACTTTTATTCAAAGTTCAGATAACACAAGTTACATATGAGCAAATGTTGTATGCCTATAAACATGGTAAGCATGGCGATTAACAATTGGCTAGTAGTAAGGTGGGGAACAGAGAAAAGAGAAAGAAGGAAAAAACGTAGGAGAGTGATGTTCTGATAAACCAGTAAATTATACCATAACACTAGACCAGTGGTCACACAACGCCAAATCGGCGTAGAATCGACGTCATGACGTCGAGTCGTCGCGGATTCGGCACCACTTCGACACTGTGAGCCCACTGCGAAAACCATATTTGAAGCGGGGGAGGCTTTCTGAAAGGTTATTATTATTATTATTTATTTATTTATTTATTTATTTATTTATGCTTGTAGCTTGTACTCTTGTCAGAAATTGTCGTGGTTACACTTTCACTTCATATCAGCATCGAAATCCCATATATTAAACAAGATTCAGAGAGAGAGAGAGAGAGGCAGAGAGAGAGAGAGAGAGAGAGAGAGGGCTATGTGAAAGAAAACATTTCGCATCCATAAATATTTACAAGTATAATGGCTTGAATGTGTACAAGTCTTATTCATTCACAAATGTTCCGGGCCACCGATTGCCAATAAAAGCCTCGTATTGGCTGCACGTTTTTATTGTGAATTTGTATAGTTCATTGAGGTTTTCAGTGAAGTAAATCGCCATGCAGATACCACGTGGTTGCATCGATGACCCTGCTCGCTTGTGAATGGACTACTTGTTTTCAAGAAAAAGGATCACACATTCTGGAGAAAAAATAGAATACAGAATAGAATGGACATTTCAACTTGTAACACGAAAAGTATTATATTGAGGACATGTAAACTGCAGGTAAGTGTTCGTATATATCCCAGAAGGTACACGACGTCGAAACAATTTTGATAATATAAACGGCCGATAAATTACATTTGTACCCAGTTTGCTCAAAGATTGCTTATAGTGGCGCGAGTCACACATGGTATGGTGGCTACCAAGTGCAAACTGTTAGTGTTATATGACAAGGAGAGAGCTTAAGGCCGTGAGAAATGTATTGCGTTCATAACTGTGTGGTTAAGGGTTCATCACAGTCACAAGTTGGTGGGGTAACTGTAATTTTTTCAATTCTAAATTTTCTCAGAAGTAAGAAGTTATTTGAAAAATCATCTACTTGAGAACTTACTTTCATAATCAGTGAGGGTATTCGTTATTAAAGGCTAAAATTTAAAGAATTTTAAATAAAAAAATATCTCACCTGAAGAACAGTCCAGCTATTGGCACCCAAACTATGTATATAGCCTGTATCCTGAATAAAATACAATGAAAAGTTTGTCCTTTTATGTGACAACAATGTCCTTCAAGATATATGTTGAGAACCACACTACAAAGAAGTAAAGCAGCTTTTTGTACCACAACCATTGGTAAAATTTGAAAAAAAAATCAGACATTTTTTATTTACAAAGTAGTGCCCAAAATAAGGTATGGAGGAAAAAAATGTTATATGAAAGAGAGGTTGGATTTGTCTCCCTTCTGAAGTTAAGTTTTTTTGGGGTTTTTTTCGGATTGTCTATCCTGTTTTCTCTGGTGACCTGTTAAAAGTGGATATGGCATATTGCTTTTACTTTATCTTCCTTACTGGTGTCTGTTTGTCTGTCTGTCTACATGTTGTCTACAAAAACATGGGAAGAGTGACCATGAAAAATAAATGAGAATGTGCTTTTCTTCTATCTTTTTAATCTTAAATGATCAAAAATAATTATGTTTGTTTACCATAAAAATGTCAAATTCAATCTTTCTGAAGGATGTCTGTAGAACCGTGTGCTGTGACATCTCTGATAGAATGAGGTAATAAGAAAATGAATCATTTTTGTAAAGTTCTGTACATATATTAACATTTAAAAGCAACTTTTCTAAAGTTTAAACTGTTCCAGTTTCGCGTACAAATGAGTTCTTTCTTCCCTTTTCAGAAATTGAACTTTTTCCTTGCTCTTTCTGGTTTTACTGTTTTTACCACTTGGCTGTCCAAAGCGTCTCCTGGACATGTTTTTATTTTTCCTTATTGTAAACACTCGTGTTGCTTTGTATTTGCTACATTCTATTCCTCAGTTCTGAATTCACAAAATCAACATTATAAATCTGGAAATGAACCTGCAAAATTGATAACTTTCGCGAAAAACGGTTCTGTAAGAAACTGTAGGCTTCAATCATCCACCATACTTGTTTACATCAGGTCACGCGATTGCATTTTACAACCATTGGCGTAAGTAACGGTAAATCGTAATGTATGTTAAAACGTGCATACCTTCCTAATCTTAACGAGCGAACACACAAAAAATCTGCACAACTAAACTTCATAGAACCATTTCATATAATGCTGGGACACTTACCTTGATCACTCCTATTTTGCCGAATTTTAATGGAAAATTGTTTATCAACACGTTCCCGTGCTGCGCGAAAACAAACCGGAAATGCCTAAGGACATCTGCATGAGGTTCATGCGCAAATACCATATAATCCGCATTTTTATTTATTATTAAAATATTACACTATATTTTTTATATCATTATTTAATCTGTTTCATTATATTTTCAATATAATATAAATGTAAAATAGTAAATTCAAAAAAATAAAACGTTTTTTGCAAATTCGCGTAGGGTACTGCTAAACACTGAACAACATCCCAGGACACCCAATGGAACCCCAAGGGACAGAAAGTTATGTATTTTCTGTGGTATTTCCTATTCAGACGACAGAGCTACAATGTAATGCCCATAAAAAGCACTTTTGGTAGTAATTAAAGTGAATAAACATGAACATCAGTGTAGTTCACCATTTTTCTTCTTCCACGAAGAGTCCCCACGTTTATTTGTCGTGGCATCAGTCTGCACATTACTATTTGATGCCGTTGGTGCCATGGGGTATTTAGTAGTATCCATTCGCGCATTAATAATCTGTGTGATTCGTCCGACAAGTTCCTCGTGAAGATCGTTTTGGTAAAAAGTTGTTGATCTTCACATTTGAGGTGTCCAAATATAATTATCATCTTCTGCAAATCGAAGCAATGATCATTGAAAAAATATAAACCACCTTAAAGCTGAGTTTCAGTGCTTTTTCAAGGTATGTTTCATATTTTTTTTGTAAGTTCATTTGGTAGATAAACATACTCAAAATTTTGTTTACATTTTTTCATGATTGAAAAATGGCTACATTGAAAATCTAGAATACCATGTCATGAAAATGGTATGCATTTTAGTGCAAGTTTGTAGTTTTCAAGATTAATACCACAGGACATTGTAGCTGATATATCATGGCATATTCTTCCCGCAACTGCCTTTGAAAAAATGTATCATTCTTGACTTTGACTGCAAATGCGAATGCCCATATATTCGCTATTTTCTTTATGTCTTTTTGGCCTCTTAGAAAAAAATTCTTCATGTATAAAATATACCCCCAGTAACTTCTTATTAGTAGATATATCAAATTTTTTAACACCCATATGGTTATTGTGAAGTTCTATGCAGACCATTTTCTAAGGTAACCCACCCACTTTTGATTGTGATGAACCCTTAAGGATAATCTACCGGCTGACCAAACATGGCGGCGGAAACTGCCGCCTGTACACGTCATCATAAAATATCAACAAAAATCACAAATGAAATGTGTGTCTCACAAATTGAATTAATAACTTAAATGTCAGGGTGTATCAAATGGTTATTAATAGACAACTTGTGTAAATTTGAGACAAAACATTTCCTTTTTCTTTTCCATGAATACACAAAGTACTAATGTCATTTTGTTTTACAATGTTCCATCTAGGGCAACCGGAAAATAAAATATCCAAATTCATTCAAATAAAGACACACTTTGGCTACCAAGAAGGCTACTCAAACAGCTCTAAACAATGTACATTGATCGCAATATATAATGTACTTGGCTGCCCCCTTGCACGTGCAGATAGAATACAAACCGGTATCCAGTCCGTTATATACATGAAAGGATAATATTTTAGTTTTGTGTATCAGTTTGGGTACCTGCGGACATAGGCATATTGTGTTTTATTTAAAAGCTTTTAGATATTTTAATTTCCGACTGCTCTAGACGGAACATTGTGAAATAAACTGACGTTAGTATTATGAATTTATGAAAAGGAAAAGGGAACTTTTTGGTCCCGAATTCGCACAAGTTAGAAGGTTAGTTTTTTCATACTTATAAAATGCATATTTATCTCTTGATAACGACTTATTATGCCTTGACATTTAAGTTATCAGCTGAATTTGTGAGACACACATTTCATTCGTGATTTTTGTTGATATTTTATGATGACGTGTACAGGTGGCAAATTTCGCCGCCATGTTTAGGCAGCGGCAGATTATCCTTAAGATTATTGCAGGGTTACTGTGATAAGGTGATTTAAAGTAAACGTTCGGAAAAATTGTAAGTATACCTGAAGCTTAAAGAATTAATCAACACTTTAAAAACTCAAATGGCATTACAGAATGTTGCATTGTGGGATATAAATATAGTATTGTTGGTTATATTTCTCTTATAGTAATGAAGTCTTTTAAGGTGTGAAAAATGTCATATTTAACTTTCAACTGGCATAACGTCGCAATGGGTTGGGATTTTTATGCGGTTTTCTGCAAAATTATTCCCATTGGTAGGTATATCATAATGTAACAATGTCATTAAAACAAAATAAAATTTTTGTAATTTGATCTTTAAGCATACAAAAAAAAAAATAATAATAATAATAATAATAATAATAGTACGATAGAGCGACTGTTTACTACAAAACTCTAGTAACACCTAAACTTTTAATGTTTCGAATCTATGTGCTGATGTGTATAGTGTATGTGTATCCAATGTATTCGGCTCCATGAGGCGATTACAATGTTACAATGGGTGCTGATGGCATAAGGATGGGAGATGGGATGACTATCTGAGTACTCCGCTTATCTAGAGTACATATACATACTAACAACAGAAATTTGTAATGTGTAGTACTTGTGTGTGTGTGTGTGTGTGTGTGTGTGTGTGTGTGTGTGTGTGTGTGTGTGTGTGTGTGTGTGTGTGTGTGTGTGTGTGTGTGTGTGTGTGTGTGTGTGTGTGTGTGTGTGTGTGTGTGATTTAAGTTTGAGTCAGAGATGAAAGAGATTCCTAGTGCTATGGTGGGTGATGTGTCCCTGCTTCCAGACCTCCTCGGTGAATCCAGAGCAGCGAACATAAAATTCATAAAATTCTGTTTTATGTTTGTTTTTTTTTGTTTTTTTGTTTGTTTTTTTTTCTGTTTTTTTTTTTTTTTTTTTTTTTCTTTATGAATTCGCATTGATTGGAACTTTTATATAGTACACCACTTAACTATAAATTGACTCGGATACAATATTGATGCACCTTGAGACAGACGATTTATTACTGCGTTTACTCTGAAAACTGCCTGCTGCGGAAATAAAACTAAACTAAGAGCCGTAGTGAGTTGAACAACTAGCGCAATGGCATGTCTCCTCTGAGTTGCCCTCTATAAATCTAGCCCTGCTTTCTCTTATAATTCAAAAAAAAAAAAAAAAAAAAAAAAAAAAAGAAACAGAGATAACAGAGATTGCCCGGCGCCTGAAACATGCTATCTATATTTCGTGTTCCTTTTTGGTGCTACAAACTTTCTGAAAGAAAAGTGACATATGTAGAAGGAGAGAGGCACAGTGCAGTTGAAAACCAATTTTTAAACACCGTGGAAATATTGACATTATTATGTACAACAATTGCGATGGAAGTTATGTTGTCCTTACTGATATGCAACATATAGAAAGGGCTCTTGTGCCAATTATGGCTGCCTGGCAGCCTGCGTAGTCATTGTATGATAACAGTGTGTTGGGAAAATTACCACTAAAGATGCACCGTTTGAGCGAGTAGCAGTTGACATTATCAGTTCGATCGAGTTTCGTTCCGTTAAAATTTCACGGCTCATACTAGCTCTAATCGATATCGCGGCGCGATACCCTGAAGCGGCAGCACTACCTAGTACTGAGACCGAATGTATAACAGAATCATTAGTAGAAATGTTTGGTAGAGTTGGGGTACCAGATGAAATGTTAACTGATTGTGGGTCCCAATTTACTTCAGAGGCTATAGAGGAATTTTTTAATGTACCGACAGCAATTAACGACCTCAGTATATTACAGCATGTGTAACGAGTTGATAGAGCGACTCCATGCAACTTTAAAAAAAAAGTGCGTAGAATGTACAGGAAAAGACCAATAGATTCGGATAGGTATCTTCCCACTTTGTTATTTGTCATAAGAAAAGTTTTCTAAGCTATTATTTAAAACCATATTAAAAAGCTTATCAATATTTGAAGTTATAGTGATATCACTGTAATTTTATGGTTTCGAATTATTACCTGTTTTAAAAGCAGGAGAAATATAATCCCAAGCCCATGAAGAAGGATAAAAACCTGAAGAAAATATTAAATTAAATAGTTTGATGAGACAAGGAAGAAATGTTGAAGCATCAGATTTTATCATTTCATTCTTAATACCATCTAAATTAGATGCCTTATTGGTTTTCAGTCTGCTGATAGAGTTTAAGATTTCTTTTTCTTTTATACTTGCATCAAGAAGCTTAAACGTTCTCATATGATTTGTGCCTAATTTGGTTGAGTTTTTTTTTTCTAATCTGTCATTAAATTTACTCTTCACAGAGTTCATTGTTTTTAAATATTCATATCATGTGTCTGAATCAAAACCTATTTCAGGTCTGTTTGTATTTTAATTTTCAGCCATCAATGAATTAACAAGATTCCAGTATGTTTTGGGGTCATTGCTTTCAAAGTCATCTAACTTAGAAAAGAGATTTTTCGTATAATGTTTCTTTTTAAATCTTAAAAGTTTTCTATATTCTCTGTAATATCTATAATAACTGTTTCTTAGTGAAATATCAGAAGGGTGCCAGAACATGTGTTTTTGCTTTAGCATTCACTTATCGTTTTTTATCAAATAAATCTTCATCATACCATTTCTCAGACTTTTTCTTTGCTTTGACAGAGGTTTTACTTGTAAGACATTGTTTTGCAACTTCTGTTACTATATCTTCAAATAATCTACAAGAGTGATTAATATCTGTTTTGTTGAGTACCAAAGTCTGTGTTCATAAAGGAAACAATTTTATCAGTCAGCTTTTTTCTATAAAGTGCATTATTAAATCTTTCAGGTGAAAACTTATTCCATTAAAATGTATCAGGCATATATTCATTTTTGAGTGATTCCTCTCTAGTAAAGGATGCTCCAAGAGAAACAGATATTTTACAATGGCAGTCAGACAATAATGGCAAAAACGGATGGACATGAAAATAAATAACTTCTTTCAAAAGCTCATCAGAATCAATTACGTAGCCATCAACACTAGCACTACTAGGTATTTTGCATGTCAGATTTCCCAATAAAGCCCCTAAGCTTCTACCAATAATCACTCTCAAATTAGAAGATATACATAAATCATTTACTTGTTTACCTCTGCGATCTATTTTATTATCTTCACGACATAGTTTCTTAATGTCTGTATCAATAATGTATGATCGAGCTAAGAGTATATGCTTATCATTATCATCATGAATAAAATCCGCGTCAGAACCAGTTCTAGCATTAAGGTCTCCGCAAAGAAATATATTTCCTCTCATTCTTAAAAATGTTTATGCCTGTAATAATTGCTTTTAATGTAACAGAATCATCTATATTCTGAAAAGAACATGGTGAAACATAAGACTAACATATGAAAACATCTTTTTTTCTAAATTAAAGTAAAATTTCATAAGTTTAATCCACTGATATTCAGAAATTGTATTCTTCAGAACCTTAATACCGCTGCGTATTGACTTCCTTATTAAAATTGCCAAACCGCCATAATACAGATGATTCCCTGAAATATGTCTGCATACTTGTACATTCAGTCGTGAGAGAGTGTGTGTTTAATATTTATTGTTTGAATTGTTTGAATATTTTAGATGACTGTTTTATATACATAACTGACATGTATATTTGTAGAGGATGTGTAGTGCACTTCAAGGAAGAGTAGCTTGTAGCTAATTGTATTACCCACTGAAAATTAAGTCTATTATTATTTCTTTGATATGTTGAAAGCCCTGTAATTCAATGGAGGTGTCAAACTAAGTATGCATTTCACTTAGAAAAGTGATATCGTAAGATGCCAGTTGCTATATAAAATCGGGGCATCAAGGGTTTATTATAAGATTTCGAAGTCGCCGACGTTCCATGAACAGACGGATATGAATGGTGAGGATTTAAACGGAGCATATATATGTAAACTGGGGATTCTGGGTCAAAATTTTTTTTAACGGCCGTTTTTTAATTCCCCAGGGACTACAGAGACGATTCTGCGGCAAATTTTTTTTTAACGGCCGTTTTTTAATTCCCCAGGGGCTACAGAGAGGATTTGTTGGCTAAAAAAATGTATTAAATAAAGAATATATTTTATTTGTATAAAAAATGAGTTTGGAGTATATGGAGTATCTAATGCGCCTGCAGAGTAGGGCATGTATAGCGTATCTAATACATCTTAACCGTAGAGGTGCTATTTCTAATGCCAACCTACAGGAAGGTATAAGGGCATTTTCTAAGGTTATGCAACAGGCTTCACCTTCGTCGCCTCCTGTGCCATCTGCACCTCCTAAACCACCTATGCCTGCACCACCCGTGTCATCAGTTGATCCAGAAAAGCGCATTAAGCGCAACA
This sequence comes from Anodontia alba, assembly GCA_964016985.1. Taxonomy (NCBI): domain Eukaryota; kingdom Metazoa; phylum Mollusca; class Bivalvia; order Lucinida; family Lucinidae; genus Anodontia; species Anodontia alba. The sequence continues at coordinate 75,607,908 of OZ024834.1, forward strand.
AAAAGAAAAAAGAAAAACGCTGCAAACAAAATTATGCGCATTTGAAGCAACTGAGATTAGAGTAATCACAACAGCAGAATATTTAATCTATATTTATATTTCTCAACCTCTGGCATTCAACACTATACATATACCGGTGCTTTAGTCTGATTTTACTAGCGCCACAATCTACACACACTCTATATCTTGCATAAGTGCCTCTGTTGCAATTAATACAAGGCACAACTTTACTTTTTTTCATTAAATAATTATGCAGTTTACAGTATATAGATCTTTTTGTAGGCTTTGCCTGGCATGCCTTATGATTAGCAACTTTCAAAAAAGCACATTCCATTTTTTTCTGTTGTTATATACTTATTTTTTTTATATTAAAAAGAAAAAAAAATAAAATATAAAAGTAAAAATATATTTGCAATGAGTGGCGTAGACTTCTTGTTAAAACTTCATAGGGAAGGGAGAATTGATGCCAGTGATATAAAAAAAGCCTTGGATGAATTACAGCCAACAACTAAAACTGTTGAGTCAGTTCAACCAAGTGCATTAGAAAAACAACAGAGACAGAAATATAAACAGCTGCAAAAGGCTGTTATTGATGAAATGAAGCAGGTTTTATCACAAAGAAAGTCTGTTTCAGAATTAAATCTGGTTGATAAACCAAAATGTGGGTATTTTAAGGCAAATGAAATATTTGCAGACAAATACAAAGATCCCAATAAGTTGTTTCATGACAAGAAATCAGCCATCATCCAACAAATCGTTAAAGAGTTAAAAGAGTTGGGTGGATTAAAATTCCAGCTGGCCCTTACCATAAATTTTTATAAAGATGACGGTGCAGAGAAAAAAATCGTAACAGGTGTGTTACATGGTGATCAAATGGCCATCTTAACACCCGACAAAATAGATGAGTTTTACATTAATTCGTCTGCTCAGATTCAAACAGGCATTGAAAAATTTACAAACACAGCCTCAGGATTAGAAATTGATCATTGTACTAGAATCTACTTAAATATTGCAAAGTATGAACCGCTTAAGGGCTCATTAAAAATTTCTTTACCTAAAGCACTGTTTGACAAAAAAGCAATAATCAATCTACCAAACGAAGACAACAGATGTTTTGAATGGGCCTTGTTGTCTATTTTATATTACAATAAGAATCACCCAAGCAAGTTATCAAGCTACAGAAAATACCTAGGCACAATAAATTTAAAAGGCATTGATATTCCCGTTCCAATTTCCCAAATACCAAAAGTGGAAAAACAAAATTCTTGGTTTGCGATCAATGTGTACGGCTGTACAGTATCGCCAAAGAAGCAAAAGATAAATGTATTTCCATACTATATTTCTGTTCGACCACCAGAAATCCGCCGAGTCAATTTACTTTTGGTAGAAGTTGATTGCAGCAATAATGACGTTCCTGAAGATGAGGGTATAATAGATGAAGACTATATTCCTGAAGATGATATAATAGATGAATCATATGATCCTGCAGATTATGAATATGAACCAGAGCCCCAGGAAAAAGAAACAAGGTATCACTACTGTGGGATTACAAGGTTTGATAGATTACTTCATGGCCAAAATAACAAACATAGAGAGAAGACACACTTCTGTGACCGCTGCTTATACGGTTTCACACGCGGAGACTTGCTTAACAAACACAAAGAAGACTGCTACGGCATCAACAAAAACTCAACAAGAATAGATATGCCGCCAGAAGGTAGTTACATCAGGTTCAAAAACCATCAAAACCAAATGCCTGTTCCATATGTCATCTATGCTGACTTTGAAAGTATAATCAAACCAAAAACAGAAACAGCAGGTGATAAATCTGAAATCAATAGTGAACATGAAGCGTGTGGGTTTGGGTACCAAGTGGTCAGATATGATGGCCAAACCAAACACCCTGTAATCTACAGAGGCAAAGATGTTGTTGAAAGATTTTTGGCCCACTTAGAATGTGAGGTTAGCAATATCAATAACATCTTTGCTCACCCAAAACTATTAATTATGACAGAGCAAAACATCAAAGACTATGAGAATGCCACACATTGTTGGATATGCGGACAAGAAATAACAGAAAACAAAGTAAGAGACCACTGTCATTTCACAGGTGAATACAGAGGTGCAGCACACAAATCCTGCAACCTTAAACTCAAAATCAACCCAGGCAAGACAAAAATTCCAGTGGTAATCCACAATCTTAGAGGATATGACAGCCATCTCATAATGCAAAGAATACATAAAGCAAAAGGCCACATTACTTGTATCTCAAACAACGCAGAAAAGTACATCTCATTCAGTGTTGCCCAACTCAAATTCTTAGATAGTTTCCAGTTTATGGCATCGTCTTTGGAAAGGCTGGTGGATGCAACTGACAAAGTAGACTTCAAAATAACAAAAAGTGAGTTTGGTGGCAAAACACCTCTTATCCTTCGTAAAGGAGTTTACCCATATGAATACATAGACAGCCTAGACAGGTTTGCTGAAACACAACTGCCACCTATAGATAATTTTTACAGTAGGCTAACTGATGAAAAAATCAGTGCCAAAGATTATGAGCACGCACAAAAAGTGTGGGAAGCTTTCAACTGTGAAACCTTAGGAGACTACCACGATTTATATCTCAAGACTAACCCTACTTGCTGACGTATTCCAAACTTTCAGAAAAACGTGTATGGGTGCATACAGACTTGATCCTCTGCATTATTACACGGCACCTGGTTTATCTTGGGATGCATTACTCAAATATACAAAGGTAGATTTAGAACTTTTGGCAGACATGGATATGCACTTGTTTATAGAAAAGGGCATGCGTGGTGGTATAAGCATGGTATCCAAAAGATATGCTAAAGCAAACAATCCTCATACTGCAGATTACAATCCTGAAAAAGAAAACAACTACATCATGTATTATGATGCAAACAACCTCTATGGGTGGGCAATGAGCCAGCCACTACCTTACTCTGGTTTCAAATGGGTAAAACTGGGGGAAAAAAGGCCAGCAGGTAAAGGACGTATACTTGAAGTAGATTTAGAATACCCAGAATACCTGCATAAACTACACAATGACTATCCACTTGCACCTGAAAAACTAGCAGTAAAAGAAGAATGGCTCTCACCTTATCAAACAGAACTGTTAGAAAATAAAAGCATGATAACCATACCAAAACTTGTCCCCAATCTCATGGTTAAAACAAAATATGTAGTCCACTACAGAAACCTCCAGCTTTATGTATCCCTAGGCATGAAAGTTAAGAAAATACACAGGATATTAGAATTCAATGAAAAACCTTGGATGGAGCCTTATATCCGTCTAAACACAGAGTTCCGCAAAAAAGCAAAGTCTGCATTTGAAAAAGATTTCTACAAACTTATGAATAACTCTGTCTTTGGCAAAACAATGGAGAACCTCCGTAAACGAGTAGACATAAAATTAGTCAGAACAGATGGCGCTGAAAATGAAAAGTTAAGAAAAATCGTAGCCAAACCAAACTTCAACAGACGTGTAAAATTTTCTGATGAACTATCTGCAATACATGTCAACAAAACAAAGCTAACACTAAACAAACCAATCTACGTTGGTTTCTCTGTCCTTGATCTATCTAAACACTTGATGTATGACTGGTATTACAACAAACTGAAAAAGAAGTATGGTGAAAACTGCACCATGTTGTACACCGATACAGATTCCTTACTAGTAGACATCAAAACTAACGACATATACAAAGACATGTCTGAAACAAAAGAAGACTATGACTTCTCTGATTATCCTAAAGACCACCAACTTCATGATGAATCAAACAAAAAAGTAATAGGCAAAATGAAAGACGAATGTGCCGGCACTCCCATTGCAGAATACATTGGTCTTCGTCCAAAGTTATACACTATACTAATAGCCGACGAGCAACTCATCAAGAAAGCAAAAGGCGTAAAAAAATATGTAATCAAAAAACAGATGAATTTTGAGAACAACAAAGATGCGCTGTTCAACAAACAAAAGTACACACACACAATGAACATGCTGCGTTCCATGCACCACAACATATATGGACTAACAGTAAACAAAACAATACTCTCACCTCTTGACACAAAGAGATATACAAACCCAGATGGAATCACGACAAACGCGTATGGGTATCAGCCGGAACAATAAGTAGCTCTTCTCTGACAAAGCCTCTGTTTGGTGCTGGTGCTTTCAAATAATAAACCCTTATACCTTGTGTTATGATATGATTATCAATTTTATGGATATCTACGCTCCACACCGGATCAGTTGCACGTCTCTTGCCACCACCTTCTAATTCCCCTGGCTGGTACAAATACCTAACACTTGCATTTGGGCAGATAGGCTCATCGACCTTTCTGGTTACAACAGGGGCAGGTCTTTTTGTCTCTGCGTTTAATGCTTTGATAACATCAGGCAATCTCCTAACCCATTCTCTGTTTCTCTTTTGTGTATCAATCTCTTTTGCATACTGATATCCAAACAATCTCTCAGCCAATGTCCTATTAAACCTTTCTACTATGCCTTGGTCTCTGTGTATCTCTGTTCTACCTCGTCTAATATTTGTTTTATGTTTTGACATCAGTTGTGACACAGCGCCCATAAATTCTCTCCCTGGGTCTACCTGTAATAACTTTGGATATTTCAAATGCCTACTGTATATTTTCTCAAATGCTCTAGCAACTTCTTTGCTGTCTTTTGAAGTTAAGGGTTCAGCTTCTTTGTATCTTGTTCCCACATCAACTAATGTCAAAGCATATCTATATGTTTTTTTTACCAACAGTGTCATGTGGCAAGAACAACAAATCTGCTTGATGTACTTCATCTTTAGCAGACACATCAAATCTTGGTCTGATTATTTTTTTTCGGTGCAGGTAAATAAATCTGCCACACAGCTTGTTATTTTAAGAATTCAAACGCCTGTTTCTCACTGACCTTTGCTTCTTTGGCTAACTTTTTTATTGCTGAATGACCTTTCCAAAATCCTTTAGGGCTGTAGTATATTTTTTCCATGTTTTTTTTATATAAATATTTTACAAAAACTTATAAGCAACAAACCCAGTCACTGTCATGCCTAATACAACAAATGTAATCTCTCTATCTTGCTGGTCAGATGAAGGTGAATAAAAATCACTTAATTTAGGCTCAGGTGGTAATGGGTCAAACGACTTGCCAGTTATGTAATAATATTGTTTCATTGCCTGATCAACATCTTCAAAAGTCTGCACTGCATGGTGCTCTTTTTTTATTTGTTCGCTGATAAAATCTAAACTCTGCATTCTTTTTTTATTCCATGCAGTCTGTGCCGCTTGTAATTGTTTCTCAGCTTTATCATGTCTCTCTCTTTCTTTTTCAACCTCATCACTTTTTCCCATATGAGAAAACAAATAATTACTACCGGAGAATGCCAATGCATTCACAAGTGCGCCACCTACCATCATTGCTACTGCACTTGCCATTTTTATATGTAATTTTAAAAATTTATTTCATAATATCAGCTGGAATAATACCCTGTTTAACCAGCATATCTTTGGTAGCCATAGCTGGCATTATATATACAGACAACATTCCAATGTCTGCCATGTTGAAATCAACTTTAGGAGGTGGCCTTCTTAATAGTTTTCTACCAATCTCTGCATAACCAACTGTTAATACAGTTTCAACACCAGCGTGGTATAACATGTTTACAATTTGTTTTACGTCAATAGCTGCCATGTTTTTTATATGTGGGGAAAATGTTTTAAATTAAAATTAATTCATTTCAAAAGGATCTATAACAGGCTTTGTTTGTTGTGGAGGCTGTATAACTTGTGTTGCTGGCATTGGTTTATTATACAACATAAAAATACCTATACCAAACACCAGCACAACACAAAGTGGAAGGTAGTTTTTATAAACATTCACTTTTAATGTGGGTTCTATCTCTTGTGGTTCTCTTACCACTTTTGTAACTTGTGGAACTTCCTGTGGGGCTTGATCTACTTGTTTTTTTCCATCTTGCTTCGGCACTTTTTTTCCAGCTGCAACTCTTTTTGGATTCTTTGGTTTTGGATAGTTAGGCTCCTGGGTCTTGCTCTCTTGATTCAAGATCTGGCTCTCCTGATTCAAATTCTGATTTTCCATTTTTATCTACAATATTTTTATTTGTATTAAAATCAATATGCCTTGCAGTTGTTAGTATTGCTGTAAAAGGGGCTATATACATCCCATACCTATAATATAGCTCACAACAAACACTTGTCAAAGCATGATTAATAAAAGGATCTTCTTCTAGATCTTCTATTAACTTAGGTGGGTTGGTTACATTGAAATATCTTGTCACAGCCATAACATATAAATTTATAAAAGAGTTGCCCAATGTCTTAGTCATACTTGCACCAAGTCTGGCTTCATATCTGCAGTAAAGTTTATCAAATTCTTGTGGAGACATTTTATCAAGATCTGCTAGTTGAACATCACGGCCAAAGTATTGGCGGCTTCCACCTCCGACGATAATAGCTGCCAATCTATCCTTTTTTGTATCTTGCATCTCTTGCGATGTTGTATCTTGTGTAATCTCTAACAATTCTTCAGCGTTCATTTTTATTAAGTGAATTATTGTTTTTTTTTAAATCAAAATAAACGTAAAATACCAAACATCCGACTGATATATTCACACAGGCAGAGACAATTGTTATTAGTTCAAGTAGCATTTTTATTACTATTTTTATTAGCAATGTCATTTTACTATAAGCAATGTTATTTTTGCTATTGGCAATACTAGTAGAAAATCCACACAAAAAAAGTGCAAAAGCCGCGTCTGGCCACGGTACTTTTAACCCCAGTACTGGGTAGAATTCTTTACACGCACATCCCAGTACTGGGGCGAAACACCTGCCCTTTCTTAAGCCACTGCAACATGTTGGCTCGCAGCTTGCCTGGAAGAGTCACTTTTAACCCCATTGACCCCATCTACGTCATTCCAATCGAAATAGTAGACAGAAGTCGAGGTAAAGCAAGTCAGAGCGATTGATTACGGACCCACAGGGAGAATTCTATTAGTGCGCGCGACCTGTGTGTCTTTCACCAATCACACCCAGCTAGCCACTACCATTAAACAGCTGCAGCAGGCGTCATACTCAGACAGGTGAGACATAGCATGCACCAGCCACGACTCAATTATTAATTTGCTGCTCAGTGTCTTATAAAACTACCCTTTTCCTATTCGAAAAATAAATGGTTTGTAAATTTGCATATTTTCTAATTTTTTTTCTAAATTACAGGTGTAGTTATCTCCCTTAGTTTTTTTCTTAAAATAGTTTTTCTAAAAATAGTTTTTAAGAGACAACTCTTACTTTTAACAGTTATCTCCTCTATTTGTCATAACAAGTATTAGTTTTCCGGTTCCTATTGTTATATTATACTCACATATTTTTATCCCAACAGTCTCTCATCTGGATAATACATAACTCCCTACAATAAACAAAAACTTCATGGAAATGTATAGTTATCCGATTTACTAAATTTAATTCTTCCACTCAGTCTTTACTGCATAGTTATGTTTAAACGAAGGTCATGTAAATATGTGTGTGTAAAACATAACAGATAAAATCTATAACTGTGTAGTGTGTTTGTATGTATGTACATATCCGTAAAAAGGGCTCTTTGCAGAAAAGGTACCTTATCACACTGTAAACAGATGCATATTAATTTTGCGTTTCTTGATACACTGGTGGTGGTTCATTAACAAACACAAACTTGTTGAATGATATTAGGGGTCTTTTATTTTTTTTGAAAGGGCACTTAGTGCCTGTGCTTTACCTTCTATTAATTTCTTTTTTTCTTGTTCACTCAAACAAGACTGTTTGGTGTGTGTTTTATCTTTCAACGCATTGTATTTTTCCAATTCATCAAGAACTGTTTTAAATTCCTCATCTGATATTTGCCCATCGTTTAAGGCTTTTGAAATTAAACCTTTGATGGAATTTAACTTGCTCTCCCCAAGAGTTTTTATTTCATAATTTTTTTGTGCCTTTGCCATTAATTTACGTCTGACTAACTTGATGCAAACACCCATACAACCACACGCAATTGCAACAATCTCTATCGGCAACAGGGCTGGAACGGCTAACCCAACACCAGCCATAATAATGCTTGCAGAAATAAATACAGTATCAACCCCATCAGCAGTATTAATTCCTTTTTTATACTTCTTATACAATGCTTTTCTTGCATTTCTCTCTGCTTTTAATTGGTTCTCTGTTTCAGAAATCTTTTGTAATCTGTAATTCTGTCCGTCTTCAGTGGGCAACTCTGGATATAACGGTGCAGTAGGCTGTTTCATTTTTTTTATATATTGATTTTTAAAATATTTCAAAATAAAATAAAAATGATATCTCACACTCTAACAAACGTTCAAAAGCCATGCCAGCTGCAAAATTACATAGATAACAGAGGCAGCACCAAAACGATAGGATTAAAATCTATCACATACTGGGTTGGCTGGTATAATGTCACAGGCAAACAATATCTAACAACCAAAAACAAAAAGAATGTCCTCGAACCTGGCTTATATAATTTTAATGACCTAAGACAGATCTTTTTAGATGAAGATATTACCTTGTCTGCGAATTACACAAACGGGTTTGTTACATTGGAAATACCACCGAACAAAGAAATCGAATTGTCCAGTGGAATTTCGCCCTTACTTGGTTTAAAACACAGACGGTACACAGCTGGCAAACACACAGGACATAAAATGATTGACATCGCCAAAACTAAAGAGCTTCGTATCTTTCTTGATCAAATAAATACAACAACTAATTTTCTTGATGGTGAACCAAGTACATTACGAGGAATCGTACCAGTTTCTAACAAACCCTTTGGGAAAGTTGTTTCTTGTCGATTTGAATTTCCAATCTTCAAGAAGCTAATAAACGGATGTATAACTGAACTATCTGTGCGCATAACAGATCAAAATAATATTGTTTTGGATAATAATAATTTGCCAATAAAAATAGAAGTGTTGATACAATGAGTATATTTGGAGCAGATTATGAGTCAGACTTGCTTGAAATAATCGAAGATCTTGATATGAATAAAAACAGAATTATAGATTTAGGCCATTCGCAAGACGGGTATGATGCTGTTAATAAGTAGTTGCGGTCATGGTACCAAAGCCGTAATTCAAAATCATAAATCCATAAACGAATGACGAATCAGAATGTTCAGACCAACAGACATGGACCCCAGAACAAAGGGTGTAATCAGGCGTCCGCGGATAGTAAGCATTACTTGGTAAGCAAGCTTCGCCCACCATGCCCATGGGCCTGAACGAAGGAAATATCGGTAGAAGCGTATGTCCGGGATTTGGGAAGTCTACTTATGGCGCGTCACTGGCAAAAACATCAGAAACAATTCTGGAAACTGCCACATTGTAGGGATTGACTAGATCATGATGTCTCCCATAGAACTTCTTAAGTGTTGCTACCAGTTTGGTTTTTTGATACCCCTGGCTCAACAACTTTTGAGTGAGCACTTTCCCACGCTCCATGAAGTCCTGATAATTTGAACAAGTTCTGGCATAACGGATTAACTGTGAAACGTAAACGCCGTATGCTGGTGCAGAAGGGATATTACTGCTCAGGAAAGGAAAGTTAACGATGGGAAAATTGAAGTCATCCCGTTTGTCGTAAAGCTTTCCATTGTCGATGTAGAGATAACAATCCAAGTATGAGGAGGAGGCTGAAGTCTCCGTTGTTTCCTTTATTTCAAGTTCACGTGGGTAGATGAATTCTAAATACTCTGCAAATTTTGTGTTTTTCAGAGACAATACATCATCTATATATCTGTAGGTGAAATTGAATTGTTGTGCGAGGTGTTTCTTGCCTGCTTGGAGGAGACTTTGTACAAACTCCGCCTCATACGAGTATAAAAACAAGTCGGCAAGTAACGGTGCACAATTAGTACCCATCGTTATGCCGATTGTTTGTTGAAATATCCGACCGCCGAACTCCACAAAAATATTGTCGATTAGATATTCCAGCATCTTAATGACATCTGCATCTGAGTATTTTTGTGGTGCATCAGAGTGATCCCGAATGAAGTATGTGTCTTTGTAGCCAATGACAACATACTGAAATCGACGGTTACCATTCTTGTGGAAGAAACACTGGTTGATAATAAAAATTATTTGAATAAGCGTCTTGAATACAAAACAAAGGAACTAGAAAATAAACTTACTGCAATTCAAACTAACATACAGCAACAACTTGATGACACCAAACTCTTTACCTCGGATCTGGACATGGGTAACAACAGAATAATAAACGTTGGCCACCCAAGAAACCCAGAACATAATATCGAGTATGAGAATGATGCAGTCACAGCCAAATTTCTTTATGACTATGCTAAAATCGCTGACAAAAAATACTTGAAAACAGATGAAGACATAGACATGGAAGGACACCGAATAAAAGGCTTAGGTCTTCCTTTACAACACAACGATGCAGTCCCGTTTCTGTACGTCTCCACGCGTATACGGGCACTTACAGATGAAATTGAAAAACTTTGGGCACTGGGCCGAGAAACAACGGAAATTAAGAACAGAATTGGAAGGATTGACCAAGTAATTAAAAGAATAGATTTAGTGCTTGCTCACCTGGTAGCAGAACATTCTGGGATAAGTGATTTATCAATAGAAGGAGATGTAAGAGTAATGCCGCCTTAAATTTAAATAAATTATAAAAAAATAAACAAAACAAAAATGATCCCAAAAGAGTTTGCATACATTGAGCAAGCACATTATCCCCACTGGAGTGCGTTCAAAGTAAAAACAGTTAATATCATTGATCAAAACATAGTTGTTACATCAGACGGTAAAAGCTTTCAAGTTTCTTTCCCTGATGTATCAGAAAAATACATTCTTCCATATGTTAAGTCAGATGCTGTTGTTCAACGATGGCGAACCGACTGGATGAGATTTTGGCAAAATCAGTTAAACTTTGCTGTCTGGTGTGCAATGACCGGTTGTGGAGTAGACTTTAATAACCATTTGAAAGAAACAGGCATGATTGGTTCCTTGTTCAGGTTTCACGTTTACTACCAAACAAGAAGAATACTATTTTAAATGGCTGCCGCCCTACCACAAGACGCAAGCTGGAATGCCTTTGATAATAAATATAATCGCAGTGCCTATGAAAGAATATGTAAAGAATTCCACGTTGACATTAATGCTGATTGGAGGCAAAAACAGAGCAACAATCAAGGTCTTGGAATGTTATACAACTACATAACAAATATAGGATATCAAGATTTAGGTAAAGGAACAGAGTATGATACCAAATGGTATTCATTCACACAAGCGACTACCAATGACAAAATGCATATAGATTACATTGCCCAGGGCACTGAAGCTAATAGTGCTTGGACGACTTTTATTCTAGATGATTCAAACGGCTTCACAAGAGCAGGCGTTGAACGTATCAACGATAGCATCCGAACATACTGTTGGGCTATTCTGGGTTCACAGTCCCAAACGAGGACTGGCATATTGGGAACTAGCACTGCATTTGATGCATAAAAACAGTTTCTTGCTGACATTGAAGATGCAATAAACAGCCCCGTAGATTTACCCAGCCAAATAGCAAGATATCAAAGCACACTAAAATATGCAAGAAGCAAAGTTGATTTTGTTTATGGTACTGGGCTGTATATGTCACCGGGCAATATGGAGCTGCGAATAGGTACAATCCAACATTACAACAACAAAATCGAAATTGCTAATGAAGGCCTAACACTCGGATTGAATGATGAAACCAAAACAGTACCAATTCCACCAAGATCAACTCCCACGGTTGAAGGAACCAAAACAAAACAAATACATCCAGAACCGGCTGCCGCAGGCTACAAAAAACAGTACAAGCCTACGCAAAAGACCACAACCTTCCCCAAAGCTGGGTTGATAAAATCAGTGCAGACCCTGATAGTTTTGAAAGATATCTTGCAGACCGTAACATGGAAGATAAAATACAACACACCAGCGGTGCGCAGCTCCTCGGTGCACAGCACCCAGTTCAGCCGGCGCCAGGCAAACCAACCACCAGTGAACAACATGAAGACAAAAAAATACATTGATTATAGGTGGAATTGTTTTAGGCCTTACTGCCTTAATCATTTACGAGATTTATTAATGTATTCCTTTGCGGCTGCATACAACAACCCTGCAACAAGAACAACAAGAGCCCATAAATTGTTCCCAAACCAATTAACAACCTTACCCGTTGCAGAAAGAAGCCATGATACTATTGACCCAATTATACCAGGCAAGGCAGCAGCTGCTTTACCAGCTAGGTTTGCAAGTAATTTAGCAAGATTATGTAGTTGTTTCTTAACCCATTCTTTGGCTCCATCCTGTGATGGTGGCTTTGATGGCGTGGCTGCTTACCCACTTGTTGGAATAACAGCCTCAACGATCACCCCTATAATCATACCAATGGCAGTCAAAACACTAACTATGGTGATGCCTTGTTCTTTGAATAATGTCCTCAGTCTCTCACCAAGAGTAGAATCTTCTTTCAAAACTTTATTTATAGTTTCTTTTATCCTGTTTATTTGACCACACAATGCTTCTTTGTTTGCAGTGGCTGCTTCAAGTCTCGCACTTCTTTCATCTTCAAGATTTTTTAAACGTGCAGTTATTTCTGCTTTGATGGTTTCATCTTCCGTTTCTTGTAATTTACGTTCATTTCTTGCTATGTCTTTATCAAGTTCAGTTAGCTTTGCCAAGTTATTAACAAGTTCACCACGGGTAGTTTGCAGCGCCTTGTCTAGTCCTTGCAACTCACGCAATGTCAATCCTTCTGTTTGTGTACGTTTATTTGCAACATCTGGCAGCTCCAAAACCCAATCAGTCATCGATGTTTCTAATGATTCTACAGTTTCATGTAACTCCCCTATTGTATTTGTCAAACTCTGCAGTTCAGTGGTACTTGATAAATCTTTAAGTGGTATATGTTCTTCAACATTCATCAAATCATTTCGTGTGCTTTCCAAAGCCTGTCTTGCTTGTTTAGGCAGCGGCTGAGTCTTACTATTATACTCTGGTAAATTCAAATACTGTCGTATTGCTTGTGTTCCACCAGATCCTACTGCTCTGTTGTATTCCTTTACCAAAGAACTAAGAGAAGAAATGTTGCTGGGCCCTGTTTTGAAGTTATTCTGATTTCTTTATCACCAACAACCCAGTACAGAGTTTTCCCATCATCTGATATCCTGAACTGGTTGTAATCTATCTTTTCTGGAGCCATTTTATATCGTTTTCCTATTTCGTCATAGAATATCTTCACGAGTTTTTGTTTCTGGCCGTCAAGAGCATTCTGTCTGAGTTGTCCTCTTAAATCTGCAATACTATCATTCTGATTTGAAATAAATCTCTGATCAACATCATCAGGCACCATAGGCATTCTCTCGTCAATGTCATCATAATCATCTTTGTCAAACGCAGGATTCTCAAACTCATCAAATCCACCTTCAGCCATTTGAATTATTTGTTTATTTTTAAAAATATAATATGACTAAAAAATAAAAATGTCTTCATACGGAAACAAACTTGATCCTTACAGAAAAATGAGAGAACCCCGAGGCATCAAAGGAATTCGCCAAAGTGTTGTAATCACTAACAACCCCAGCACCATTGATCAAAACCAACAACTTTTGGTGAGGTTCCCCAACCTGAGTGATAACGATGTTATTGTCCCCAGAAGTGCACGCCTCGCTTTTACTATTGCACTAACAAGTACAGATGCCAACGCTACAGTTTTCCAAAATCTCGGAAGAGCCATTATCAAGAAAACCACCATAAGACTAAGTGGCAATGAAGTCATGTCTATTGACGACAGTGACATTTACCATTGCTATGTTGACTTGTGGAAATCTTCTACTGAGAGAAAGAATATGGTGTATCAAGGCCTTGGCACAACAAACATGTTGAAACATAGAGTCGGCGCTGGCGATGCAACTGCTGACGCTGAAGATAAAGCCCTTGCCAGTAACAGGTTTTGCATACCGCTGGACTTTGAATTACTTGAAACACACATGCCCTTTTATCAAGCTGGCCTCGGTGACAGACTGGAATATGAGCTGACATTTAATGATTATGACAAAGTAATTAAATCTACAGATGCTGACAGCAGTTATGTGTTAAAAAATATCTGCTTGGAATTTGACAAAGTCACTGACATTGAACTTGCACGGCAGATAAGACAACAGTACAACGGCAGAATAGCAATTTTATATGACCGCATTTTGCGGCACAGAAAAATAACAAAAAACAAATCTGACACACTATGGAACATCAACCTGAATGTTCCAGCAAGAAGCATGAAGGGTATTCTGATGCTTTTGGAAGACCCAAACAGAACAAGCACCGATGACTATTACAACCCTAAAATCACAAAAGTAGAAGTGACCATAGAAGGTGTGCCTAATCAATTGTATAGCAAAGGTATGCAAGCATACCAACAGTGGGATGAAATTAATAAATACTTTGCACTAACATCAAAAAGGGACAAAGAGACAGACAAAGTTGCAAAAGACTTGAATTTTAGCGATACTAACATCGAAAAGTATTTTACTACTAGATTTGCTCTGTGGCTTGACTTGCGTTCTACAGATGACAATACATTACACGGCAGCGGTAGAAGAATTGAGAATGCCAGTGAAGAGATCACCATACAAATTGAAAAAGAACAAGAATCAGATGAAAATTTAAATATTTACCTTTTTATAATACAAGATGCCCAAATCAATTTCGAAGATGGAAGATTCAAAGAAGTCATATATTGATTTACCAAAATACCCACATAGTGCAATTATCTGTGGCCAGACAGGCTGCGGGAAAACAGAATTTGTGCTAGATTTGCTTGAATCAGAGTATGCTGGTGTGTTTGAGAATATAGTCATACTTTGCCCAACAATAGAATGGAACAAGGCATACAAAAACAGATGTTGGATTGGCGATGTTAGAAAACCAAAAGACAAACACATAACAATAGTGAATCCTGTGATGCCAGATGGAACAGAAAGACTTCAGGAATTGCTGCGACTGTTTTTTGATAAACTGGCTTTTAAACCAACACTATACATCATTGATGACTGCTCTGCCACAAAAGAACTGACGAAAAAAAAGACATGCTGTCAGAGTTAGCATTCTCTGGCAGACATGCGGAACAATCAGTGTGGGTTATTTCACAGAGATATATTTCTGTTTTGAAAGATTTACGTGAACAAACAAAATGGGTTTGCATGTTTTACACTAAAGACAGAGACAGCTTTGACTTTTGCCTTAGAGAAAATGATGTTATCCCAGCAGAAGAGCGGCAATGGATAAAAAAAGAATTAGCCAAGGTTAAACACCGTAAGCTAATATTGAAAACTGATCAACCTACTAGTTATTGGTTGGTTGATTGATTATTTTTTACTACCAGATCATACGCATAGTATTTGTTTGCTGGGTTGTTTTTGCATGGTTTCAAACCCTGGGGTCTTATATAAAATGGAGGGCAAATATTTTGCTCTATAATTCTCTTTTTGAGATGTCCAGGTGCCCATACTGCACCATTATTTTTTAAAGTAAGAACCATTGATTCCCCTTTTTGAGTAGTCACCACACCTGTATCTTTGACTATATATATTTTTCCAATTTCTAGGTCACTCCATTTTTTGTATTGTGGTGTTTGCTCTTCAAGTAGTTTGTTGAATTCGGCATCTGTGATTTCTTGAATCTCGGCCATTTTTTTGTTTTACTATATTAATGACTTTTCTTAAATATAAGTAAAAAATATTACGGTAAATATAAAAAAAAGCAATCCTCAGGCTTCCAAGACAAATACAAATATAGATTAATTTTTTTAGCCAACAAATCCTCTCTGTAGCCCCTGGGGAATTAAAAAACGGCCGTTAAAAAAATTTACCGCAGAATCGCCTCTGTAGTCCCTGGGGAATTAAAAAACGGCCGTTAAAAAAATTTTTGACCCAGAATCCCCAGTTTACATATATATGGAGCTATAACCACTACAACTGTTCAGTTTAAATAAACCATTACCATCACAACTTGGAAACAGAAACATACACGAAACATTATGGATCAAGGTAGATCCTTTGCAAAATATACCCATGAAGACTGAAGTCACAATTTAAGCATAAGCTTGAATTAATCTATAGATATGCTTATGAATGAGACTATATTTAACAAACTGTATTTACAGTTTGTTAAGTATAACATTACATTTCCATAGGTCTAGATAAGAGTGGTTATCAGGTAAATATTTTTCCTACCCTCCCCGCTCCCCCTCTCCCCCTCACCTCCGACCACACACACCCTCCCACCCACGAAAACAAGTGACCCGGGTACTCATTAGAAGCGCCTCACGGAGGCGCCTCCAGTAAGCACCCACAACACATGCCTCTAAGGATAAACAAGAAAAATATCCATACATGTGGATTGGAAAGAAAAAATAAATAAATATATATAAAAAATAGGTAAATAAAAACAAAATAAAATAAAAGTAGAAAAAAGCATCCTATCAAGAGCTGTAAATTTTGAATGGACCTTCTACTAATATATAGTATGCCATGGGCAAATCCAACAGATGAGTAACCGATGTCATTCCTACAAAGTTCTCCGGGAAAAGTGACCCGGGCACTCATTAAAAGCACCCCATACAACTCCCCCTCCACACACACACACGCACATACCTCCACAAGACAATCTGCACGAAATGCCAGATCCCACCCCAAGAAAATCGCACCCCCCCGCACCCCCCAACCCGCCCGCTCAGTAAAACAAGATGCGACACTCCATGCAAATTATCTCCACTGGAGACAATCCGCATGAAATGCTAAAATCTCCCCCTCCCCCTCCCGTAAACACAAGAAAATACTCTAAAATGGCGTCCGCCAATCTTTTTTTTTTTCAAAGTGCCAAGAGTTAAAGCTCTCCTTTTCTTCCTTTCAATAAAGCTTTCCGAATCACACATAGCATGCTATGGACATATTGATGCTATTCCTTCCATTCCCTCAAGAAAGAGGACCCAACACTCCATACAACTTGTCTTCTAGGTCGACAATCCGCATGAAATGTAAAATTCCACCATCCTGAAGTGAACATATCAACGTTAAACTTAGCACGCCATGTGCAACTACTCAAAAAGTTTCCTGTTGAAATCTCTACCAGCACGCAGATTCTCCCTTCCGCTGATTCAAGAAGGGCAGTTGTCCGTTTCTGGCGAAAGAATGTGCACAATACTGGTTAACCGCTTAGAGGACTAAGCCTGCCCAGTAAACGTGTGGTTAGGTAAACTGACCGCGCTCGACATGACCCCATTGGGTTGACGGGGCCGTAAATATTTATACATACACGCATACATACATACATACATACATACATACATATATATATATATTTTTTTCTTTTGCAATGAACCTTCTAACTCAATGCTTTGCGTGCTATGACCACCAAGCAGATAAAATAAAAATAAAAAAAAAATCATCACCATTATTCCCATTTCTCCAGACAAAAGAATCCATATCCCCACACAACCTGTACCACAAACAGACAACCCGTATGAAATGCCAAATCCCATCCTCCGGAAAAATGTCATCCTCTGATATCTTTATCCAAAACAAAGTGTTAAATAAATAAATAGACATTCCTCATCCAAGAAAGGCCCAACAAACCGAAACATGGCCTCATCACGACCACAAAATACGGCATCCAACATACTGCAAAGCCGAGCCAGCCGCGCGCTCCCGAACCGGATCAAATATGTATCTAACGTATCTCTGAATTAATGTTGGCAGCACTAATTCAGAGATACGACCAAAAACCACTCCATTCCCGACCCGGTCAAAGAACGAGAGACCAACTGAAATCCCATATGCTGTCAGGTACCACACTCTACGATCGCGCCGATATTACACATCAAACCACTCATGGACAATAAATGTCCACTTCTTAGGAATTTGAAGCCTTTAACCGTCACCACTGTATGTGCTAATTATCAGCAAGCAATGATTCGACGATATATTCCTCCTATCTTTTACAGGAAAGATGGTCCTTCATGCGAATTCTCTCCACTGGAGACAACCCGCAAGAAGTGCCAAAACCGACTCCTCCACATTTCCCTCCCTTCCCCCGGAAAATTGAATATTAATCTCAATCTCAACCACTCGTTGGGCTAATTATCTATCACAGAGAAGAGGACCAATACAGAAGAGATGATCCAATATTTCATGCGAGCTCTCTTCACTGGAGACAACTCGCATCAAATGTCAAATCAACCCCCCACCCTCCCCACCGAATAAAAAAACATTTCCATTCCTCTCCCTGGAAAATTGAGTGTTACCTCAACCACTCTTTATTATCTAATACATTTCACGCGGGACAACTCGCATGACCTACCAAATCCTGTACCCCCTCCCCCTCCCCCCTCGCCCCCCCACCCCCACCGATTTCCCTTCCTCTACACTCCTCTCCTTCCTCAACGCAAAATGAAATTTTAACCTTTAGCACTCTCTGGTTAAATATTAGCCAGAAATAAACCGGTAATAGTCCCCCTATCTCTCTCACTGGAAAGAGGACCTAACACCTCATGCGCATTCTCTCCCATGGAGTCAACCCGCGCGAAATGCCAAATCCTCCCCCTCCCCCCACCCCCCCCCCCAGCCCCACCCCACCCCGTAAAACAAGAAAAAGACCCTAAATATTGACCGCCGAAAAATTTAACCGGAGTGCCAATCGCTAATATTGTTTCTTTGGATAGTAATAATTATAATTATTACCAAGATGTTTTTTGTCATCCCTAATTTCAGCATCCCAGTCTATGATGTACATTTGTGTATCTCGTGATTGTCTGTGATAGCCTCATCGTCTCGGTATCTATATTGTGGTCGACGTCAATATGGTATTTACATTTGCAAAGAATCATGACAGGAGTGCACACCTTCTTTACTCTCTGACAACAACACTAAATCGTCAGCATAAACAAGACAGTTGAGTCTTGTGGAGTTTAAAGCAACTGGATCTGAAATGGATGCGTCAAATATTTTGTTTATGTCACTGATGTAAACACTGAAAAGGAGGGCCCTTATTCCGCCTCCTTTTTTTACACCTTTTTCATATGTGCCCATAGATGACAGAAGGCTGTCTTTCTTTACTATGAATTTGAAATTTGAATACCTGTGTTTAACAACTATATAGAAGAAAGATCAGCAGAATATTTCATGAGGGGGATATTTATTTAATGATGCTTATAATTTATATTTGCTCTGATTTTCTTTATAAAAGCATACGTTATGAGTGCTCATTTTCAACAATTCTTAAAACAATCCTGATCGCCAAACTGTATCAAAGGCTTTCGTGAAAGTCTACTAGACATGCATATATATATATAATTATTTTTAACAAGCGTAGTGGTGCAGTGGTTATGTCTCCTGACTTTGAATTTTACTCAGCCCAGTGGGTATTTCATATTTCTCCCTAAACACTTTTTTTTCTGAAGTACTTGCATCAGTTATGATCCTAAGCCGGAATTCTTTGTTGAAGTTTGTTTAAATCTTAAATTATATTAATATTTCCAAGCGTCAGTATCCTATGGATCCAGAGAGTTCCTTGTATATACTGAGTGCGCTAGCGCACCAAAAATATACCCCTATCCGACGGGTCATTCAGAGAAATCAAGCATAATACTGTTCCATGAAACTTGTTTTTTTTTTTTAGCTCGTACCCATTCCGCGCAACAGCATCCATTGCAATTTTGCAAGTGTGGACTCTCGCATTGTCCTGTTGGAGCAAAATCCCTTTGGAGAGTTTACCTCGGCGTTTTTCACGGATCACAATTCTCAGTTAGTCGAGCAAATTTGCATAATACGCACCTGTTATTGTACTTTTCTTTGCTAGAAAATCCAACATAATAACGCCTTGTGCATCCCAAAATACAGCTGCCATCACCTTGCCAGCAGAGGGTTGCGTTTTGAACTTCTATTGCCTCGGAGACCCCGGCCCTACACTCTGGCGACTTTGAGCTTTATTCTCTGGCTCATAATAATGGACCCAGATCTCATCTACAGTCACCAGACGTGAAAAAAAGTCATCTTCCTTTGACCTAACCGCTTCAACAATGCGCTGTATACTGATGCTCTGGTTGGCATTTGCTCGTCGCTAAGGGATTTTGGAACCCAACGGGCTGTTAGCTTGTGCATACCCAAGCGACCATGTAAAGTTGTTGAAACGCTACCATGTGAAATGTGTAATGCATTCGCTATTTCTTCCATCTTAATTCGCCTATCAGAGTACACTAGATCCCGTACTTTGTTACACATTTCTTCATCGGTGACATCTGACTGGCGTCCAGAACTGGTTTCGTCTTCTAAAGACGTTCTACTGCGTTTGAATTCCCCAGCCCAGAATTTAACTTGCATACGATGGTGCAGAAGACCCATAAACATTGGTCAACTCTCAATGTATTTCCTGACCTTTCAAATACAAGTATCCATAGTCTATGGATTCGTTAGAAAATCTTATTTGAAATCTTTGGATACTATTCATCACCAAGGTTTACGTTTGGCTCTTAGGGGCTTTTCGTACTTCACCCATCGAAAGTTTATACACTGAATCAAATGAACCATCACTGTATATAAGAAGGGAAAATTTGTCTCTTCAATATGTTACTAAATTAGCCGCCAATCCACGAAATTCAGCTTATGATTGTGTTTTTAATCCTAAACACGAAAGATTTTAGAACAATAAACCAACGGCTATTAAACCCCTTGGCCTGAGAATACAACCGTTACTTGAAGAGGCCAATATTAATGTTAAAAATGTTCAGCCCTTTTCTTTTCCGTCAAAAAAGCCATGGACGTTAAACCCTCAAAAGATTATTTTAGACCTTCATAAAAATAAAAAATCAGAAGTTGAGTCACATATTTATAAGAATGAATTTTTAGAAATCAAATCAAATTATAAACATTACCTGCCAATTTATACAGATGGTTCGAAACAAGATGAGAAAGTTGCTTGTTCTGTTATTAGTCCAAAGTTTACTGACAGTATCAGATTACCAGATAATAGTTCCATTTTTACCGCTGAAGCCAAGGCAATTGATATTGCACTTTACCATATCAGAGATCAGTCTGAAAAACAATTCATCATTTATTCAGATTCTCTTTCTGTATTAAAATCCCTTAAAGATTTACACCATAGGAACCCATATAATTCAGCAAATTCTTAAAAAATATTATTACCTTTCAGCTTCAAAAGAAATTGTATTTTGTTGGCTTCCCAGCCACGTTAATATTCGTGGAAATGAATTAGCTGATTTAGAAGCCAAATCTGCATTATCCTTAGTGATAACAAATTTCAAAATTCCTCACTCCGACTTTAAATCAAACATCCGTCAATACATCAATAACAAATGTCAGTCTGTTTGGGAAATCAAACTCAAAATAAACTAAATGAAATAAAACCAAATTTTAACAGCAAATACACATTCTCTAATCTCAGCAGAAAAGAACAAACAAAAATCACCAGATGTAGACTTGGACACACTAGAATTACTCATTCTTATATTTTAAAAAATGAACAAGCTCCATTCTGCATTCCTTGCAACGAACTTTTTACAGTCAAACATTTTCTTATCACTTGTGCAGAATTTGTTTATATTCGCACAAAGTATTTTAATGTAAAAACTATAAAGGAACTTTTTAATGATATACAAACTAAGAAAATACTCGACTTTCTTAAAGAGATCGGACTTTTTAATAAAATATAATCAGTATTTTTAATAAATTAAAATCATTGATACTTTATCTTTTTAAAATGTACACATCAATCCCAGATACTTTTAATTTCTCATTAAATAAAATCATCATATAATATAAAAATTATTAGACGCTATATGCCCTTTTAGGGTTGAGCGTCTATAAATAAAATATCCATCCATCCATCCATCAAATACAAGTACCGAATTACAGCACGGTACTCAACGTTTGACGAAAAGCTTACTTTTGCATCGCTAGCCATGTTTGACATTCAATATCTTATGAGTGAATGACACGATAAGGGTGCAATTTTGCCCTTAGGCCTAAAACACGTATTGAAACAAGGCATGAAAATCTTGGGTGTGTCGGTCAATTGGAAATGGGATAGGCTGGTTACTTATTGACTTGCCCTCGTAGAATAGATACCTTGTGGGCGCCTCCTAGAGTTTCCACTGATTATTTTGAAACTATGCATACTTGTTCTATATGGTCTGTCGATGTGTATGTGGTTTTAGGGTTTTCCTCTCGTTATTTTTTATCAACTTTCTACTTTTTCGACTTATTTTTTTTTTTTTTTTTTTTTTTTTTTTTTTTTTTTCAGGTTACATTACTATTAGAATAAATACCTTGCGGACGCAACTCTTCCTAGAATTTTCCACAGATCATTTTGAAACCATGTGTACTTGTTCTACATTGTCCATAAATGTGCACGTGGTTTTTAGCTTATCCCCCCCCCCCCCCCCCCCCTTTATTTTGTATCATTTTTTTTTTCTACTTTTTCGACTCAGTTTTTACCAGGTTTAATTCGTATTCTGATAGATACCTTGTGGGCACAACTCCTCCTAGTGTTTTCCACTGATCATTTTCAAACTATGCGTACTCGTTCTACATAGTCTGAAGATGTGCATGTGGTTTTGGGGTTATCCTCCTATTAATTTTTATCAAATTTTTCTACTTTTTCGACTTAGTTTTTTCCAGGTCCGATTAGTATTAGAATAGATATCTTGTGGGTGCAACTCTTCCTAGACTTTTCCATTGATCATTTAGAAACTATGCATACTTGTTTTACATGCTCGGAAGATGTGCATGTGGTTGGTCCTGCCATTATCTTTTTTTCAACTCTTTGCTTTTTTTTTTCAACTTAGTGTTTTTTAGTTGTGACACGATGACGTTGGTAGGCGCAACTCCTCTTACAATTTTATATCAAACTTTTTTTGAAACTTTGCAGGTGTTTTTTTCATGGTCTGAAGATGTGCATGTGCTTTTGGGGTTATCCTCCCATCATTTCTATTAGCTTTTTTCCACTTAATCGACGGGTCCGGATTAGTAACAGAACAGATATCTTGTGGATGCAACTCATCCAGTTTTCCACCCATCATTTTAAATTATGCATACTTGTTCTACATGGTCTGAAGATGTGCGTGTGGTTTTGAGATTATCCTCTCATTATTTTTTATCAATTTTTTTCACTTTTTTGACTTAGTTTTTTTCCAGGTCCAATTAGTATTGGAGTAGATACCTTGTGGGCGCAACTCCTTCTAAAATTTTCTACCAATCATTTTGAAACTATGCATATTCGTTCTACATGGTTTGAAGATGTGTGTACGGTTTTGGATTATCCTCCTATTATACAGATTAAAAGTCACAACCCTTTACTGACAAAACCATGACGTCGGGGGACGCTTGCCCGCAACGGGCTTCTATTATATATGTTCGGTCTCCTTTTAAGGTGGAAGACAACAAAACTCAATATTTTGGTTAGAGACAAAAGCTGTACATCAGTGAAAAATTCAATCTTTCTTATGAACGTTTCTGCTTTCACTTTGTGCCCCATAATAAATCCTTCGTTTTTATAACGTCACGAAATCGACATGGTTTTCGCGTTTTTGACGTCATTATTCATCCGCAGAAAAGTACATATTTTTTTGCAATAACTTTACAATGAACTGACATTCTGAATCTATTTTTACATCAAACTGATTGTAATAACATGCCCTACGAATTGATCTAAGTTGTATTTTGTATATATGTTCAGAAAATAAATTTTCGCCGGAAAAGTGAATTCCGGAAAAATTACGAATTCCTACCTTTTTCACATTTAAAGCTAAATAGAGCGAAATCTAGCTCGAAGACAATATTATTTTTTTTAAGTTATTTCCAAGCAAATTCAATTCGGAAGAGTTTTATAAATAAAAACAAGTAGGTCACCGAACTATTTTTTTTTCAGGAAAAGAGATTTTATAACCTTACCCCCGGACGCGCTAACGTCCACTTTACATCGGCTTCACGGATGATGTTAACGTAATATATGGTAGCTCTCATTTTTGCGTTATTTATACGCTACGTACGACAGGACGTTGTACAACTTTGGGTATTGTTGCAAATTTACCATTTCTGAAAAAAAAATAGGCCGGTAGCTTATATCTTTTTACAAACCTGTTTAAAATTGAAAATAATTTGAGATATCTGACAAGCAGGTGGTGTCTTCAGACTAGATTTCGAGCAATCTTGCCTTAAAGACAAAAAATGTACAAATTTGAAAAATTTTCTGATTCACATTTTCTAGCGAACAAACATTGAGTGAGCATATTAGCAAGATCATCCTTTCAGAAATCATTTCATGCGGCTAATCAATCCTAACCATACCCTTTCCATGACGTAGCAAAAATGACGGATTATTATGACACACAAACTGAAAGCAGAAACGTTATATGGAAAGATAAAAAAATCTGTAAGGACATGTTTTATATCTTAAAGTATCACATAGTAAAAAGTCAATTTTCTATACCAAGGAAACAACGATTCACCTTGCGGTAGAATACACTGAGTTTCTATGTTAATATCAATTTTCTTTTCAATGAATAGTTTAAGGAGTTTTATTTTATTGTTAATGGTGAAATCAGTGTATATCTGGTGAAAATAAAAGTGATATCAATCACTAGTGAATTGATATCGTATCATTTCACTTGTAACTGATACGATTTATATTTTCACTGCTCGCTTTCGACGACGTCGGTTTTCTTCCTTGTTTCAGAAGTAGTTGCGGTCATGGTACCTAAGCCGTAATCCAAACTCATTAATCCATAAACGAATGACGAATCAGAATGTTCAGACCAACAGACATGGACCCCAGAATAAAGGGTGTAATCCGACGTCCGCGGATAGTAAGCATTACTTTGTAAGAAATCTTCGCCCACCATGCCCATAGGCCTGAAGGAAGGAAATATCGGTAGAAGCGTATGTCCGGGATTTGGGAAGTCTACTTATGGCGCGTCACTGGCAAAAACATCAGAAACAATTCTGGAAACTGCCACATTGTAGGGATTGACCAGATCTGGATGTCTCCCATAGAACTTCTTAAGTGTTGCTACCAGTTTGGTTTTTTGATACCCCTGGCTCAACAACTTTGTAGTGAGCACTTTCCCACGCTCCATGAAATCCTGATAATTTGAACAGGTTCTGGCATAACGGATTAACTGTGAAACGTAAACGCCGTATGCTGGTGCAGAAGAGATATTACTGCTCAGGAATGGAAAGTTAACAATGGGAAAATTGAATTAATCCCGTTTGTCGTAAAGCCTAGTAGTAAGCTTTCCATTGTTAATGTAGAGATAACAATCCAGGTATGAGGAGGAGGCTGCAGTCTCCGTTGTTTCCTTTATTTCAAGTTCACGTGGATAGATGAATTCTAAATACACTGCAAATTTTGTGTTTTTTTAGAGACAATACATCATCTATATATCTGTAGGTGAAATTGAATTGTTGTGCGAGGTGTTTCTTGCCTGCTTGGAGGAGACTTTGTACAAACTCCGCCTCATACGAGTATAAAAACAAGTCGGCAAGTACCGGTGCACAGTTAGTACCCATCGGTATGCCGATTGTTTGCTGAAATATCCGTCCGCCGAACTCCACAAAAATATTGTCGATTAGATATTCCAGCATCTTTATGACATCTGCATCGGAGTATTTTTGTGGCGCATCAGCGTGATCCCGAATGAAGTATGTGTCTTTGTAGCCAATGACAACATATTGAAATCGACGGTTACCATTCTTGTGGAGAAACACTGGTTGATAATTTCCTTTAATTTAGATTTCAGTTTATCATGAGGAATAGTAGTGTAAAGAGTAGAGACACCGAAAGATTTTATACTGATGACGGAATGAAGAGATTGTGCCTTTAGGTTTTCTAAAAGCTCTTTGGAGTTTTTCAGGCTCCACATCTGATTAACACCACTTCTGGCATATACAGTGTCACAGTACTTCTGAAGGCCTTAGCTAACTGCGGTTAGGATTCGTGTTAGAATCTGAGAAAGAGGCTTGGTTGAGCACTTAGCTGAACCCGCAATATATCTCTGCTTGTACGGATTCTTGTGAAGTTTAGGAATCCAATACAGTTTGGGAAGGTCAATATCTTCCTCTGGGAGGGAAATTCCAAATGTCAGCATCACCGAATGGTGGTTTTGTAGAATTCTTCCTTGGACATAGCAGTAAGATTATATGTAGGGTTTCCGGTCATGGTACTCATACCAAGCTCTTTCATTAAGCAGTTTATATAGTGTGTTTTGCAAACAAACACAATGTTGTTAGATGCCTTGTCGGCTGGAACAACGACAAACTTCTCGTGGATTTCAGCTAACTCAGCAGCAACATCTGGATCATCAAACACCGATTCATGTCGGCGAGACATGGTTCTGCTGAGTACTGAGACACGTCTGTTTACCAAGGACATTACCGATTTAACCCATTCAGACAGGGTGTCAACCTCCACGTCCTCTTTCTTGGCCAAGCGTCGTGCATACTTCAAAAGAATCCAAAATTAATTTGGAATTCTGTTTCCAAGTAAAAGACCTGGGTTCCCTATATTTAGGGCCTTTGGAAAGAATGTCCCTGAGTTTGCTAATCCTGACAATATTGAGATCACCTGTTATAATGTGACCGGCTGGATTATAGCAGAACTCCGATGCTTTACAGGAACACGCTGAGGGGTTTCGAGTAATGTTCTCAGCATTTAACCCTTGCAGCACGTTTTTGTAATTGAAAATTTTAGGTGCAATGGGAGACGAATAACTGTAAGAGATGATAGGTGGGCTGTGGATGTTACCTCCACTTCAGAGTTTTGAACGCCTCTAACTTCTTTGTTTCTGAACAAAACTATCAAGTGTTGGTAAGAATGTAAGGAACATTTTGGTATCAATATTATTTTGATTTGCCGAAACTTTTTGTTTTTGTCTCTCCAGCGTTTCACATGTTAAGCAGTGAACGTCGACGCCATGGCGTTCATGCTATGTTTGGTGACGTTATATATGACGTCAGAAACGCGCATCGGCGTGTAAACAATAAAATAACAAGAAAATTTACTCTTTTTCAGTGAATACCATAAAAATTTTCATCTCGTGTAATGAAAACATTCAAATTTTCACTCGTGCTTCGCACTCGTGAAAATACTGATGTTTTCATTACACTCGATGACAATATTTATGGTATTCATAGCAAAAGAGTAAATATCCTCTATTTATCAAAATTCATTACAAAGACGCTAATGCAAGCAACAAGTTCCAAAAATTCCAAGTCTGACACGAGCTGAGATAGAGACCTTTTCAATTCCCTACATTTTCCATTCAGAGGGAGATAATTTGGGGCAGGTAGACATTTAAATTAGATTTGAAGCCGTGTGATGGCGATTTCGCAGAAAATAAGGATGTGGTTTTACTCATAGACATTTGTGTAAGACATTTACAGACTGTGAAATGCCATTTATCTTATCGGAAACCATTTCTGAATGGAATACTCTTTATAATTAAGGGACCATAACTCCATAATTTATAACTACATTTTTATTTTATTTTTTTTTATTATTATTTATTTATCTATTCATTTATTTATTTATTTATTGCAAAGCTAGACGTTAAACAAAAAATAAGACCATGAAACATTTTAACGAACAAATTTACCCATTAACAGGTTTTCCAAAATAAAAATCTGTATACTTTTTATTGTCTCAGAGTTTACATCATGCAGTACAAATGAGGCCGCTTCTGCATTCCTTAAATATCAGCCACCGGCATGGAAATGGAAACGTCATAAAACAGTAGTTTCCTGCCCCGATGACGCAAGGCTTGAAATAACAGTTTACCAGACTAAAAGAACGTGTAGAACCATATATGTCACTTTAGGTGAGTTCGAAACAGTAAGCGCTCACATGCGATGTATGTTTATATACACGCATTTTGTACATCTACATTGTGTACAGCTTGCTACTTGTCTGTCGCACATACGCGCGATCGCTTGCAGTTTTGAACGCATGTCGGATAATTAGAATATCGCCCTAATTTCGTCCTGATATGTAATTCCATTGAAAATCAAAGCATTGATAACACTGGTGGGTCGATTGTCTCTAAATGTAGGCTGGGAAAACGAAGAACGGGTTATTTAAGCAAACAGTGCAGGCCCTGATCAGAAGCCGCGTTCTGTCGTCTGATCTGGGTCTGCACTGTTTGCCAATGTCCCAGTACTAAGCCTAGTTCAGGTTTCAGAAAAGAGTTCGGTTCGGAGACCACATGTTATGGGTTTCATATTGTGAACATTTAGTAAGTCCGTCTAACGCGCGGCTTGATTTCATTGGTCAGTGATAATCATGTAGATAACAACCTTAAGGAAAGGTTGTTTTGGGGTCGAATGTAAACATTCGAGCAAAAAAAAAAAAAGGTAAAACTGATTGATTGTCGTTACCGTGAAGATTCCGTTTGTAAACCGTTTTCCCATAATGAAACTCTGTGTTTGGATGGTGCCATTATTGACCAGATATGAAAAGAGTCATAAATATGTCGTCACCTTAGCTCAAAAAGTCAATAACTCCACTAAAATATATATTAAGGAGTTATTGGCTTTTTGCGCTAAGGTGACGATGTCTTTATTCACCAGACTTTATTTTACCGGGCTCAATATTTCAATAGTGCAGTTTTATAAGGTTTTATACAAGAAATATTTCTCATAAACCGACGTTTGTCAGAATTCACCATTTCATTTGAAAAAGGGAACGGAACTAATTCTACAGGCAGATTTTGATTTTCGTACGGTATAAACAGGTCAGATCTATTAGTCCTTTAGCCACTGGTTTGTCCTTCGACATATCATTAACCCTTCCGCAGACTTACTTTTCGGAGGGCAAACTGGGGTAGTCAGAGACCAAAACTGTAATAAAATGAAACTTCCGTATGTATGTACATGAATCTATATCCCTTGTTTTGTGATGGTCAGCCATACCACTTACCTTTTTGAAATACACACACAAAAAAAAGTCTAAGCCTGTCCATGACAAACTAACACTTTAGTCTACGCACCTAGCGAAGACTCAGATCAAATAAGGCATCCTCTTAGTCTGATTAGAGTCTTTGCTGTGCACACAATGTGTAGCTAAGGGCCCATCTGCTTTCATGCGGATATCGAAGATGTTGATCAGACTGGATAGATACTAAAGCTGATCCGTGTCCTCGCTGGGCGCACGTCATTCGTATATTTAATCTTTTTTTATTATTAAAACAAAATCTAAAACTTGACATGATCATTTAATCAATTAGTGGATTTTCTTCACTCAGTCAGTGGTTGGGAAACCTGTCCAGGAACAGTATGATTAGACTAACTGACCGTGGCGACCGAAATGACCTAAATTGTGTTGAAGAACCGTAAAACCCGATCCCATACACTGCCTAGCCCCGAGTTTAGTGCAACTCTGTTCACATTATGTGTTGAAACCTACAGTTTCAAAGTATCGGAAAATGTAACACCATTTATAAAGAACACCACTATATAAATGTATAGTGAAATTATTTTAGCTATGAAGGGCTTGTACGATATTTCAATATCGTACAAGAGACATTCTATAGATAATTGATGACTAACTTCAATGCTAAAAATGTATAGTATACAAGCGTACTTTTCATGGCCACCAAACAGCACAAACACAACTGCTGTAATCTCAAAATAACACGAAAAGAGGTCCTTTGAAAATTCGGCATCCACAATTTGAAAACAACATACTCGATTTGAGTCTGTTCATGAGAGAAAATGGTGGATTCAACATATATCGTGCGCCAGTGGAGCGCAACTTTTTTGAATATAAAGGCACTGCAAGGATTGCATTATAACTGGCCAACCTTTGCTATTAACAATCCCAGATCAGCTTTCCATAATATTAATGCCTACACCAAGTGTGACGAAAATCCATTGAAATTGCTCAAGTTATCGTCTAGAGGGATTGACAAACACACGGACGACCAACGTGAAACCATTATGCCCCGCCACTATTGTGTAGCGGGATATAATAAGTATTGAGCCATACAGTTCCAAGGCCCATTTCACGAAATGAAAACTCAGCGTAAAAGTAAACCAAAAAAGACTAAAAGTCAACAAAAAAAGACATCTTATACCTAAAGAATTCTGTCGTTTCAAACCGCATTCGCAATCGAAATAAAATGTGACGGAGAGCAAACATGTACACTGATTGACGATTTTTAATGGAACTCTGTCGGCATAAGATATTTCTACGTTTTTACCCGGGCCGCAGGAGTTGATCGACATTTTTTTCTGGTGACAATGTTTTTCCTTTTCTTTCTTTCTTTTTTTTTTTTTTTTTTTTTTTTTTTTTTTTTTTTTTGTTGCCTCGATATTGACGGGCCTGCCGGAATTAGGAAACAATATTTTGACAGCATTACAGGTACCTGTCCGGATTCTTAAACACGCATTTTGGTGAATAAAATCAGCGTCGTTGAAATATTCAGAGAAAGCATCGTTTCTTTTCTTCCGCTTTTCAAACTTTCTTTTATATAACATAAAACAATAATGAGAGCTACCATATATTACGTTAACGTCAACCGTGAAACCGACGTAAAAACGTTACAACGTCAGGGGGTAGGGTTATAAAATCTCTTTTATTGAAAGATTTAGTTCGGTAACCTACTATCTTTTTTATTTATAAATCTCTTCCAAATTGAATTTGCTTGGAAATAATTTATAAAAAGAATAATATTATCTTCGAGCTAGACTTCGCGCAATTTAGCTTTACATGTAAAAAAGGTAGGAATTCGTATTTTTTTCGGAATTCCTTTTTCTGGCGATAACGTATTTTCTGAACTTATATGCAAAATACAACTTAGATCACTTCGGAGGGCGTGTTGCTACAATCAGTTTGGTGACACAATAAATGCCAGTTCAGAATGCCAGTTCCTTATAAAGTTATTGCAAAAAATATGTACTTTTATGCGGATAAATAATAACGTCAAAAACGCGAAAACCATGTCGATTTCGTGACGTTATAAAAACGAAGGATTTATTATGAGAAACAAACTGAAAGCAAAAACGTTCTGTAGAAAGACTGAATTTTTTTACTGAACTACAGTTTTTATCTTTAACCCAAATATTGAGTTTTGTTGTCTTGCACCTTAATAAACGTCAAAAAGATTGCCTTTGGAAAAGTTTACGACAAAGTTTTCCAAAACAGTTTGGATCATACTCGTGAAATGATTCCAGTTTACTTGAATTTACTTGAAAAACTTATTTTTTGTTTCTTTTATTACCTCACCTGACATCGAAGTGCTCATGGTGAGTTATTGTGGTCAGTCAATGTCCGTCGTCCGTCGTCCGTCATGCGTCGTCCGTCGTTCGGCGTCAGCAATTACTTTAAAAGCCTACTCCTCTTACACCCCTGGGCCAATTAGACTTGTTACTTGGTAGGAATCATCGGGATAACTTGTTGATTAAAAACAGCTAAAATCGTTTCGATCGGAAATCCAAGATGGCCGCCATGGCAGCCATCTTGAAAATCTATTTTTTTCTTCTTCTCCTGAACCGAAAGGCCAATTGACACCAAACTTACTAGGAAGCATTGGGGTGACTTGTAGATCAAAAATAGCTAAAATCGTGCCGATCGGAAATCCAAGATGGCCGCCATGGCAGCCATCTTGAAAATCTATTTTTCGCTTCTTCTCCTGAACCGAAAACCCAATTGACTCCAAACTTGCTAGGAAGCATCGGGGTGACTTGTAGATCAAAAGTAGCTAAAATCGTGCCGATCGGAAATCCAAGATGGCCGCCATGGCAGCCATTTTGAAAATCTATTTTTCGCTTCTTCTCCTGAACCGAAAGGCCAGTTGACTCCAAACTTGCTAGGAAGCATCGAGATGTCTTGTAGATCAAAAATAGCTAAAATCGTGCCGATCGGAAATCCAAGATGGCCGCCATAGGCACCATCGCGAAAATCTATTTTTCGCTTCTTCTCCTGAACCGAAAACCCAATTGACTCCAAACTTGCTAGGCAGCATCGGGATGACTTGTAAATCAAAAATATTTAAAATCGTGCCGATTGGAAATCCAAGATGGCCGCCATGGCAGCCATCTTGAAAATCTATTTTTCGCTTCTTCTCCTAAGCCCAAAAGTCAATTGACTCCAAACATTGTAGGTAGCATCGGGGTGACTTGTAGATCAAAAATAGCTAAAATCATGCCGATTGTAAATCCAAGATGGCCGCCATGGCGACCATCTTGAAAATCTATTTTTTGCTTCTTCTCCTAACCCCAAATGCGAATTGACTCGAAACTTGGTAGTAAGCATCGGGGTGACTTATAAATCAAAAGTCGCTAAAATCATTCCAGTCGGAAATCCAAGATGGCCGCCATGACCGCCACCTTGAAAATCTATTTTTTACTTCTCCTGAGCCGAAAGGCCAATTGACTCCAAACTTGGTAGGAAGCATCAGGGTGACTTGTAGATCAAAAATAGCTAAACCCATGCTGATCGGAAATCCAAGATGGCCGCCCTGGTGGCCATCTTGAAAATCTTTTTTTCGCTTCTTCTCCTAAACACAAAAGCCAATTGACTTGAAACTTGGTAGGAAGCATCGAGGTGACTTATAGATTAAAAATGGCTAAAATCATTCTGATTGGAAATCCAAGATGGCCGCCATGGCAGCCAGTTTCACTTCTTCTTCTGAACCGAAAGGCTTATTGGCTTTAAACTAGGTAGGAAGCATCAGGGTAACCTGTAGATTAAAAATAGATGAAATCATCCCTATCAGAAATCCAAGATGACCGCCATGACAGCCATCTTTAAAATCTATTTTTCGCTTCTTCTCTTGAACTCAAAGGCCATTTGACTCGAAACTTGGTAGGAAGCATTGGGGTGACTTGTAGATCTAAAATAGCTTAAATTATTTTGATCGGAAATCCAAGATGGCTGTCATGGCGGCCATCTTGAAACTCTTTTTTTCACTTATTTTCCTATGAACCAAAGGGCCAGTTGATCTGAAATTGGTAGGAAGCATCGGGATGACTTGTTGATATAAAAATAGTTAAAATCATTCCGATTGGAAATCCAAGATGGCGGCCATCTTGAAAATTTATTTTTCTTTTCTTCTTCTGAACTGAAAGCTCAATTGACTCGATACTTGGTAGGAAGCATCGGGGTGACTTGTAGATCAAAAATAGCTCAAATCGTTGCGATAGGAAATCTCAAATTGCGGCTGTGGCGGACATCTTGAAAATCTGTTTTGAACTTTTTCTCCTGAACCGAAAGGGCAATTGACTTAAAGTTCATTGGAAGTATCGAGGTGACTTGTAGATCAACAGTAGCTAAAATCAATCTGATTGGAAATCCAAGATGGCTACCGTCTTGTTTATGTTTATTATATTCCCTGCCACTGTGCTGTTTACATGTATAAAATCATGATTCTTCAGAAACCACTAAGGCAATTGCAACCAAATTTCCATTGATTCTTCTGTTGAAATGTGATTGAGAGTTTGTTCAAATGATCACGCTCCATTGACTGTCATGCCATATATAATATTCTTCTTCAAAATTAAGAACTAATTAAAGGATGATCTTTTCATTAGTTTCGATGACAGGATTGGAAAAATGTTACATAACATCTGCATATCTGCACTCGCTATGCCACTCAGGTGAGCGACCCGTGGCCCGTGGGCTTCATGTCTTTTTTTATGCATGCCTGAAGCTGTAAAAAGCCATATTTAAACGAAGATTACTGAATTCTTCTGCAGCTTTTTGCCTAACCGTCTTAATTCTCTTGTCATGTAATACAAATTGTCATTATTAAACCATTTTTTTTTTCTTTTTTAATGTTTTCTTCTTCTTTGTGATGAAGGTAGGAATGGTACATGATCTTTTGGTTTCAATGGCACTTTGTGTTTCAAACTCGGCTGAATACACGATCAGATCAGATGGTCGATTTTTGAATTTGTATAAAAAGCATACATTTTGCTACACAAATTCCAAGTCTCGGTAAGCACAGCAACAATGTCAAAGACGAAAAAATCACTACCGACAAAAGCTTTTATAAATAATCTCAAGTCGGAAACGGATATAACATATGCCAAATAGGTTGAATAAAATAAAATCAAAACCGCATGCACATTTTTATGTCATAGAAAACCTGCAAAATATCAAGAAAAACTAATGAAATGTTTATCACAGGCTTTCTGCGTAGGAAATCTAAGTAGAAAACAGCCACAACTGTCCAGAATGTGCTCCACCCATAATCCAAAACCACCTACACATTCTCTGCCTCGGCTCCATTGGCGTCGCAAGGTCAAGATCACACTCTGATGACGGTTCTCAGTGAAAAAGAAAATTCTATTTATGCCTCCGCAACGAAGTAGAGGGGGTCATATAGTTTTATCCTCCGTCATACGTCCGTCCGTCCGTCCGTCCGTCTATCACACTTAATAGTACTAGTCCTTGGGCCGGCTATAAGCCCCCTCCCCCCAGGGAAAATTTTGTACACTATAACTTTCTGAAATAACATTATAAACAAAATGACACATGTTAGCCCTCTGGCGATGGGGGCGTTTACGTATAACAGCCATGTTACCAACGTTACCCTCAAAACAATAGAATTACTTTGATGTAAATACTAAACTATTCATATTCTTACTTAGTAGCATGCTATTTGCAACCAATGCATGTGATTTTATAGAGACAGGTATCTTGATACGTTGGACTCTCAATTACTTGATATAACTGTTACATACGTTACTAAAAGTCAAAAACGTCATTTATAAGTTTCCTGATACACCGTTTTGGTCGACTATGACCAGTCGGTGACTAGAAATTTAATCTAATGCTGTTTTACAATAGGTAACCACTATATAACCTCCTCTGTACATCAAGAAAGGAAAACAAGTCAGCTTGACTAAGCAAATGACATAAGGAACGATATTTTTCTTTAAAACAGCCTAAACTTCTTATCTGAAAAGTATCGTTATTTCAAATTTCTTAACATTTATAATTAGCTGTTGTTGCAATTAGTTTAATATACTTAATTATCATGTTTGGACTAATGCATTATAAGCTTTAAATAAATGCTTTTTACACCTCTTATTGTTATTTATGTTATTTTTTGTGTGATACTTTATCTATATCGTATAAATGGCTGTTGATACTTTGTACATAAAGGTGAAGGAACATCAGCTCTAACATTATTTTAATAACAAACAAAGTAAATTATTTCTTAGATACCTTTACATTTTTGTGAATTAAGTGAAAGAAAAAGAAACCCTTGCGAATCCTCTGCTGATTGATAATTGTATCTTTAAAAAATAAAGTAAAATGTACCGTGTAACAAATGCAGAAATTTCCCCATCTTCATACATACTTACATGATATGAGCTCTTCATTGTTTATCTTCTATACATAAAGCTGATATTCTAAAATTTAAATCCATCTAGACTGCCAGAAATATTTCCTAATTTATACTGTTAGACATGTTATATGTCAGTTAAGTGCAGTGATACCAAAATATTGTTTCCTATAGACAGTGTTTGCAGAAGAAAGCTCTCTATTAGTAAAAATACTGTATACTTTCCTAATCTCAACTCAAAAGCATGAATAAAGTGAAAACAAACATTCTGAGGGCATGAATTATTATAGAAGAACAGTTTTATAATTTAAGTCTACATAAAAACGCAGTGTTAATCACAATGATAATAATATCACACATATATCAACACTATACTGCATTTTCAAGTCAGCTCTAAGATACAGCCAAATACATAGCATACACACTTTGGTACTTCTCTGTTGCCATAGTGTATAAAATAAAATATTTTATGCAGGCTAGAAGACAGTTTGCTTAAAAAATCTGCTTTATTATGAAATACCTTGTAAAAAACAAACACATATAGGTCTGTTATACATTATATAACATTATGACATTAAAAAAATGATAACCATATTTATCATCTATAGTGATAAGAAAACCTTTCTAGATATAAAATTATACAAGAGTCTTGTTTTTTTTATTAGTGATATTAGTAATGAGAATAACACACAACAACATTAATCTTAACGATTTCCATTCTCTTTGTTTCTTTATAATGGACCTCCAAAACGTGTAATTGATAACCAAAATGGTGATAGTATGAAATAACTAATAGGATCGGTTTTGTCTCTAAGCCTTATATAAATGGGAATAATATAACATAACTGAAAGGACCGGTTGTGTCTCTGGGCTTATGTGCCTTACGGCAGAGTCTGAACTAGATTTAGCTGCCAAGAAGCTATAAATAGGTATAAAAAACCTTCTTCTGTCCCTGCCTGATATACCATCTATTACTAGATTATTTTAATGCCAAGATAAGATAAGGTATTCAATTCTCACCTTTTATTTCCATTGAAATTTCAGACATGAAAATTACCTAGTGCCTGCTGATTGTCAATGATTCTGCTAAGGTGAATAGTTTATTACCAAATATTGTCATTTACCTAACATGTCTGGTAACGTATGTTACACAACTGTGACTATAGCATCTTAATCAGACACCTTGCAAATTTTTACTTTGACTGTTACAACTTTTATTGTGGTTCTAAAGACAGACCCTAACAAAATAAGACAAACAATGGATTTTTCATTACTATTATTAAAGGCCCATGTCATACATGCCATAAGCTCTTGGCAGTAATCTGTGAGATCAGGCTAATTTTTAGGGGAGATTTGACAAAATTCTGTGAGATCTTCAAAATAAAAAACACTTTCAAGCTCACAGAAATAAGTTAAAAGCCTTTATTTTTATGAATTAAGCATAAAAGTATAATGTTGTGTAATTCATAATTAGTTCTTCATAAAATATCTTTTTAAAGAGTCTGAAAATTCTGTGAGATTTTAAATTCTTATGGGAAATGGGTTGCAAAATAGCCCATTTCTGTGAGATTTTGTCTCACAGTGTGAGGTATGGCATGTATGCCATGTTCTTTAAGGCCTTTTCCCTTCTGTCTAGACACTGATCATATTTGAGACATACTCTGGAGTACAACTTCTGCTGCTCAGAATGCATATTCTGATACTGAGATTATATTTTCAAGCCTTCTCATAGTCATATGTAAGTATGCAATGCTGACTATAGCTAATTATATCCAACAATATTGATCTGGTTTTTAATCATGAGTTTCAGCTAAGTACCGGTAGTTTATGTTATGATAGAAAAATGAACAAATATAAAATCAGGTTGCATACCACTTTTGTTTTTAACATAAGAGTGGAGTTACTCTCTAAACGTGCTAAAGTCACTGAATTGCTCTGGTATATACTTAATTTCATTGGGCTATGTACATTCCTAAATTTGCCTAATGTTACACACTTATCTTTAAGGATAGTTGTATTCTGTATATTTAAACGATAAAGTAACACTGTTTGTTTTGGGGAAATTATATTACGGTAAGGCAAAGTGTTATATGATTTACTTTATGTAGTCTTAATGTATCAGCCTGGTTGAACGCTCAGTCTGATCAGTCTTTGCAGTCTGCCTAGAGAAAGCTGAGGTCCTTTGCTATTCATTGAGCACAGGGAAGACATTGACCAGTTATCACTGTGTTCACAGGCCCTATATGTATATATCCTGCGGTAGTGAACATTAAAAGGGAACATTTTGTTTTCATGATAGTGAACGTTTTGTTTTAATCAAGGCTACATGTAAATGC
Source organism: Anodontia alba (assembly GCA_964016985.1). Taxonomy (NCBI): domain Eukaryota; kingdom Metazoa; phylum Mollusca; class Bivalvia; order Lucinida; family Lucinidae; genus Anodontia; species Anodontia alba. The sequence goes on from OZ024834.1 coordinate 75,645,689, forward strand.
TATTCTGGTATTAGATACATGCATCTCTTGGCATGAGACTATGCTTGAATCAATATTGTTTAATAAGAAATAATGTTTTATGTTACATAAATTAAACATGTAACAGAAAAACTTTGCGGTCAGCTGCATAATGTGCAATGTTTTATATTTGAGGGTCATAAACAAAACCCATAAACAAAAATCAGTGTAGCAAGTTATAATATGAATCTTCTTAATATACCAATAAAATTCTTGTTTACATAAGCTAGTTAGATTGCAGATAAATGCTTTACATACATAAATACCTGATAATGTAACAGAATAAATAAGGCGAAAGTGCCATTTTTATTTTCTTATTCTAAAAATATGAAGTTACAGAACTTTATTTTTCTAAAACTGAGTATTAATTCAAATGATAAAGGTATAGGTAAAGACCTTTACAGAGACAAAAATCCCTTAAAATTAAGACATTTAGGTGTTACATATGTGACCATTGATAGATTATTAAGCAAAGTCATGTGAGGGTGTGACATATAATTCATCTGTAGATATTTTAATTAGACATAATGAAATTATATAGACACAGAAGTCCTGAAAAGAGCAGGGATGCAGAATGTACATACTCTTCTGAAATTAGCACAGCTAAGATAGACAGGGCATATTACCAGAATGCCTGATGAACGTTTGCCAGCAAAAATACTCTATGGAGAACTACAAGTCGGAAAACGCTCCCATAGTGGTCAGAAGAAGCGATACATGGTCACCCTCAAAGCCTCCCTCAAAGACTTCAACATACCAACAGAGTCCTGGGAACAGATTGTACAGGATCGAACAAAGTGGCGAGGCCTAATAAGAAGGGGTGCTGGTGAATACGAAGCAAAAAGAACCAACGAAGCCGAGGAGAAACGTGCACAGCGGAAAGCCAGAGCTAAGGCATCACCAACAGAGCTTTCTTCCTTAGACCTCTCTTGTTTCATCTGCAAAAGACAGTTTAGAGCTAAGAATGATCTAAACAGCCATCTTAGAACGCACAAACAATAACACTTCACATATTTGATGAGGATTGGTCATTGTCAGTAATGACAGACGAAAGATATACCCTTACTGTGGTGCATGTTTCAAACCATTACCTTGAAAACTGTAATCGTTGGCCTTTCACTGTGATAGTAGGCTCTTTGTAAGGATTTCCAGGTGCTGTTTGATATACTTTCTCAGTCCTTTTTATGCTAATTGTGATATCATAGCTTTCACATGAATTGGATACTTGATCGACACCTTTTTGCACTTCTGTTGGAGCACCCTTTGCCATGCCATCAGCAAAGAAGAACTCATCTAGCACCTCTGTCTGCACCTCGGATTTAGCTTGCAACCTTCTTAGGTTGAAAAATTTCCACTCAAAGCGGTATCTAATAGGTATACCATTGTCACCATCCTAGAAAGCGTCTGTAAGCAAGGCAGAAAACATCATGCTGAACAGTGTTGAAGCTAGTACACAGCCTTGCTTAATGTCATTTGTCTCAGGGAATTGCTATGAATTTGGCAGGATATCCAAACTTTGCAATAATTTTCCAGTCCCTCACGCCTCATATGCTTTGGTAAGGTCGACAAAGGTCATGTAGAGGTCCACATTCTGTTTCTGGTTTTTCTCTTGAGGCTTTCTTGCTGTAAAGATCATGTCTATTGTTCTTCTGTCTTTCTTGAATTCACACTGGCTTTCTGGTAGAAGCCCTGACTGTTCAAGGTGTTCAATTAATCGATTCAGTAGGATTCTAGCAAGGATCTCCCCAGCAGTTGACAATAAAGAGATGCCTCGATGATTGTAACAGACTTGAGGATTCTCTTTCCTTTTTTCCTTTTGAATAGGCGGATAATTGTTGCATCCTTGAACTCTTGAGGGACAGCTTCTTTTCTCCACATAATGTGAAATAACTCTGTCAGTTTCTCTGCAACTGGACGATCTCCGGCTTTATAGATCGCTGCAGGTATTGCATCTGATCCTGGCGCCTTGCCAGATGACAGATATTTTATTGCTTTCACTGTTTCAGGGACGGTTGGGAGCTCATCAAGCAGCAGATTACATTTCACTTGTGGTAGTCAATTGATAGCTTAATCATTGATAGATGATGGCCGATTAAGGACACCATCAAAGTGTTCAGTCTATCTTCAAGATAGCTTCTTTGTCAGTCAGAAGACTAGTTCCATCTGCACTAATAGGTGGGATGGTTTCTGAGCTATGGGGACCATATACTGTCTTAAGTGCATCAAAGAACTTCTTCATATCCATTCTGTCTGCAAAGGACTGGATTTCATCAGCCTTTTTTGCTCAGCCAGGAGTCTTGCATGTCACTGAGCCTGATTTGGACTGTCTTTCGTATGTTTGAATAGACAGTCTTACTAGATACTGAGCTGGTATCACTGAGGTAAGCCTTGTGTTTTCGGTGTTTCTGTTCAAGGAGTCCCTGGATTTCTTTGTCATTCTTATTAAACCAATCTTGGTGTTTGCGAGATATTGGTCCTAGGATATCCATTGCTGAAGAGTGAACGGTGTCTCTGAAGACTGTTCAGCTCTCATCTACATCTTCTGAACTTTGTTCCAGTGCATCTAAACGGCTGCAGATATCATTGACGAATGCTTGACTCTTGCTATCTTGTTTCAGCTTGGAGACATCCTATATCTTTTGCACTTGCTTGCCTTGTGGTCGTCGTACAGGCTAAATGCGCAGGTTGGATTTGCTGGCAGCAAGCCTGTGATCTGTCCAACAGTCTGCACCACACATAGTCTTTGTCACTATGACATCCTGTCTGTCCTCCCTTCGCATTATGACATAATTTTCTTAGTAAATCAAGGGTATATAGACTGAGCATGTACATAAAGGTCACCTTCCTTTGCACTATAACATAATTTTCTAAGTAAATTAAGGATATAGACTGGGTATGTGCATAAAGATCACAGAAGTCTGATCAAAATATTATTGTTAGAGCTACATATCCTTAATTTACTAAGAAAATTAGTCTTATACACAAGGCATAGTACGATTTGTGTAAGGTCACAGAACTCGGATCTAATTTTTATTGTTAGAGCTATATATTCTTGATTTACTTAGAAATATGGCCTTGTACACATGGCATAGTAGGGTTCGTGTCCCCGCAACTCCTCCTACAGTTTTTAAGATAATGATTAGAAATTTGCAGCGAAGTAAGAATATAGGTTTGGCATGTGCATGAAGGTCACAGAACTCTGATGAAATGTTCATTGCTGGTATTACATACCCTTGATTTACTTAGGCATATGGCCTTGCACACAAGGCATAGCAGCGTTCCTGTCTCTGCAACTCCTCCTACAGTTTTCAAGATAATAATTATCAACTTGCAGCAAAGTAAGAATATAGGCTGGGCATTTGCACAAAGGTTACAGTATTTTGATCAAACTTTTGTTGCTAGAGTAACATATTCTTGATTTATTTAGAAATGTTTATAGAATCATTCTTTTTTTCTTAGAATAATAAATCTACAAACTCAAACTGGCAGTAGCGGATGCATTTTTCACCTTTAGGGATCTTCTAGTTTTATTATTATTATTTATTATTATTATTATTATTATTATTATTATTTTTATCATTATTATTATTATTGTTTTTGTATTATATATATAATAAAAAGAATTCTTTAGATTAATGAGAAATTTGTAATTTCAAAATATTTTGTGAAATAAGCGGTTTCATTTGAGAACTTCGTACGAAGTTACTACGATAAAAATGCCTCGTGAACGCTTTTGTGAAACTGGACCAAGGTTTTTCCGTCTTAAAGTTACACAGCGACATTTAATGTTCTGGATACTGGGAAAAATCAGCATACGACATTTTTTAAATATTTGTTTTCATTTTCTTAAAATATAGGTTTTACATTTCATGCAAACTGTTCCTTCCTCAGATAGTGAAGTGTGTGAAACACTATTTTCAATGATAAACAAGAACACTATCATAAATTTGATATCTTCTGAATTTGTGATAAGAAAGGTGAAGTATAGGGGTGTGTTTGTATGGACACCCTACGTTCAGAAGAGCAATAATATAAGTGGAGAAAACCTGGAAATGCCACCATCACCAAAAGAAGGAGAGAGTAGGAACAAATAATAACAATGCCACACATGAAACCACCGACGCACAAAGAAGACTTCCAACCTTTGAAACGTCAGTTGGAAAATTATTAGAATGCATGTTGTTTCGTACCTTCGAGTCTTGATGTACGATGGTTTTATTGGCCAACCGTTATAGTTCTCACAATGCTGCCTTAGATGTTCTCATAAAGAACTCATTTCTCTCTCTCTCTCTCTCTCTCTCTCTCTCTCTCTCTATATATATATATATATATATATATATATATATATATATATATATATATATATATATATATATATATATATATATATATATATATCGATGTATATAAATATATATATATATATATATTATTCAGTGAAATAACCCATGTCATAAAAATCATAAAACCACACGTGTAATAACACCTGCAAGGCTTCCCATTGGTTAGCCTTATTACCCTCATTAATATTCGTATTACTCCGCTGATTGATAGCAACCAAGATGGTGTCCGTGTTCGCCGATACAATTTTCACTTTTGAAACAGATCCTGCCTTCAGTTTCGAGATAATTTTGAGATGAACGATAAATGTCAGTCCGATGAAGAGGAAGACACAACACAGTCACAGTCACAGTGGGAATAACACGGCCACCAGAAATATTTATAGTGGTTAAAATTCGATGTTTTCCAGCAACATTATTATCTGGAGGCCCTTTCACAGTCAATGAAAAAAATGTACACTTCTCCAAAAAAGCATTGGAGGATAACATGTCAATTAACTTGTCAAATTAAAATCCAAACTACTGTTAAAATGTTCTATATTCTTGAAATATGTCATTTACTTGGGTGTATCAACCACCGTGTAAACTGTATTTATCAAGGTCAATGACCTTTAAATACGACAGCTGACTTCGGGGGATTTCCCTACTGAATCTCAGTGACGTATTGACTCGCTGAATGACGTTGAAGATAATATTTATTTTTGAATTCATTTATTCAAATGAAATATTTATCAGCTCAAATAAAAAATCATCATTAATTCCGCCAGTTTAATGGATAATAAATGGCATATTTATCTTGTTTCTGTTTTTTTTTTTTTTTTTTTCGGTAGTTATCAAATAATATGCGAGCTATTTTTATGTCTGGTACTACTGAACCTTCCGTAGTGAGTTGTTCGTTTAGCTATGGAAAGCCGTTATCTTAATATATTTTGTGCATTGTTGTCATCGCAAGGGTCATGTGATAAACAGAATCTTACATTCGTGGTCATTTAATATGAAATTTATGAAACTCGTTGGGTGATTTCGGTATTTGGCGAGCTAAAGCTCGCAAAATACCGAAAATTACCCAAACTCGTATCTATATATCTGTGTGTGTGTGTGTGTGTGTGTGTGTGTGTGTGTGTGTGTGTGTGTGTGTGTGTGTGGAGAGACAGACCGCCTAAGTCAGACCTGCCTGGTAAACCTTGGGTTTTGCGTTTCTCACACATTACCGGCCCTGATAGCTCAGTGGCAGAGCGTTCGTTTCAAGAACGGGAGATTCAAACCCGGCCGCGCTATACCAAAGGCGTAATAAATGGCACTAGGCCAGGAGTTCCTTTGGCTGACGCTTGCATTATCAAGGTAAGTCCTGAGAAGATAAATGAACGCAGGTTATTTATTTGTTAATGTATACTTTGTCGTAATAAAAGCTCTGCAGAGCTTACGATGTCTGTTCCTAATATTCGACGTTACATAAAGCTTCTTTTCTTTACGCACAATTGAACTTTACAGTAAAACAAGGAGCTAAGACTGATGTTTCTTTTTAAGCAGATGCAGTACACTTGAATTAATCATAACAGTTAAACCTGATTGCATTGTAAATATTGGATATTTTTATATATTTAATATGTTAATCGGGTTTCTCTTTATCTGTATCTTGCAAAAAAAAAAAAGTAACCCTACAATCACAAATATATGGCTGATTTTTTGAACACATAAAGATTGTTTATGCACAACCGTTGTGCAGCAATTCAAAACTAATTTCATTGTGGAAAATGCAAGCATTTGACATAACACTGGTTAAGAATTTCGCCAAGCAACTGTAAGTTGTTTTGACAAAGTATACTATTCCAATACAGACATATTACAGCTCGAAACAGTCTACAAACAAATACCTGGGTTAGTGGAAACACAGCTATTATTTTTAGGCGAAATATTTGTGTTACCTAACATAAATTTAGTAAGCTTACAAATAAGTATAGTTCAAAGAACAATGGTCGTGATTTGGCATATTGAGTGCAAAGGCATCCATCATCCAGTGCATCAAATGAATCTGTGCATGTTCGAGTCTTACCTGGTCATGCCGGCTAACATGTCTCATTTTTGGGGGGAGTTACGATTCTCGTATACTAACATTAGAGTCCCATATTGTATTTGACAGAAATTGCGAGATAAGAAATACTTCCTGAAATAACTGTTTATATATCGATTTTTTGTCAAAAAAAAAAAAAAAAAAAAAAAAAAAAAGTAGACAATTTTTATTATAGAGTGCACGGCAATTAGTGTAGAATTATATCAGGTACTTGCATAATATTTGTTGTACACGATATCTGAAGTAAAAAAGCCGGATTTCGCATTCTTCACTGGTTATACCTGGTAGTTTTGAACTATTTTATTCAAGGTGAATAACTCTGTTTTTCGGCGTAGCTGTATAAGCTGGCTTTTGACATACTTATTAGTATTAGTCGCGAATGAATAAATAGTAATTTGCGATTGGTTAAAAATGTGTAAACTTCTGTAAATAAGTAGGGGTAGGTATAGAATTTACCGATGTTTGACGAATATATTCTTGACTGAACAGTCACTTAATTATGACATTTATCTATTTAAAGTTGTACAGTATGGCAATGCAGGTGTTAAACAATGGACAAAAATGCCCATAATTTAAATAATACCAATAAAATAGTAGCAATGAAATAAATGATAATAGACGAGCTTTTAATTCTGTACAGTGTAACTAAAATGTTTGATATAAGCGGCCCAAACGCTAAGCGAACAAGGGACGTTCAAGTTTACTTCTCTCCACTGTGTCCATAATATACAGAATTATCATGTGCCTTGTATTATGTGCAAAAGGGATGTAAAATTGCATGGTTTAATTTTATATAATAAATAAACAGGAACTATGCCTTAAGCTTGGTAGAAATATTGGCAACATAAATAATATTGTTCATTCTTAACTAGGTAATAGGTTTGTTGAACACCCCTTTTATTTATTCACGGTGTAAGCGGTCTATTGCGTCGGAGCGTAAACGACACGAAGAAGAAATATTACTATTTTTAACCTCCGCTTCAGGTAGTATTTTTTAGGGTATCTCTTCTCATACCGAATGGAATTTGTTCAAATAAAGCGCAGAGTACGCGGAAAATCAAGGTCTTTCTGGTGGTGTAAGCACTATTCTGCGATCTGGTCTAATTCTCGAGAACATTCGGAGAATGTTTTTGCTGTCAATCTGGGTCACCGGAACAATGTACATGAATTTTGACGAAAAACGTTCTCCAAATGTTCTCGAGAATCAGACCAGATTGCAGAATAGCACTGACACCACGAGAAAGAGCTTGATTTTCCGCGAATTCTGTGCTTTATTTGAACACAATTCATCAGGTATAAATCGAGATATTCTAAAACATCCTACCTGAAGCGGAGCTAAAAGTAGTAACAAACTCTGTGCACCTAGTCATTTGGTTACGTGTTTCCCACGTCTGAAAAGTCAATGTGTTGGAGGGCCGAATGATTGTTCAAAGTTTATGAATAGAGACCGTTATTTTTCGGCTATTTGAAGTATGGTGCGTTCAGTCACCGTGAAATTAAAGACACATTTTAGATTGCATAACACCCTAATGACTCTTAGGAGATTAAGATAAGAAATTCTTGGTGACTTTGGCCTCCCTTACAGGTAGGGGCCTGATAAGGGGAAATTAGATTTTATATCAGCAAAGTTTATGATGAAGAGAGAGAAACAAATAAGATGGGTAATTTGGTGATAATTTAATGATTTTTTTTTATTTTGTTTATTCAATAAAATATACCTGATTTTTATTCATTAGAATTGCCTCTTCCAGGCAGTTCTAATGAAAACCACAACATATTTTATGGAGAAATACAGATATTTATGCCTATATGCTAATTTATCACCAAATGCCCCCTTTATCTGTTTCTTTGGATCAAATACAGAAAATTAGGAAGATAGATAGTATTTTATTTAGTTATTTAAGTATTTATTGAAAAAGAGAAGCTTTATGGCATGATTACACATTCTAAATTGTCTAAGAACTTTTTGACATATTCCATAATGTATTGTTTTACTGAAATGGAAATGGAATAACTGTGCAGTGTTCTTATTTACTTTAGAAAATAAATTAATAAATAAATAAATAAATAAATATTTTCAATTTTATATTTCTATTTCAGTTCATTTGTATTTTTTTCACAATGCAAGAAAAAACAACACTTTTGTATTTAGGAAAAAAAACTATCAAAAATAAATAAATAAAAAAAATAAAGTGATACAATACAAATCAAGAAATAAAATCAACAAATTAAATGCAAAATTTGCAAATGATTTTTTTTTTTTTTTTTTTTTTTTTTTTATTTGGTTCTAAAGTAAGATATTGAATACTGCTCAGTTTTATGAATTAACCTTTATAGGGCCCCACCTAAGGATACTTAACAGCCTTATAATGACTCCATAATCACTTAGATAAGATAAGCCTTTGATGTGTGCTCTGCTATCAGGACTGTATATTAGGGGTGATCATGAAGGGGCGCGGGGGGGGGGGGGGGAGGGTCTAGCCAAAGAAGGAAAAAAATGTGTCTTATAATATTTTCAGTAATCACCTTAGAACTAGACTTTCTCCAATTAAATCTCCTATACTTCTAAAACATAAGAATCCGTATAAAAGGAACAGTATGTACCCTAATAAGTGCAATGCCAAGAGTTGCAACTGCTGCAATCATTTAATTTGTCGGTCAACTATAATTTCCTCAGTTAATCATAGACAATTTTCAGTTGTAAACAACTCTGATTTAGACTGAAAATCAGAGGATGTTATATATGTTCTCACTTGCAGCGAAGGAGGCTGAGGAATGCAGTATGTTGGACAGACCAAACGGGCCTTTAAAACAAGGTTTAAGGAACATTTGCTTAAAATCAAAAAAGCAAAGAAAATTGATACGTTTCTTTATCAACATTTCCGGAGTACTGGTCATTCATGATCATCTAGTAAAGTTTTGGTTCAACCTGTTGAAAAAATTATACACAAGTCCAATTCTACCGAAAGATTCAAAAATATTTTAAGACATGAACTTGAACATAAATAGATTAAACGTTTACAAACCCCTTTTCCACTTTGATTGAATGATAATAATTACCATGAAGGAAATATTTCTAAAATGCCGGATTTCGATGCTTTTTCCCTTTTAGATATTAAAAAACGTGATAAACGATCCCATGGTAAGCGCAAAAATGTCAATTTTAAACGAAAACATAAAACTGTTTTATCTCTTTTTGATTTAAATATTCTCTTAAATTCTGGACGTCATCAAATGCTTTCTAAACTATCTTCACTGTCTGTTTCTTCATTACGTAAGTTAGATGATGAGGCGAATAAATTTTAAGATAGAAATCATAATTTGTATGAAGCAGCTCTCCTTACTAGATGTTATACTCAACATGCTCTTCGTCCTTACTTTGATTCTGAAATTAACCACATTAGACACTTTATCAAAATTCCATTCATTAATAAAGGTATTGAATTCATAGATTTACCTAACATATTTCGAGATAATGTTATATCAGCTATACCTTCATATTTCGTAAACACTGAATCTCTTATTATTTGTTATAAATATAACAAACCTATCCGTAATACTATTCTTAATTTCAATAAATTAGTTTCTGATCTTGATATTGAAACTAGTTCCCCTGATTCTTGAGATTGTAAAGATTCTAAATTTTGTTATCAACCAGCGGGTCATATTGTCACTGGTAACTTGAAGATTATAACTGATTCACGAATCCGTTCAGTTATTTCAAAAGGACTTAAAAATAGAGTCCCAGCCCACATTGATTTCAATAAATGTCGGGAAACAATTGCCAGTGCTTTAAATGATTATTGTACGCGTTGGTGTAAACGAGAGCATGTTGAGTCTAATGCTTTAAATAATTGGAAATTAAAGATTTTTAAGATCATTGATGAACGTGTGTTATTTTACTCTGATAACCTTGATCTTCTCCCTCCTAAGCCTAAATTATTTTTTCGATATTTGAAACAAGGTATCCAAGACTTTCATAGGAAGTATGTTTTGGCTCCAGCTGATAAAGCTGCTAGTAATGTTGTAGTTGTGTGACGACTTTATTATATCAATACTCTAAAAAAAAAGAACTTGGTAGTACCAAAACATATGAACGGATTTCTACTGACGAGAGATCTATTGGCAATACCCATTCTATCGATATTACTACTAAGTTTGCAGTGAGTATTAAAGAAAAGCAAGACAGACTTCCTACGTTATATTGGTTACCAAAACTTCATAAACGACCTTATAAAGCACGTTTCATTGCTAATTCTAGTTCTTGTAGACTACTGTTTTGTCCAAACTGCTAACTTCATGCCGTACTGTTGTTAAAAACATTGGATTAGATACTGTGATACTGTTTACGAAAGGGACGGAATTAACTATTTTTGGTCAATTAAAAATTCTAATGATGTTCTCAATAAATTTAAATCTAAAAACTTTCAGGCTTCTAAATTGTCTACATATGCTTTTTCTACACTGTATACTACGTTACCTCATCATCTTATAAAAGATAAACTTATTGATTTAATTAACCGAACGTTTATTCGGGAGAATACCCAATATTTGGCTTGCAACGAAGAATGTGCTTTTTTCACTTCTGATGTATATAATAATTGCAATTTATGGTCATGTCAAAAAGTCTGTGATGCCCTTGTTTATCTTTTGGATAATATTTTTATTAGATTTGGAACTAAACTTTATAGACAAACTATTGGTATTCCGATGGGAACTAATTGTGCTCCTCTTGTTGCAGATTTGTTTCTTTTTTGTTATGAGAGAGATTTCATGAAGTCTCTCTCACGTGAAAATCAGGCTGACATTATTGAGGCTTTTAATTCAACTTCAAGATACCTTGACGATTTATTAAATATTGACAATATTTACTTTGACCAAATGGTGGACCGGATATACCCTACAGAACTCCAATTCAATAAAGCAAATTCTTCCGATACCGAAACGCCTTTTTTGGATTTGAATCTATGTATATCTAATGGTACAGTTTCCACCAAAATTTATGATAAACGGGACGATTTTGATTTTGATATAGTCAATTTCCCTTTTCTGGATGGCGATGTCCCCCGGCGTACCTCATATGGGGTATACGTATCTCAACTTATAAGATTCGCCAGAGCTTCTTCAAATCTTAATGACTTTAACTACCGTCATAAAGCCCTTACTGCCAAACTTCTTAGGCAGGGCTATCGTTATTTTAAATTTCGTAAGGCGTTTTCGAAATTTTATCGCAGACGCAGTGCCTTGTTAGAAAAATTTAGCGTCAGTCTGAAAATACTTCTGCAACAAGGTATATCGGAACCCGAATTTTACGGTGACTTAGTGTACAGATTTAGAAAAATTGTAGGTAAATCTAACTTTTCGGAGCAATTCAGAAAACTTATTAACCGTTATAAAAGAATTGGCTATAGCCTGGATATTATGCGGCAGACTGCATGCCTAGTTGTCAACCCAATCATTGTTGATGGCTATGCTTCACTCTTTAATTGCACGACGGCGGTTCGGGCCTCAGACTCAATGACGGCCTCTTCGTAAAACTTTAACCAGTGGGTTGGGGCTTGACGATATGACTTTGGCTTGGCCCGCCGTGGTTCAACTATTGGTTTTCATTTACTCTGGCATACAGTAGAATTAGCGATGAGTACTCGTCTTTGTTTGTGTTGAGGTTTTACGGCCCAGTCAACCCAATGGGGTCATGTCGAGCGCGGTCAGTTTACCTAACCACACGTTTACTGGGCAGGACTCGTCTTTGTTTATTATAGTGATTAATTTGATTTTTATGTTTTCGCTTTGATGCATTGACTGAGTTGGGAGCCTTTATGCGAACCTAATTTTTATGTATTTATGTATTAAGAGTAGCATCGGGACCCAGGGTGAAGTTAGCTAGCTGTAAAGTGCTTTAAACCCCCCACCCCACCCCCCCCCCCCCACCCCCACGGTGGTTTGCTCTACCGACCGTTCTAAGGCGGTGGTCCCGGTGTTAGTCTTACTCCTTGTTACTTTGTGGTTTATTCTACGAGGCGATTTTTTGTATGTCTTTCCGTGTGTCATTTTGTTCTTGTGTTTTTTCAGTCCTTTTAGTATTGCGATTACCTCGCTTGGGGAAGAGAGAGCTAATCTTAGTGCTTTTCGTACGTTTGTTCGGTTTGTTTAGATTTGTCGGTTTCCTCTTCCTCTTGAGAAGGGCTGCAGTTTGTGATTGTGGCACTCCCTAGACTTTTCTCTTACTTTTTTTAAAGCTAGATCACTATTGTTGTTTAACCAATTCATCTTTACAATTAGATAATCCATTCCAATTTATTATGCAATAATATTGCAAACAGTTAGTGAAACGATCAAGAGAGAGAGAGAGAGAGAGAGAGAGAGAGAGAGAGAGAGAGAGAGAGAGAGAGAGATGGCGATGTTGTTTGCTGAAGTTTTCGTGTCCTGAATTCACTTTCTCTTTTTTCTGACGGATGCAGAATTTTCCTAGTTATTCCCCTTGAATAGTAATACAGAGGCTCAACTGTTATGAGATTTAATTCCAAGTTTAATTCTAAGTCTTGAACATCAGAGAGAAAAGATAATAATAACCATTTAATAAATTACATAAAAAAGGTAGAAATGTAATATTTAATTTGATTATCTGTTTAGATAAGAGCACTTGGTAGGAAGAGGATCTACAACTCGATAAAAATTGAAATTTAAAAACAAAAAATGAAAAATTGTAAACTTGTAAACTTTAATTGATACAATAATATATTGTGTGACAAAATGGTCACTCTGTGTGTGTTGCTTATAACTTAAAATATCTGAACAGTCAGTCATCCAAATATTGACACACTCTAACTATTCTACAACAAACTATTCACGTGAAATGTCGACATTTTACAGAGGGGAAAAAAATAAGTGTGTCTGCTACTATTGTGATACACAGAATTTTCTCTCATTGAAGAGAGGTAATCCCAAAGTTCAGTCTTAAATAAAAAATATAAATTGTAAGACCCCATTTAATTTATTTCTCTGTTACCCCTCAAGTGTTACCCTTACTGTTTCTTAGATCAAAAATAAAGTATTAGATCTGTGTTACATGAGGCTGAATTGCACAGTACACTATAGATCTTAATGGTACTGATAATTGACCATTTCAAAGAAAAAAAAAAACGAAAAAAAAACAGTGCCCTATTTTTTTGCCCGCACGCGCAAAAGTGCCCTACCCAGCACCCCTCTGCCCTAAAATCCTAGCTGGAGCACTGAGAGTTATCCCTCTTGTTGCTATAGCAACCAAACCTAGTACGGGCTGGTTGGATTTTTTTTTCACAGAAATGTTTCTTCAGTAGAAGACCTTTAAATCTTGTTAAAAGAATTCTGTTCTGTCTCAAAATATGCTTCCAGTTGGCGTGGTTACTTTTCATTATATATGGAATTATGTAGAGTAAACTTGACAGTTCTTCTTCTGCACAACCTATGGTCCAATTTCAAAAAATTTGTACAAATGTTCCATAGGTGAATGTCTATCAAATTTGTTCAAATTATTTTGGTTGGTTCCTCATATGTCTGTCGAGAACACTTCGAACATTTTGTAATCAGCAACTAATCAGATTTCAATAATACCCACAAACATTACTGGATTAACAATCCATCAAAATTTTTCAAATTAACTTGTATCATGAAAAGAAAAAAAATATATAAATCACCAACAAAGGGCAGGGTCTGATATATATATATATATATATATATATATATATATATATATATATATATATATATATATATATATATATATATATATATATATATATATGACCCGTCACGCGAAAAGGGACCTTCTGGGAAATTATGTCATTCAACGTAAATGACGTTCGAAAATAATAAACACGCTAGCGTCATTTGCCGATAATTGGATTAGTTGTGTCTAAATTGGTCTCGTTATTTACTTATATAGGGCGAAACGGCCTTCTTTTTTCAAGACCATTACAATGTTCTGATTTTTCATAGTGTTCCTATTCGAGTTTTGTCACTTGTCTGAGTGACATGCGCGGCGGAATTTAAAAAATCAACAGTAAAATGTCGCAGTTGTCTTCCGCATCCGTGAAAGATCTATTGCCTGAAGAAGACTGGAAACAGTCTACATTAAATGCACACTTAATTGCATTTAAACAATTACATAGTTTTCGAAGGACATAAATTTCAGTTTTGTAAGTGTTTAACGACCTTATTACGTCACAAGAAACCCATTCACTTACCAAATTAAAATGGATACGTGAGCACTACGTCATAATTTAATATCGATTATTATCATATATACAGTTATCAATGCAGAACCACATCAGTCTTGGTAGTATATTGGATATGTATCTCACCTTCAGATCCCGCGGTCCGACGTTCAAACCTATCGGAATTATTATTATTATTATTATTATTATTTATTTATTTATTTATTCATTTTGTTGCATTTCATTTTTTTCTTTTTTGTTCACGTTAGTTTCTTTTATATTATTTTTTTAAGAATGTATATTGCAAAACTATTAAAGAGAAGACTGGAAACATTCCACAATAAATGTACTTTATTTCATTTTAACAATTGTGAATGTTTCACAAACTATTTCCAGTAAATAGGGGAAATTATGATTTAAAGTATCATTAGAGTCGGCATTCAGTTAACAAGTGACAAACTATTACCTAGCGACCAGTTCATTTGCCTGTTAGTATGTGTCTACATTATGTCTCTACCTACAAAAGCTACTTAACTCATTACGAAAAACACATGGACCCGTGTGACAGTGCACTCTTTCATTTCTCCAAAACTGGGCGTAAAAAATAATAGCTGTGTTTCCGCTAACCCGACCGACCCTTTTTCAAACACCCGAATCTGCTATTTTTTATCAGTAAAAATGCAACATAAAAGAGTAAAGCACTAACCCTCAACAAAATGCTTGTATTCTCATAAAATTACAGGCCCGACCCTGTTCTTTTCTGGGGAAAAAAATAGAAAGAAAATAAAAAAAAAAACCTACCTACCTACCTTTTCTTCAGCATGTTAGCGGAAACAAAGCTATTTTTTTTACACCCTATCATTTTATTTCCAGATGAATTTTTGTTTTCTTATTAATACTCCAAACATAGATTACGGGTGCTCTTTAGAACCGCCAGATTGGGGCGGTTCTAACGAGTACCCACAACCTATGTCTTGGAGCAGAAATATGAAAAATATTGTATACCATATGTGAAATATGTCAGCAAAATAACAAGTTACTAATGTGTCAGCAAAATAACAATTTCATAATGTGAAATATGTCAGCAAAATAACAATTTAATAATGAAATCTGTCAACTGTTCTGAAGCTGAGAAAAGCAAAAGCAGCATTTAGCCTTTGCAATGTCATGTCTATTACAAACTGCAATGTGAAAATCCAAGTACATACTGGAATTCTCTGACAGAGGATGAACAGCAGTCAGATGATGTGCTAGATGGAGCGTTACACATTTCCTTTATCCCTCACAGCTCCCAGCAAGTCGTACCTATATATTCCATAACTCCTCGGAAATGCCATCTGTTTGGAATTTGCTCCGAATCATTTACCCAAACAAGTTAATTTCCTCACGGATGAAGCTGAGCTTACTGGCAAGGGTGCAAATGAGACTGTGAGTTATCTTCATCATTATTTCAATTCTGATAAATGCAATGATCTGAATCTCCACTATAATAATTGTCGGGGACAAAATCAACATTGTAAAGGAATAAAGGATCAAAGTAAGGTTCAGGAACTGTTCACTGCTGAATCAGAAGTGATCCCGCCACCTGGTCTCAGCGCTGAAAGATCCTGGTACCTCTACAAGAATGTCCGCCAACACTGTGAAGGTGACAATAATAAAGATATAACTTGCCCTAAATCTTCAGTGCCCAAACCACGTTCTATGAAAGCACACTCGTGTAAAAGTGATCAGCACTGAGCTCTAGAAATAAATAGTACAGTATGTATCATTGCAGAGCGTACATGAAAAGTAATCTTTTACATGTTAATCCTGCAATTTTAATTGTTAAAACTTTCCAAAAATGTTACCTTCCATATTTAGATTTATCACATACAGTTGCTGTTATTAATTGGATAACCTAATGTTACAAAAAACATATGACCACACGTGTAGTAACACATGATTACTGGCGCGTAAGGTCATGATCTCATCGCTTTATGATAAACAGAATCTTACACTCGATGGCTCGTTTCATAAATTTCCGAGTGTAAGAGCCTACATTTTTTATTTTTATTTTTGTTTTATTTCATATTTTTGATAAGTTTATAAAGTTTTTCCGATATTCCCCATTTCAATGCATTTAGCAATACAAAAACAGAGATGATTAAACAATAGACAATACTAGGAAAATCTTTTAGCAAATCTAAATGGACTGAACTTTAAAATCTTTAGGGTTTTATTTTTTAGTTTTGCCATTAGATTTTGTAAGAATGCCTTGATGTATTTGCATAATAGGCAATTATTTATCATGTGCGCACCGTGTCGTGTGAAACATAATTGAGATGCTGGACATGTATTACGGTTTGTGACGCTGTCAGTTTATCAACATGTCCCCTTGTCATGATTTCTACACTTGTATCAATCTCGTAAAACTACTTTAAAGAAAATGGGAAATGGTCAGTAGGAACCTTTATTGTCTTTATAAAGAGTTTTGAAAAGTAATAGTGGGCTCTTTTTAAATTTTTCGTATATCATATGAGCCTGATCGCGAGAAAACCGGTCTTTGGGATTTCCGATCAGGCGAGACAAAAACCAGCCTGCTCAGTCTCAGAAGTCCTTAAGTGGCATGAACTGGTTTGGCATATAGCCGCCTAAGCAATCATACTATCAGAAAAGCAAACAACAAAGGCGCTGATCAGTCTGCAGATGCGCATGCTGATCAGGTCGCGCCTTTATTCTTTGTACATGCAATTTACAAGGTTCCTCGCGACGAGGCTCAAAATCGGTTAACTACATAGCTGCAACGACAACAGTATGCCAGATATCCCAAAGAAATGCCTAATAATGATTTAATGTTAAGGAAATAAATCTATTATTGTTTTGAAATGCCTTTCAGATGTTTTATCTCATTATAACCTGTTACTTTACTGGTAATAGTTTGGTGACGTAACTTATGATGTCGAATTGGTATTCTGTGACGTTATTACGTTTAGGGTATCTATGTTTAAGAAAGTGTAAATCAGAAACCCTTGGGAGTATTTTATTTATTTTGGTGTCAATTTGTTTCTAAAACACCAACATATTTGAAAACATTAATAACTCATTTTCGCCAAAAATTCCCAAAAGGTCTCTTTTCGCGTGACGGGTCACATATATGTAGAAAACTATGAAAATATCATTCCTCCAGGCTAAAAATATCTGCTTCCCACGTGAGCAATCCAGGGCCATCATGACCCTCTCATTACAAATTAAATACATAATGTATGTTTTTTTCCAGTTTTAGCCAATCTTCATGGTCAGTGTTACACTTTGCTTTCTCTTTATCAAAAAGGTGCATGGTTGGCAAGGATATTTCTAATACTAGTAAAGTATACAAATTAACACACAAAATTATATGCTTTTATATGCTAAATTGCTTTTTAGCTTACCTGAGCTGAAGGCTCAAGGTGAGCTTTTGTGATCACTCACCGTCCGTCGTCGTCGTCGTCGTCCGTATGTCCGTCCGTCCGTCCGTCCGTCCACAATCTTTAAACGACATCTCCTCCTAAACCACTGATTTTGACCAAACTTCACAGGAATGATCCTTGATTGGTCCTCTTTCAAAGTTGTTCAAATGGTTCCGGTCCGTTGCATATCTAGGTCACAGGAGCTAAAAATAGATTTTTTAACTAAAAACTTAAAACATCTTCTTGTCAGAAACCACTGGACCGATTTCAATATAATTTGGCAGAAATGTTCCTTTGGTAATCCTTTACCAAGATTGTTCAAGCCATTCAGATTCGTCAAAAAACATGGCCGCCAGGGGGGGCGGGGCTTATTTTCCCTATATATTTATATAGAATACTTTAAAAATCTTCTTGTCAGAAACCACTGGACTGATTTCAATATAATTTTACATCAATGTGCCTTTGGTAATCTTCTTCTACCAAGATTGTTCAAGCCATTTGGATTCGTCAAAAAACATGGCCGCCAGGGGGCGGGGCTTATTTTCCCTATATATCTATATAGAAAACTTTAAAAATCTTCTTGTCAGAAACCGCTGGACCGATTTCAATATAACTTTGCAGAAATGTTCCTTTGGTGGTCCTCTATGAAGATTGTTCAAGCCATTTGGATTCATCAAAAAACGTGGCCGCTAGGGGGCGGAGCTTATTTTCCCTATATATCTATATAGAAAACTTTAAAAATCTTCTTGTCAGAAATCACTGGACCGATTTCAATACAATTTTTCAGAAATGTTCCTTTGGTGATCCTCTACTAAGATTTTTCAAGCCATTTGGATTCGTCGAAAAACATGGCCGCCAGGGGGTGGGGCTTATTTTCCCTATATATCTATATAGAAAACTTTAAAAATCTTCTTGTCAGAAAACACTGGAATGATTTCAATGTAATTTTGCAGAAATGTTCCTTCGGTGATCCTCTACCAAGTTCAAGCCGTTTGGATTCGTCAAAAAACATGGCCGCCAGGGGGCGGGGCTTATTTTCCTTATATATCTATATAGAAAACTTTAAAAATCTTCTTGTCAGAAACCACTGGATCAATATAATTTTTCCAGAAATGATTCTTCGGTGATCCTCTACCAAGATGGTTCAAGCCACCATGATTCGTCAAAAAACATGGCCGCAAGGGTGCAAGGCTTATTTTCCTTATATATCTATAGAGAAAACATCAAAACTCTTCAGGTCAGAAACCACTGGACCGATTTCATTATAACTTTGCAGAAATGTTTCCTTGGTGACCATCTACTAAGATTGTTCAAGTAATCATGATTCGTCAAAAAACATGGCTGCCGGGGGCGTGGCTTATTTTCCCTATATATCTATATATAAAACTTTAAAAATCTTCTTTTCAGAAACCAATGGACCGATTTCAATACAACTTGGCAGGAATGTTTCTTTGGTGACCCTCTACAAAGATTGTTCAAGCCGTCATGATTCGTCAAAAAACATGGCCGCTAGGGGGCGGGGCTTATTTTCCCTACATATCTATATAGAAAACTTTAAAAATCTTCTCGTAAGAAACAGTTGGACTGAGTTCAATGTAACTTGGCAGGAATGTTGCTTTGGTGACCTTCTACCAAGATTGTTCAAGCTTTCATGATACGTCAAAAACCATGGCCCCCAGGGGGGAGGGGGGCTTATTTTTCGTATATATCTGCATAGAAAACTTTAAAATTCTTCTTGTCACATCACATACCCCATGACCAATTTCAATATTACTTGGCTGGAATGTTGCTTTGGTGACCCTCTACCAAGATTGTATAAACATGATTCGTCAAAAAACATGGCTGCCATGGGGTGGGGCTTATTTTCCCTATATATCTAAATAGAAAACTTTAAAAATCTTCTTGTCAGAAACGACTGAACAGATTTCAATATGACTTGGCAGGAAGGTTCCTTTGGTGACCCTCTACCAAGTTTGTTCAAGCTGTCATGATTCGTCAAACAACATGGCCGTTAGGGGTAGGGCTTTATAGCTATATAAAACACTTTTAACCACTGGACCATTTTCAATATAACTTGGCAGAAATGTGACCCTCTTTTAAGATTCAGTTCAAGTCGTCAAGATGCGTTAAAAAAACATGGACGGGGGTGTGGTGGTGCGGGGGGGGGGGGGTGTTGGTGCTATAAAATTTATACAAAAATCCTGTGAACTTGGCTGAAACTTCAACAGTAAATATGCAAATCTGTTTGCCCAGGTGAGCGATATAGGACCATCATGGTCCTCTTGTCATTATTTAGCACAGATGTTTTCACATCTGAGTACACTCTCTCTCCTGCCAACCCTTGCAATATATGCAATGTTATTACGGTATTAAAACTTTCTTGATTTTGTTTGAATTCGTAATAAAGTTTATATTTTAATGGCCTTCTTCTTTTCATATTGAACCACAAAGTTGTTTCAATATTCATATTCCAGTACCTCTTGCGCCGTTTATCTTTTTTAAAGATATTTCTTGTTTCTTTCGAAACAGTAAGTATTTGTATGTGAAAAATAAACAGTTCTAGAAGAAATCTGTAGCTAGTCTAGGGAGCCATATCACAGCTTATGAATATAGCGTAGACGCAGAACAGACCTGCGTCATTCATGACATCATTAATGTTTTCCAATTAAAAATTATACACTGGTTGTTAAACGAAACAGAGAACTTACGGGGAAACAAGAAATGACTTTTTAAATGTAATTGTTAACGTGCTTACAAATAACTGTTTATCTGAATTGACATAAAAATCATGCTCGGAATGGCAAATTATCACTGATCAACATTTAAAATACGTATGAAGCAACACATTGCTATTTTCAATTTGCCACAATATTACAGTATTAAAATTGCAGTTGTAAAAGTTCTGCAAGCAAGATTGGTTGTTATCAATAGGTCTGGATTTTATCAAGTATAATGTATCATAATAACCTCCCTTAAAACACAGAGTTTTTCAGAAAAATCGTTTGAAGTGAAAATACTGTTTCTTCGAAGTAATCATAGTAACAAGTAAAGTTGACTTACAGTTTATTCAATTTTCTATATTTGAAAGTAATAACACTTTCTGGTGACACTGAGTTTTAATTTTGACTGAAAAGTCAGAGAACATTATATTCTCAATACTTTTTTAAAATTAGTTCTGTACAAGAGCTGTGTTCTTTTGGCGATCATGAGACGCCGCTGCCTCTATGTACCTCGGGTTCCTGGTAGCGTTAAAAATCCGCACAACAACAACAACGATCATGAGACGGCGCGGTGACCTAGTAATGAATTATAACTAGACACCGTTTCAAACCAACCAAGTAGTCCAGTAAAACTAATCCAGATTTATCTGGCGCTACCTCTATGTGACTCAGTTTCCTGGCAGCGTAAAAAATCTGAAAACTGAACCGATCATGAGACTGCTTTCTTTAAAGGGAGAGAACTCAATAACTTCTAAAATGGTACCACGTATTACAGTGTACCGCAAGGAGTTATCTTGCTGAAAAATACTATGTTTACTTAAGCAGTAATTGTCATTTGTTCTCTTTTTCACTAAATACTGGTTTGTACTAGAGGATATGGTCAATGTGTCACCTTTTTCATCTCTGTATTAAGAAATTGTTTTCATATGCATTTTCTTTTAAGTTCCCCAGAATTAAGATAAGCTTTAGAACTAGTGGGAAATATATACTTGCTCCCGTCCATCCAGCTTTATATATATTTTCAAGTAGGGTTTCTACATACTGTACCAGAACCCGTATGTGGGCTAGGATGATGTAGTTTCCATACTGGTCCTTGAGTACAGGGATGGAGTAAGCCACAGGAATAGCGGCACTGACGGACAGAGAGCAAATAGTGTGTTACACGGGACCTGGCCCATTTTTGAGAGAGTTATACAGGCTTGTAAGCCAGAAGGAAACACCCTTAGGGCAAGGCTATCTGTGCCATAAAAGTTAAAGGGCTTCAATATTTTGTCCTATTACATAATTTGGGGCTCGCCCCATTACACAGTATTAACATATCTTCTGCATAATGTTTTGCAAACCTTCCATTATAGTAACTCTTCTGTTCACATCTTCTTCATGTTCCCACAAACATGTCTTTTGCTTCAATTCATTTCTGCATAACATTCCCAATTTCCACTAGTAACTCCCCAGATATGACATATTTTGTCGTATCTTTTCTTGTTTATTTTGTTGCATCGCAAGTTTAATCTTATATTTCAAACTCAAATTTGTGAATTTACTCCCACGCTTAAGAAAAAAAAAAAAAAAACGATGGGGATTTCCCAACTAGGCGGAACTAGCAAACTTGCTATAGGACTTCTTTACATGGTAAGGGTGTGCAAAAGTGAGTCCGTCTATCCGCCCGTCTGTCAGTCATGCTATTAGGAACGAGCGGTGGGATTTGCGATGACATGCCATCGATTGCGCATTCTAGCGTTGTGGTTTGCACTTTTTGAGCCTATGCATGACAAAACAACAATTAGACCTGTACGTCCAGCTAAGACTCAGATCAGCCAGAGCATCCGCCCCTTGTGATCAGTCTTCTCTGTACGCTCACTGGGTAGCTGAGATCTCAAGGTCGCCTGGATGATGCCCAGGCTGAACTAAGTCTTCGCTGAGCACACTAGTTAAATTGTGGAATTTGTTTCAGTTGTCTATGTTATTTTAGCCACAGCATGACAGAACATACAAAATAACCTGTGCTCTCGGAGACTATTTGAGGAAATAAGCATGAAATGCCCAAACCTATTTCCTGGGAAAAATAAGAAAAAATATTTCAGTATGTCGTCTGCCGAAAATTTTCTCCATAGTGACAGGCATTAGATTCCTGAATGTATTTAGAACATTTTCATTTCTTGTCACCGCTTGACAAAACCAATGATGACGTGTGCACCTAGCGAAGACTCAGATCAGCCTGGGCATCTAATCAGTCTTGGCTCTCTGTATGAGTCAGTCGCTACCTATTGAGCGCATAGGGAAGACTGACCCGACTGGGTCGATGATATAAATTTGCTGGGGCTACAGATCAAGTTGTTGGTTTTGTCACGCACATGCTCAATAAGATTAAAACACAACAAATCACAAATTTGACTTTGAGACGTCACAGACTGAACAACGAAACACGAAACAAGATGCGATTAGGTTACAACTGTTAGACTTGTGCGCCCAACGAAAACTCAGATCAGCCTATGCATACTCACAATTTGATTCGTGTCTTCACTGTCCATTTGAAGTAAACTTCTTCTTAGCTACCCAAAGAGCACACAGCAAAAATGAGTCTTCGATGGGTGCAAAGGTCAAAATATTTTTGGTCATGCGCAGGCATCAATGCGCATGAGACACACAAAAGTAGTATAACATTTAGAGAAATTGAAAATTGATATTTATCAGAGCTGACTGATTCAAAGGAATCTAAATTGCAAAATCTGTGAAGAAAGATACGCTTTACAGAATTATTCAAAATGTATCTCGAAGGATATTTTTCAGTTCAAGACTCAAAACTGGTGCTATACTCAAGAAAGGGAGTATTCAAAGGTAGATGCACACATATCCAAGAAATGTCTGGGTGCTACCCCATTCTTACCCCGCCTCGCGTAATTTTCTTACAAATATAGATTATCAAACCTTATAAGTCAAGAAAAGAAGTGTCGAGACAAACTTTCCCCTAAAATCCGTTTTGTCTGTGGTAAATCATCTATAAAGCGAAACCGGAAGTTCGTCTAAAAAAACTTAATTTGTCACATTTTTTTAATGAAACCCTCCAGACATTAAATTTCATCCCACAAAGTTAACTGAGAATCATCCCCATACGGTATAATGTTTGATTTTCTATGTTTGCTTTAACTGTAAAACTACTAAACTGACATTGCACCATATTGGAAAAATTGTACTTATCAAGGTAAAAAATAAAATGTGGAGAATTACATTTCTGAAACGTTTAAATCATTTTGAATGGACTTTGAGTTTTGCACAATAGACATTTTGTCTGTTGCACACTGAGATGAGACCGTGTTTCAGATGAAAGAATAACTAAAGTCCTCTAAGGCCTCTAAAGTCCTCTAAGGCCTATTGGACCCCTGCTCATTTCGTAAAAATATAATAGTAGTTACTTAAAATTATGACAGACGGCACGTACAGTCTGGATAGATGAGTTTAGAGGATTTGGGTCTCGTTCAACAGTTTTTAAGCCATGTCGAAATGTTAGAAGAGTAAACTAAATTGTTCTGCACAATAAAAGAATTTTAAGCTTCCAACCCCAGCAGGGACTAACCACTAATCTCACCTCCAGCGGGATTTGAGCCAAAATGAGGGTTGAACATGCGTGTGCTTCGACAGACGCATAGTAAACGTCAATTATAATTCATTCACAGCACGTGTAATGTCACCCTGTCCTGCTTTAAATACACTATTTGAAATAAGATCTTGTCTGCATAATAGCAATCATTTTGAGGAAAAATGAATGCCGTATTTCAAAATGCTTATTTATTTTTGTGTGTTCCTCGGCATTTGTCTCTTGACAAATCTAACACGTCTTTAAATGAAAGAAAAAAAGCCTTTGTAAAAATGAAAAAATGCAAAAAATATAAATAATAAATAAAATAAAATGAAAAGCAAATAAAAACAATTAAAAATGACTTGTTGGTTACAAAATACAAATTTGGGTTAAATCAAATTATTGAATTTGAATTTGAAATCTCTGTTTTTAGGTTATATTAAAAATTGTCTATGTGTCACGTGATCGGACGAGCGTTGGGCCGGTGACGATGGACTAGACACAATCACAAGCAATCAGAGGATAAACACAACACTTTGTAAAATAAAAACAAGCATGTATTTAAAAAGTTCAAAAAAAAAACTATAATGAAAGTTCAAATTTCCATGTTCAAATTTCTATGTTCCGAAGCTTCCATAATCCACAGGTACTGTTAAACTTCATAATCTGAAAATACTGTTTATTTAATTATATTTCCATAATTAAATATAATATAAATTTGAAGTAAATACATATCTTAAGATAAAGTCTACGGATGTATCCATGATATTTCCGGTTATCACTAACACTTGTTTGTATAGAACTTTGAACAAAACTTGCCGGAAAACATTTGATGGTCAATCATAGTGACGATAACAGTGGTGAAACAGATACATATACGGATACGGGACCTGAAAATAAGTATCATGTCCTAGAACTCTCGATATCAAACATGACAAGATATTTCCTTATTAATTTCCACTAGATATACAGAGTGTGTACGCCAATGTTATAAGTGCGACAAGTCCGTTGCAATTGATTATTATATAGCAAAATCAGATCCTAAAACCACATGGACGCTGTTAATGACATATAATATTGTACAAAAATCTAACACAAAATCTGACATCCATATTAATCGGAGGAATGGCATCTCGACGATTACACATTCTTACAGGAAGAACCCATGCGCCTTCCACTGTAAGAATTCCTTTAGAACGCTAAAGGCTAAAATAAATTATAACTGCCATTATACCACAATGATTACACGATCACACATCGTCCCCACGTAATCATTGGGTACAATATCAACATGCCATCGTCATAGCCTCAAACATGACTCCTTGCTACTTGAGCCATTTCACCGTAAAATATTCTAGTAAACAGACTTGTGATTAAAATAAAAAGGACCTCTGTATATGTGTTCAAGGTGAATATAGTATGTGTCATTTGTGTAAATCGCGCTAACTAATGAATGTGTATGCAGTTAACATAACGCCTAACGGTAGCGTACTTTTACGCGTATATGTACGGTGTGTGCGGTTAACATAACGACATAAACGCCTAACAGTGTCATACATTTAAGCGTATATGTCTGGTATGTACATGTCAGATGAGAATATGTAATATCAAAGTACGGTAGTGCTATCATTGCGCCGATCCATTTATCTTATTCAAATAAAAATATTAATGATTGCATTCTGATCAGGGTCTACAGAACCTATCAGACTCACCAGACTGATCAGGATCCATAGAATCGATCAAACTTAACCTCCCTATTCGGTTTATAATTTACACACCCGACACGGCTTATTCGTCTGATCAGGGTCTACACATATAACCAAAGTATACACATCTGATCAGGGTCTATCTACTTATCATGCCGGGTTTGTAAGTACGAATGATACATAAAATCGCAACGTAGTAAAGCAATAAATTTACCTACTCGAATTTTAGCTGCGGTAAAGACGAGCAAGAATATTGCAAGAATAAAATTAAATAAATTATTGACTTACCATGGTCAGATTCCCCAGATACAGCACAACATAAATATTAGAAATAGGAAGACAAGGATCAGTCTTCGATGAAATAAATTTTGTAGTGTGTGTCGTTCTATTCAACCAGGGAACTTTTATAGTAATGTGGCACGTTTTGAAACATTGTGTCCACAAGAAATCCGTGAAATTCAAGATCTAAAAATAATATTCACAAGAATACCGTGATAGTCAAGATTTAAAATAACCTGTTCGATTGTCCGAACGGTGCAAAGTTTCACACAGCAACTGCTAAAACTATGAAGTAAAAAACATTTTTCTCTCGGAACGCTACAAAACTGCAAAATTACGACAGAAAATTGTCTCCCCTTTCAAAAGATAGCCTTGAGACGAAAATCAATCCCAGAACAGTGAAGATATTGATCACCAAACCTAGGTTCACTCGGAATACATAGTGTTCTGGTAACCGCTCAAGTATATAGACGTAAATAATCAAATACACCCTCAGCATAACTATCTCGTGATTACCGTAATACCGTAACTTGAAAGCTGAAGTGTACCTACTTGCTTAAAAAGTAAAACTGTCATCATAATCAGCGCTCCAGTTACAAATGCATTAATCTAACCTGGTTAATAAAAATCGATACAAACTTCTTTTTATACTATGTACATGTAAAATACATTCAAGATAAAACAGGGACGTGACATATCTCCCCTCTTACAGAAGTGCGTAGCACTAGAGTATTACGTTACTTTATATCGCCGAATATATTACGTCATACACGGCTTAAATAATCTGCGCCCACATTTTCTGCACCACGTATTGCCACTATATGAAATCTATATGGCTGTAATGCCAAAGCCCATCGCATCAGTCTAGAATTGGTAAGCTTTGCTTTATTTAAATAGCTTAATGGCTGATGATCGGTTTCTACCGTAAATGCTGTGCCATACAAATATCTATGGAACTTTTGCACTGCCCATACTAGAGCAAGACATTCTTTCTCTATTATTGCATATGATTTTTCACTAGGTTTCAGTTTTCTACTTGCATATGCAATAGGACTTTTCTTACCTTCTTCGTCTTGCAAAAGGACAGCTCCTAATCCCTCATTAGAGGCATCTACTTGTAAAGTAAATTGTTTTAACAGATCGACCATTTTAAGAATAGGTTGAACTGTCAACGCCGTCTTCAATGAATCAAATGCTCTCTGTTGTGGTTCATCCCAATGTACTTTATTGGACTCCCCTTTTCTTGTAAGTTCCGTCAAAGGTGCGGCAATATGAGAAAAATTAGGAATAAAAGATCTATAAAATCCTACAAGTCCCAAGAATGAACGTACTTGTTTCTTGGTAACAGGTCTTTCTGCTTTTTCAATTGCTAGAATCTTATCAGGGCAGGGCCTAATAAGTGTACCACCAACCAAATGACCAGGACATTCTAAATTTTGAAAACCAATGAAACATTTACTTGGTTTCACAGTCAAATTGGCATCTCTTAGTCGCTTCAATAATTCCTCGAATATTTGCATATGATGTACCCAAGTAGATGTGAATATGATGATATCATCAACAAAATTGTCTATATTAGACATACCTTTCAGCAGTTTCCTTATCAGTTTACTACAGGAAGCTTGAGCTGTTACTAAACCGAAAGGTAGAACTTTAAATTGTAACAGTCCTAATGGTGTTTGAAAAGCTGTGTATTGCTTAGCATTCTTAGTTAAAGGTATCTGCCAATAACCTTTGGTAAGGTCAAGCTTGGATATGTACTTATGACCTGCTATTTTCGTAAATATTTCCTCCATATTTGGCATCGGTTCTGCATCGAAAACCGTAATCTTATTAAGTGTACGAAAATCTATGCAAAATCTGTTCGTATTGTCTTTCTTTTTGACTATAAGAACAGGGGAACAGTAAGGACTTTCTGATGGTTTTACAATGTCTAAATTGATCATATCTCTTACCTCATCCTTTGCTGCTTCCATCATATTGAAAGGAAGTGGATATTGCTTAACTCTTACCGGCGTATCTGTTGTCAACTTAATGTCATGTTCCAACAGAGTGGTACAGCCGGGTATTCCTGTAAATGTACTGGCAAAATTTGTTACAAGTTGCCTTACCTGACTTTGTTCCTCTTTTGTCAAGTCTGGATTAATGTTTAACAGTTCAACTGACTCATTGTCACAAATTGATGGTGATTCCACTAATCCTTCTATATTTTCTTCGGTATCTTCCGACGTACAGTCTAATACTGCAATAGAACATACCTGAACATCTGTAGTCTGTTGATCATCCTCTCTCTCAATGTATTGCCTATGCATATTGATATGGAAAGTTTTCACTTTCTTACCCATTTTAATTCTATAATCTAAGACACTTAATTTCTCCATCTTAATTTTCTCGTACGGGCCTTTCCAACTCATCAACAACTTATTTGTCTTAGTCGGGAGAAGTACGAGAACTTTGCTACCTACCTTTAAATGTCGGCGCCTCGACTTCCGATTGTAGTATTTTTTATACTTCTTTGACATATTCTGCAAGTTTTGCTGTGCTAAACTTACCGTTGACTCTAATCTTTCCCTCAAATCTAAAACATACTGGTAAGTAGTACGTACCCGAGGATCCTCGATATCCTTCGTCCACAATTCTCTTAAAACTTGCATAGGTCTACGCACAGGCCATCCTTATATTAATTCAAACGGAGGAAACCCCAGACTTTCCTGTGGAACTTCTCTGTATGCAAATAATAATGGATCTATATACTTGTCCCAGTCTTTCGGGCGTTCTGCGCACATTCTAGTCAACATTTTCTTTAATGTACCGTTAAAGCACTCTACTAAGCCATTACAGATGGGATGATAAGGGGAAGTAACTAACTGTTTGAATGACAAAAGTCTACTTACCTCTTTCATCAGTGCTGACGTGAATTGACTTCCCATGTCAGTTAATATTTCTTTCGGTACTCCGACTCTACTGAATATACTAACTAAAGCTTCTGCAACTGCTTCGGTCTCAACTGAAGACAGAGCTACTGCTTCTGGATACCTAGTTGCGTAATCAACTAACGTCAAAATATACTTATTCCTATTCTCAGTACGGGGTTCAAGTGGACCAACCAAGTCAATTGCTACTCTTTGAAATGGGGTATCTATAACTGGCATACTGCCTAAGGGCGCTCTTGTATTCCTACCTTTGGCTATAGTGCGCTGGCATATGTCACATGACTGACAGAACCTCTTTATATCACTTGCTATCCCTGGCCAAAAGAATTCTGATAGTACCTTTTGAATAGTCCGTTTCACTGCAAGATGTCCAGACAGGATTGACTCATGGGCTAATTTCATTACCATCTTGCGATATTGCTGTGGAACTACAAGTTGAATAAAAATCTTACCAAATTCCACATTAGGTGAACTGAACTGTCTGTATATCAAGTCATTTTTGCGAAAAAACTTAGCATTACCTTTAACTTCTGATTCGTCGCAAGCTTTTCGAATTCTTGCCAGAGTAGGATCATTAACTTGAGCTTCCTTAATTTGTTGAGGTGAAATATCCCTATCGATAATATTGGGGGTTTTGAGTGATGTTTTGGTTTGTTTAGGTAGTTTGGCTTGGACCGGGTTTGTACTGCTAAAGCTGGCACCCAATTCATATTCGGGTCATAAGCATTCCTCGCCCCTGGAATATTACCTATAATAACATCAACCAAAGGGTTCTCCATACAAAGGGCAAGTGTGTCTCCCTTAAAATAAGGAGTGTCTAATGATACTTTAGCTTCAGGAAGCTGTAATGTAGTCCTATCTACCATCATGCATGAATGCATCTTGCCGGTCAAATTCTCTGAGGAAACTAATGATTGTTTGACAATCACCCCAGTACACCCAGTGTCGCGCAAGACACTAACCATTTCGTTCCCCATTATACCCTGTACGGTCTTCATATCATTACAAATGGGTGAGGTTGAGCTGTAGTACTCACCTTCAATGTATCTTCCATCTCTGGACAGACCTTAGTGCCATCATTGCTTGCTTGGACATAACTAACTGTATCAGTATGAATAAAACACGCTCCACATACCTGGTTGTCATCCGATTTCCCGTCATCGCTCAGTTCCTGTCCTTGTCTCTGATCCTGAAAACACACATGTTTCGAGGGGGATCTACTTCAACCTCTACCATATGTTCGTGTTGCAGCTACCTTCATATTACCTTTTGCTCTATCAGGACAAAATCTAGCTATGTGTTTTTTATCACCACAAATAAAACATGACCCTCTAAAAGGTTGTGGGCCTTGATGATTATACCTTCGAACAGAAGGTGAAGGTGATCTCGACCTTGACCTAGATCTTGGCCTTTCATTGATCTTAAATGTCAAATTAAGAATATCAGTATATCTGGCTTCTTTGTACTGATCTGCTAATTTACTAGCCTGTTCAACAGGCACGGCTTATTCGTCTGATCAGGGTCTACACATATAACCAAAGTATACACATCTGATCAGGGTCTATCTAATTATCATGCCGGGTTTGTAAGTACGAATGATACATAAAATCGCAACGTAGTAAAGCAATAAATTTACCTACTCGAATTTTAGCTGCGGTAAAGACGAGCAAGAATATTGCAAGAATAAAATTAAATAAATTATTGATGGTCCCCAGATACAGCACAACATAAATATTAGAAATAGGAAGACAAGGATCAGTCTTCGATGAAATAAATTTTGTAGTGTGTGTCGTTCTATTCAACCAGGGAACTTTTATAGTAATGTGGCACGTTTTGAAACATTGTGTCCACAAGAAGTCCGTGAAATTCAAGATCTAAAAATAAAATTCACAATAATACCGTGATAGTCAAGATTTAAAATAACCTGTTCGATTGTCCGAACGGTGCAAAGTTTCACACAGCAACTGCTAAAACTATGAAGTAAAAAACATTTTTCTCTCGGAACGCTACAAAACTGCAAAATTACGACAGAAAATTGTCTCCCCTTTCAAAAGATAGCCTTGAGACGAAAATCAATCCCAGAACAGTGAAGATATTGATCACCAAACCTAGGTTCACTCGGAATATATAGTGTTCTGGTAACCGCTCAAGTATATAGACGTAAATAATCAAATACACCCTCAGCATAACTATCTCGTAATTACCGTAATACCGTAACTTGAAAGCTGAAGTGTACCTACTTGCTTAAAAAGTAAAACTGTCATCATAATCAGCGCTCCAGTTACAAATGCATTAATCTAACCTGGTTAATAAAAATCGATACAAACTTCTTTTTATACTATGTACTTGTAAAATATATTCAAGATAAAACAGGGACGTGACACTATGAAAACATATTTTACTTTGGTTCAATAGATGTGTGTTTTACAATCATCTCCACATTTCATCCTTTGTTCAATACTGTCTTGGTCACATAGTAACTGCTGAAAGTATTACATCTGGAGCAAATTAGCTAGCATATGCTCTCTAATGGCTGATAACTTATGCATAGCAACCACATTTGTCAATTAAGATGACCCCACTTGAGCCAAATTAATGGACTTTCTCTGATTATGCCACCTTATTAACACCTATTAGTTATCTTGCCTTGAACTTATAGTACACAGGTAAAATACACCCAACTCGCGATAAATTAATCTGTACAGTTGATGTCTGAATAAATTAGCAATGATTGTATAAAACTCTTGTCGCGTTTTGTAAAACGGCGTGTATTTTATAGAATTTTGACGAACATCTGTGTTTGCGGGACTAACGTCAATTATTATATTGGGTCTTCCTACATTCTTACTCAGTATATGTCGTCAACAAAGATTCTGAAATTACTGACATGAAGAAATGCGCGGCAATTTCCCTCAACATACACTTTTAAGACTTATGTAAGTACAACAGAGTGTTCTATACGGATATATTTATAGAAAAGCCATAAGCACGAATGTCTGAAAGATGTCTGGTAAAATCTAAAATGTGCCATTCAAAGCATTTTCTTACAGGTTTATTGTAGCGGCCATATTGGACGAAAAAACGAACTTTTTTGTGTTGATCCATTTCTATACACATTCTATAGCCTATTAAATAATATAGAAAACGGTAGAAGGCTTATTAGAAATGCAGATTACATGCGAAATTTAAAATTGATGCCTGATAGGTAAAGAGGGTACCCTCCCTAAAATGCGGAAAACAGCCCGGAGTGTCACTCATGGTTTAATGTTTGCGTATGAACATGAGAAAATAAACATTCTGCTTTCTGTGTTGAGCATTTTTCTTTTTTTTTATGATTTTAATCTGAATAAACAAGGTTTTGTATACTTAGAATTTATTAACTATCAACTGTCCTCCATAGAAATGCACTAGTTTTCGCGAAATGCAAAGTATGTATATCTGCTATAAAGTTGTTTTATATAAAGACATGTCCAGGCTTTTTTCTATATAAATCATACATCTTTCAGATTTTAGGGTAGCAACATTGAGTGCTGGAGCCCGTACTATAGTATTAAGGATGAAAATAGCGTACAGTCACTCAACTTTTCCATGTCAGGTTTCAGTTTGTCATTGTCTTTCACTTGCTTGTCGGAAAATGGGCGGTTCAGTGAGTATCAATTGTGGACCAATAACAGTAATGCAGGCATTTATTTATCGTTAGGTCATTTGTTCAATATAATCGTACATGAAGCTCAAACTCCATGCTCAAATAGAAAGCTGTTTCATCATATTAAACTTTGGACCATTCTCTACTGAACTACATGTGCCAATCAGCTTGAACAATATTTGTTCTTAAAGCTTTAAATGTGAACCACTAGCATTTGTTGATACACCGCCAATACGATAAAAATCTCAAAGCTAACAAATAATTCCCTCTGTTGCGGTAAACGGTAAACGAAACCCTGTCTCATATATTTTCACGGGCAGTAATCTCGTCACTCATGGCCAATTTTTATGCAAAGAAATAAGTGACGTGAATATCCGGATATGAGTAGCGCGAGCTAAAAAGGCGGCTGTTTCAGGTGGGTTGTCGATAATCTAGGACTTTTGTCGTCTAGGAGGGCGTTATTTTAAAAATTGGAGAATGCTATACTGTGCGGAATTAAATTCCATACAAGCCAGCACCAAAAATTTTCATTCTGGCGACAATCGCTCCTAATTCGGTGCCATTTGGGACGATTTACCCGTTAAAATTAATGATTTCAGCCATATCGGCATGCATGCGTAACGACTTGAATTGGACAGACGCCGTCATTTGACATACGTATTACAATCATAACAATGCAGACCGTCAATGCAACCAACAAAAACGGAAAATGCTAAAATTGTAGGACAGAATGAGTAACGCGAGTGGATATGAGTGACGAGATGTTTTATGAGCGACGAGAGCAGCGAAATTGGTAATAGATGTATGTTTCAGCTCGTAAAACAAATGCTTATTTCAAAAATATTTTAAAAAGTAAATCCTTATCTTGACATTTAATGCCCTACAGGTGCGGATCCAGGGGGATTTCCGAGGGGTTCGATTTAATCATATCACCGTATATATTCTACGTTTTGGAAAAACAGGCCTGAGCAAACAGTGTAGACCCAGATAAAACGCCACAGAACACTGTTTGCCACTCACCCAGCAATTTTACAAACATTTACAGGTTGTAAAATTTGTAGACTTTTTAAAGAGAAGTAGAAGGAAAAGTGTCCTAAATCTAGCAGATTATCTCTTTGCCATGTTTAGCCCAGTTGAGCTGATAAGATCAGGTGCAGATGTATAGGACGAAAAATCAAAAAACTCTCTCTCTCTCTCTCTGTCTCTCTCTGTCTCTGTCTCTGTCTGTCTCTCTCTCTCTCCCCAAAAAGGACATGTTATGTTTAAGGAGGTTCTCATTTGCGGACAAATAGAATAGGCATTCTAAGAGCTCGACTCATTGGTTAAGTGTCTGCTTCCGAACGGGTCATACCAAAGAATTTAAAATAGTAGTACATCTTTTGATCAGTTCAAGTGATAAAAGTGATTAAAATCAATGACGTCCGAAACTGTACTTGCTCGTTAAAACTGAGGGTCTATGAAGATCCTAAAAGCACTATTTGAAATGCACGTGCACGCAAGTCGCCCTGTCCACGCGCTCTTTCCAGATAATCTCCTAAATTGCTATTTTGTCAAGTATTTTAATATAGGTAGAAATTTATAAATGCTTTTTTTGGCCTACACCAGATCAATTTTTATTTGAACGTAGTGACTGTGCACTTTGTTAATAATTATTCAAGCATTCTTTCTATCACAATTGAAACTGTAATTCCGAAAACTCTAACGTGTTAGAAAGAATATTTGAATATATATATATATACTAAAAATGATTTAATGAATTTTACACATCGCGTGTTTCCGTGTGTGTATGTTTTTGTTTCATTGTTGTTGTTGTTGTTGTTGTTGTGTGTGTGTGTGTGTGTGTGTGTGTGTGTGTGTGTGTGTGTGTGTGTGTGTGTGTGTGTGTGTGTGTGTGTGTGTGTGTGTGTGTGTGTGTGTGTGTGTGTGTGTGTGTAGAAATACATATTTACCTGAGACTGACCTTTCACGTCTGCGTGTAATCAACACACCTATTCACAGATAATTTTCATAACGTTAGGTATCGTGATCCGTGTAATTATGATCATAGAATTCATATCATAGGGTTAATAAATAATACCTATTATGTACGCACTGGTCTAGCATTTATAACGGGCAACGAAACAAACGTACATGCCAACGAAATTTTCTAACCATGACAGCGATTTTATTTACAAGTTACTCAAGGTTCTTTTAAACTGTTACTCTTATGGACCGGTCCTGCGTTCAGCCGCCTCTTATCCATAGAGGGTTTCCAAATGCATTCCATCTTCGTTTTCATGTACGCCGTAGGAAACTAAATTCGGCATTGTAATCATATTCATGCCGACTTAGTAAAGACATACCTTTATGACGCTCTGAGCAAATTCAACAAAAGACAAAATGACATTATATATTATTATTTTTTTTTTTTTTTTTACGGAAAAAAGCTTTGCGGGTTTATGTAAATTGTCTCCTTAGACATGACATTTTCTGGAAAAAAAAAAAAAAAAGCTCGTTCAAAATGTCGTCTGTTGAATTTTTTATCCAGCATGCTACGCGTTAAAGCATATACAAAGGTTTACATACGGTTTTAGAGGCATAACTGACAGAAAATACATGTTGCATCTGTATTTAAAGCAGATATTTATATTGTACTTTTTTTTTCTTCCTTAATATCTATATGTAGTATTAGTATGCTAAATTTCCGGGATGTATGAAACGAAGATACTCTCAAAATTTTTGTTTTTTTTTTTTCTGTTCATGCGAACAGATTTCATTCGGAACTATTTTTACGGGAACTTAAACTTTGTATCTAATAAAAGATGGAATTGTACTAAGATCCTTTATAAATATTTCCAACAAGCACTGACTCAGATTCTCATTTTTTTTTTTTTTTTTTTTTTTTTTTTTTTTTGTCAACTCTCGTCACTCATATCCTAGTCTCGTCACTTATATCCACTCGCGCTACTCATTCTGTCTTATTATTTCAGCATTTTTTTTCGTTTTTGCTGGTTGCATTGATGGTTTGCATTGTTATGATTGTAATACGTATGCCAAATGGCGGCGTCTGTCCGATTCAAGTCGTTACGCAAGAAGCAGATATGGCTGATTTTAGATTTAGCCCAAGAAAATATCTCAGACTTTACATTGACACTGGATAAAACATTCATACCGTAGAACACGAGGCAGGGCAACGCATATATATGTTCTAGGCTGGGCAACGCACCTATATATATATATATATATATATATATATATATATATATATATATATATATATATATATATATATATATATATATATATATATATATATATATATGTGTGTGTGTGTGTGTGTATATATTCCAGGGTATACCGTCGAGTTGGAGAACGGTACCAGGATAACTGTGTTGTTGAACGTCGTCTCTTTGGCGTGGGGTGGGGGGGGGGGAGTATAATGGTATGGGGCGGAATAACAGGAAACGCAAGAACGCCTCTTGTGGTCATTAACGAAAATTTGACTGGTGCACGCTACCGCGATGAGATTCAGCAAGCCCACGTCGTCCCGTCTGTGCGTCAACATGCCGTTACGCTGCAACACGACAACGCTAGACCACACGTTGCACGCGTTGTGACTGATTTTCTTACTCAGCAGAATGTTAATGTGTTGCCATGGCCTGCGGTATCACCATACTTATCGCCGATAGAGCACGCATGGGATGAGATGGAACGTTGTCTACGTCAGTTGCCAAATCAGCCAGTGACGTTGGCTGAGCTTTCCCGCGCGTTAGTTCGCATCTGGAACGGCATTCTTCAGGCATTTTTCACCAATCTTGTCGGATCCATGCGGCGGCGATGCAACGCATGCATTACTGCTAACGGTCGACACACCAGATATTGACTTTGTGACATGGTGCTTGAGACATTTTTGAATTGTTGAGCCTTGGTGATGAAATGGGTCTTCTTTTCGCACCTTTGAATCCCTTGAACTTCGATGAAATGTGTATTGTTACAAATCTGAAATATATTATTACTGTCTGCTACGATGTTATTATTTTGTATAACTTTTTACCAATGCACAGTTTCTTTTTTCCGCTAGTATATATTTTTACTTCTTATGTCTGTGGTCAGGCCCATCGTGGTCCTGGTTGTGTTTTTTGTTTGTTTATTTATTTGTTTGTTGTTGTGTGTGTTTTTTGTTTGTTTATTTATTTGTTTGTTGTTGTGTGTGTTTTTGGTTTTAGATCGTTATTATGCCCTTTGCTATGTTCCACCGTTGTGTTTCTGATTATGAGTTTCACTGTAATGTTTACATATGAGAACCGAACATACATTTGAAGCTTTGAGCTGCATCAGAATTAAAGGCGAGGTTCCGCTTGAATAAAACTGCTTTAAGGAAACCCGACCCCTCCCCCCCCCCCCCCCCCCCCCCCCCTCTCCACCCCCAAGTAGTATTTCTACTGATCGTTCCACGGTGTTCCTCTGTTAGGTTCATACTTGTTTGTGCTTTTGGGGGGTTCATGTGTGGCTTTTTTTTTTGTCATTGCCGTTTCCTTATCTCCTCTTGTTTTGGTAACTCGGAATGGCTGTGCTTCGTAATTGTGTCATTGTGATCGTGACAAATTGTGGGTATTCCTTTAAGTCCTTTAAGCAATCATTGTGCTCCCCTTGTTGCGGATGTGTTTATATTTTGCTATGAAAGCGATTTCATGTTTCTCTCTCTCTCTCTCTCTCTCTCTCTCTCTCTCTCTCTCTCTCTCTCTCTCTCTCTCTCTCTCTCTCTCTCTCTCTCTCTCTCTCTCTCTCTCTCTCTCTCTCTCTCTCTCTCTGACAAGAATCAGGCTGTCAGTATATCTGAATCTTTCAATCCTACTTTTATATACCTACGAGAAGACCTTCGTAATATTGATAATATTTATTTTGAACAGAACCATCAAAATTTGTTAAATTAAGCTAATTCTTCTGATACCGAAGCACATTTTTTGTTTGAATTTATCGATATAAAATGGTATTATATATTCTAAGATTTAATACAAACTAGATGACGTGGATTTTGACATTGTTAATTTTCTTTGGTAAATGTGATATTCCTCGATTTCCCTCGTATGGGGTATGCATTGCACAATTTATTCGTTTTACAAGAATACCTTCTCATGTAAATGATTTTAACAACCGGAATACAGTCTTTTACTAAACACACTAGGTTATCGGTATCATAAACTTCGTCCAGCATTGTATAAATTTTACCGCCGACACTCCGAATAGTTTTTGATTGTGTTGGGGTTTAACGACACGTCAAACTTGTGGACACTCCGAATAGACTGATACGTATAAAGTCAGCTTGAAAACGCTTCTGCAGCAAAGAATATCGGAACCAGAACTTTGCGGTGACTTATTTCATAAAAGGAAAATTGCTGGGAAATCCATTTTTACCAGAATTCAACAAGAAATGTCAATATACAATGTTTATTAGATACCACCCCCCTCCCCCAACACACACACACACACACACACACACACACACACACACACACACACAGACACACACACACAGATCCAAAATGTAACGGCCGGAGATTTGGACAGACAACCTAATACAGTATACCCCTGCAAATTATAAAAATATTACCTGTTATAAAAGGATGGTATATAACTTGGATATTAAGCGATAGACTGCATGCTTAGTTTTTAACCCAGTCATGCTTGTTAACTATGCTTTCTTCT
The DNA here is from genome assembly GCA_964016985.1 of Anodontia alba. Lineage (NCBI taxonomy): Eukaryota > Metazoa > Mollusca > Bivalvia > Lucinida > Lucinidae > Anodontia > Anodontia alba. Next base: position 75,684,284 of record OZ024834.1, read on the forward strand.
TAAATTGCAAGACAGTGGTTCAGGTCTATTAAGGTACTAACATAAACCAGTCATTTGAAGAATGATGCCTTATGGAATGTTTCTTCGGGCCCTCCGTGGGTCAACTTGTGGTTTTCTTTAGCTTTGGTTGTCACTCTCTGTGGTAATTGCCACGAGCCCACATTCTTGTTCCGTTACAGTAATTTACACGTTTTTTGTTGTTTTTTTTCTCTGATATTTCACTGGTTGAATTAGGGAGACTATGTGCGAGCCGAAGAATCATTTTGTATATTTAGAAACATTTCAACCTAGGGTGAACATTTGGTGCCAGTAAAATCGATTAAACTTCCACACGGTTGTTTTTAATACTGTCCGTTCTAAGGCGGTGTTTCTGGTGTTGTTTGTTCTTTGTGTGGCATTGTGGCTGCTGCTCGGTGTGGGACTTTTTCATGTCTTATCCTGCTCGTTGTCATCTTGTTGTGTTTAGTGGATCCTATTCAGCGTTGTATTTTTTTTTCAGCCCAATTAGTTTATTGACAAAAACAGAACTTAAATATAGAGGATATTTACTCTTTTGCTGTGAATACCATAAATATTGTCATCGGGTGTAATGAAAACATCAGTATTTTCACGAGTGCGAAGCACGAGTAAAAATTTGAATGTTTTCATTACACGAGATGAAAATTTTTATGATATTCACTGAAAAAGAGTAAATTTTCTTTTTATTTTATTCTTTTTACACGCCACTGCACGTTTCTGACGTCATAACTAACGTCACCAAACAAAACATGAACGTCATGGCGTCGACGTTCAGTGCTTAACATGCGAAACGCTGGAGAGACAAAAACAAAAAGTTTCGACAAATCAAAATATATTGATACCAAAATGTTCCTTACATTCTAACTAAGAAAATGCATACAAACACTTGATAGTTTTGTTCAGAAACAAAGAAATAGTGAATGATACGATTTATATTGTCACTCTTCGCTTTGGACGACTTCGGTTTTCTTCACTGTTTCAGAAGTGGATGTTACCGCCACTTCAGATTTTTGAACACCTCTAACTTCTTTGTTTCTGAACTAAACTATCAAATGTTGGTATGCATTTTCTTAGTTAGAATGTAAGGAACATTATGGTATCATAATTATTTTGATTCGCCGAAACTTTTTGTTTGTTGTCTCTCCAGCGGTTCACATGTTAAGCACTGAGCGTCGACGCCATGACGTTCATGTTTTGTTTGGTGACGTTACTTATGACGTCAGAAACGCGCATTGACGTGTGAACAATAAAATAAAAAGAAAATTTACTCTTTTTCAGTGAATTTTCATCTCGTGTAATGAAAACATTCAAATTTTCACTCGTGCTTCGCACTCGTGAAAATACTGATGTTTTCATTTCACTCGATGAAATATTTATGGTATTCACAGCAAAAGAATAAATATCCTCTATTTATCTGTCGAACTTCAATGGCTCGAGCATCTTTGGGACCATGGGAAGCTGTTCAAGACGTGGGTGGCTCGGGGCGCTTGGTGTTGGTCGTGAGGTCGGTTCCGCGTGAACTGGGGGAAAATTTGTGGATGTCTTCGCGATCTCCTATAGGATGGTGGTATGTTGAGCGTACACCTTGGAGTTGTCTCAGTGAGTCGATTTGAGGGAGTATGTACAACATACATTAATCAAAATAAAATAAGAAGCCTTCCCTAAGGTGACCCTAGACTCTTGTTTTCTAGAGTTATCGATGGAGTTTGTCGGGGTTCTCAAAGGCAGGTTTGGGTCGGCCACGGCGGACGAACTATCGGTGGTCGGGTCATTGAGGTGTTCCTATCTTTGAAAATAATATCTAGGATGTGTGTATAAGTACTGGACATCGCCAAAATCTGTATTTATATTGATATAGGTTACAGGCCGGATGCTTTTATAATGAATAAAGTAATGTTATTGTCATTGTCGTTATCTTGTTGCGGAAGAGGGGCCGGTTGTTTTGCTTTTCTTTGATTTGTGTTTTGTATGTCTTAGTTTGTTTGTTCATCTTGGTGTCATTGGTAGGCTATGTACTGTGATTGTGGCTCTTCCTGAACATCAGTACTATGGTTCTGGGTGTCTTCACTCATATTTCTGACTCGGCGAGTACATGTTGACTTTTATCATGCAAATGCATTATGTAAAATTAAATATAAAGATGCCTCGGAAAGGCCACAATCATGGAATCACCCGAAATGACTTCTGTCGCACATTTTGCGTCTATGCAAGCCTGGTTAAAAATTGACATACTTTTCTTCTTACATCAAAGCAAAAATATTAATGGTGTGGAAATCATTTTCGAGCAAAGAGTCAGATGTAGTGTATTCGAGGCGCCGTTTTACTATTTGATTCATATTTATAGATTCATGGATATCCATAATTCGAATTAGTGATATCCATACAACAGCTATAATTCGATTTATAACTATCATTAATTCAAATTGATTTATGGATATTCATAAACCGAATTATGGATATCACTAATTTGAATTATGGATATCAATCAATTGAATTATAGATATCCATTACTGCGCTGATTTATGGATATCACTTATTCGAATTATACATTACGAAAACACGCCTATATAATTTTAACCCCCTTCAACCCCACTTTTATATAGTAAAACTGGGGTTTACAGGGGTAAACATTATTTTTCTTATTTCTGCTCAAAAACATAGATTGTGGGTACTCGTTAGAACTGCCTCGGCGAGGCGGTTCTAACGAGTACACACAATCTATGTTATGAGCAGAAATATGAAAAATATTTTAATTTTTTGTCTGAAAATTTTCAATTTTTCGGTGATCAACTTTTCAGTATATTTGAATAGGCGTGTTTTCGTAATGGATATCACTCATTCGAATTAGTGATGTCCATAAATCGGACTGAATTAATGATATCCATTATCTGAATTAATGATATCCAGAATTCACCGCAAAGCCTTTGTTTGGTTTAATGATTTCTCCCTTATCTAAATTAGCTTTTCTTTGCTAGACGGTTCCATGCATGAATGTGGTAATCATTGGCTGCAAGTAACCTTATTAGACTGCAGCAAACATTAGAATTCGCGAAGCGCCCGTGTGGCGGAGTGGTTAGTGCTCCCGAATTCAGATCACAATGTCTCAGTTTCGAATCGGTTGGAGACGTATTTCATCGAGCGAACACTCAGGCTAGTCTGCAAATACTATGGCCAGTCTGATCACAGTCACTGCATTGCAGTCTATTATTAGGTAAAGACCCAAGTTTCTTCTTTCAGACAACGAAGACTGAATATGTTTAGACTGTGCAGATGCATAAGCTGGTCTGAGTCCTAGCTACGTGCAGTGTCATTTTTCAGGAATACCTGTGCCTAGGTTCCTATCGAGCACATGACATTTGTACAATCTTGCACTAACGTCATGACATTGCATCAACATTAATGTGACATTGTAAAGTCATGTCCTGCTGGACTTATATTTGTTTAAAATAGGGTGTACCAGCCGGCCTTGGTTTCGTAAAGAAAGATAGTTAAACACTAAAAAAAAATGACTGTTTACAGTGTTGACACTTATATTTAATATGTTTCCATTTGCACACATGTTTGCACATGCATGTACGGAGATGATGTTTGTTATACAATTAAAAAATATATAAAAAAATGTCCAGCAGGTTAACAGTGCTCTACTAAATTGTATATTTAGAATAAATCAGAACCTTTTATTTTCCTGGTATATTCAGTGTCTGAATATGTTCGATGTTTATTTTTGCATTTTGCACTGACACCTCTGGTCCTAGGCAGGGACAGACAATCTATGGGTGATAGAATTTTATGTCGATAGAAACCTTTTGCCACTATGGCCAACTGCTATGTTTCAAGAATAGCCCTTTGAACTGTGATTGTATACATTTTTTTTTCAGGATTTTATGCATGTACATAGCCCCAGGGCAGAGGCAGATAACCCTTAGGGAACAGAATTTTATGTCAAATGAATCCCTTTGTCATTTGGCCAACTGGCGCAAATTTGAAAGAAATCTCTTTGAACTGTGATTTTATAATATTTATATCTAATATCCCCGCTTTTGCAAAGGGAGCAGTTGTTATTTTTTTATTTGCAAAGACGAATTATTGATATCCATAATTCAAATTAGTGATATCCATAAATGGACCAAATTAATGATATTCATAATTCGATTTAGTGATATCCATAATTCGAATTATAGATATCCAATAATCTAAATGATTTATGGATATCTCTAATTCAAATTATGGATATCACTATTTCGATTCATGGATATCCATAATTCAAATTAATGATACTAATTTAAGGGGTGATTAAATTATATCCATAATTTAAATTAGTGATATCCAGAATTGAATTTAGTGATATCCATAGTTTGAATTAGTGATTTTAGATCAATGGCTACCTATAATACGAATTATGGATATCACTAATTCGAATTACGGATATCATTAATTCGATTTATGGATATCCAGAAATAATTATTGATATCCTTAAATAATTATGGATATCTCTAATTCGAATTATGGATATCACTTATTCAATTAATGAATATCGATCAATAAATATGGATATCTATAAATAGGGAACAAATAGTAAAACGGCGCTGCATAGGTGTACCGATATGGAGACTTGGGCAAATGTTTCGCGCCAGGTGACACAAAAGTGCATGAAAAGTACATAAGCGATCAACTCATACTACGCACGAAATACTGTATGGTAGACAAAAGACGGCATGTGAGGAAACTGAGTTTTATTTTTATTCATTTTATTTGTTTTATTTTTATTTTTTTTTTTTTTTTTTTTTTGTTACAAGTTCAATATAGTATTACAAGTTCAATCTTAACTTTTGCGAAAGCGGCCGACCGTTTATAAGCTGTGATTTAAGTAAGCATTCCTCAGTTTTATTACCTGGTCCTTTATGTTTTTAATTAGTTATTGAAAATTTGTATGAGGGTTACTAATGAGGCCAAGTTTGCCGAAACTAGCTGCTCTTGCCCAGAAAATTGGACATCTTATCTGTCAAGGCTTTGGTTCATTAATATCAAGGGTTATTGATTTTCAACTATGTATTTTCACACAGCTTGCATGTTCCATGCACTCCCCGTACTTCACCGTAGAGTAGTTTACTTTTTCTGATCCTTTGTAGTCACTGAGTCCATTCAGGAATTTGGAAAGGCCAATGAATAAAATCTGCACAAGGTGCTATAGGAAACGTTGATGCTTGATTGGCATCCGCTCGTTATTCTGGCCCAATAAAATTCGACACTGCAGCTATGTTCATTTGTGTGCGCGTGCATTCTTTGCTGTCAAGTGTCATTCGTTTTAAAATCTTCGCTGCAATTGGTGTCAGTGCAATCTCGCGACCGTTAATAGGCCCCCGTACCTCAGAATAGTGTTGTTAATATTTTCTGAACCATTATGATCGCTGAGCACATGCCGAGATTATTTATGTCTGAATGGGAGTCACTGATGAGGCTTAATTGGTCTATTAAGTGGGTTCCTTCTGATGTAATAATTAAGTTTGTAGAATTAAACAGATACCTGTAAATACTACTAAGCTTATTGTAATGTGGCGTTTATTTATCCAGACATTATAACTTCTAAAAAAAAAAAGATTGATTTAGTATATATTTACTTGTTCTTTGTGATCACTGGGCCCTTTCCGGGAGTTTCGAAGATTTGTGTGAGAATTACTTATTGCCGAAACTAGCTAGACTGGTCGAAAAACTTGACTGTTCAGTTTGTTTCAGTTTTATGAGTAAGTGTATTCATTGCTCAAAAGTCATTCCAATTAGAATCTCTTTATCTTCACAATAGCTAGATTTAGTGCCGTATCGGGGCTGTAAAACGTCTCCCTTACATCACTGTAGTGTAATAAATATATTCGTGTTCTTTATGATAATTGAACCCATTCAGAGATTTTCGTAGATTTGTGTTGGAGCCACGAATGATGCCTTATTGGCCAAAATTAGTCTGGCCCAGAAAACATGTCGTGCAGCTTTTTTCAGCCTTGTGAGTGTGTTCATTGCTCCCAAGGGCCATTTCCTTTAGAATCTGACATGTCCTGAATCTTCAAATACGGTATACAATTATATGAATGACGGACAAGGAAAGAGTAGTGTAAACCGTCTGGTAATTTTAGATTACTTTACTACGTTTAAGAAATATTTTGATTGCATTCCTTTCAATGTTCATGAAGAACAGACTCAATCAAACCCTGTTTACTTTTTTTTATCTATTTCTTATTTGTTCGGTATTCCAAAGTATCTCCAATTTGTGACCGTAGCAGATGTCGTTAAGATAACAAAAGAATTTAAGAATATTTCAATATTCAAAACTAAAAGATAATTTCATGGAAATGCTGAAAAAAGGCATGTAAAAAATCATTGTTTATAATTTATAATTTCAAAATCGTAGTTACTTGCGTAACTATTTAGTACTTAATAAAAAAGCTATCCTATCATGATCTACTCTAACTTGCCAGATATATTTTTTAAGTTCATTTGAAAATTTAAATCTTTACCCCCATAACTTAAATTTGACTGGTAATTTTGATCAAAACAGCAAATGTTCTGCTTATATTCTATATTCCAACCTAGCTTTTTCCTTTAAACGATTTATAGATGATTTCGTTCAAGTTCAATTTAATTAAATTAATGTAAAACTGATCTAATTAAAATGTTAGAGACAGGTTGCTATGTTGAAATATAACTGTACTGAAAACAAATGAATGGAGAAACTTACCTTTCGATAGATACTTTTATACGATTGCAATAAAATATCTTCTATACGTGGAATTTAAATTATTTCAAAATGTTTTAATTATTTTAGTTGTGTATTTAAATATTACATTAATCAATCATATCTGCTTTCCAGCCCTGTGTGTCAGTATAAAGAAAAGCCGTTCATCTGGACATAATTTCTGGTTATTATTCATGAGGAACCAGTCACATCTTTAGTTCTTACGAATAATTTTAAAAATGTTTTAGAAACTTTAATTTGAAAATTTTCAGGGAATGTATGCAGAGAGAAACAGACCTGTTCCATATTAATATGTAGGACTGCAATGCTTACTTTTTCTTAATAAGTGTATTTTTCAAATGAAGTTTAATTTTAAAAATTAAATTTAAGTAAATCTTTACAATGGATTTAAATTCCATCGTCTAAAGTTATTTTATAGAAATTTTATATAATAATCTTTCGAAATGTAATTTTAAACAATTTATTCATTCTTGGTAAGCTTTATCAGTGATCTATATCTTGCATTTATAATATTTAAAAAAAATATTGTTTTTTTTTTTGTTTTTTGTTTTTTTTTTTGTTGTTTTTTTTTTTTTTTTTTGGTTTTTTTTTTTGCTTTTTTTTTATTTATTTATTTATTAAATTGAATTAGTTTCTATCATTTTAAAAATGCTAGCTTAAAACATTGTCTAAATATTCAATAGGAATAGATTACTTACTATTTTTATCAAAATTAGCAGTCTGTAATAAAATTATGGGAATTTAAATATAATTTAAATTTCAAAGTATAATTTAAAAAGAACTAATGACATCATAGAATAGTGCATCGTGGGAAGCGTTTTTTGACTAAACTATAACTATCAACACGAGTTACTACGACTTAAAATACAGGTAACTTTTGTACCAATAGAAATGTTTTAATGCGGTTTTCAACATTATTGTCGTCACAACAATATCTTTCATTAAGACCTATTTTTCTCAATTGTGAATTATCGTCAAATAGCGCATGGTGTTGGAGGGCAGATTGCGAAATACTAATTCAGTTAGTCTCTCGTTTTTGAACTGGATCAAATATGAAATGATCATTTCATTTCAAGAACGAGAGACTAACTGAAATTTTACAGACTGTCAGTTGCCACATTTTATGATCAAGTTAGTACCATATATCAATTTATTAAACCGATAATGAACTGTCTATTGTTGAGGACTATTATTGTTTTTAAATAAAACTTCTGTATTTCCAATGGATCGGCCTTTGAGGCTATTGGGCTCATACACTGATTGTGAAATTAGAAAGAGAGAGCCACTCAAAGCTGCTAGAGGATGTAATATTTCTTTTCATTTTTCATTATTATGAAGAGACTCCGTCAAACCGAGTCTGCTATGGTCAAATTTTGATTCGTTCTGTATTTCCATATGATCAAAATTTTGGAATACGTTTACTCAATCATACACTATAAGACAGTCTTGTTCACAGCGCATAACCGTACAGTGACCTAATCGGAAGCGCCATGATTCTGTACACGGGGACAGAAGCTCTGAGATTTTACAGGTAAGAAAGCAACGGAACATCCGATTGTAATGCGGTTTTCGACATCGGGGGCAAAAATGAATGTATTTTAGCTGTATCCTTCTCACAAACTCAGACAGTGGTCCGTTTTTGTTTTTATTTGTGTGTGTGTGTGTGTGTGTGTGTGTGTGTGTGTGTGTGTGTGTGTGTGTGTGTGTGTGTGTAGACCTTATCGCGTGCTGCTCAATTAGTGATTTTCCTGGTTTTGTCGCCCGTCAACTCGATGAATCCAGGTCCATATACTCCAAATTAAGGCCATCTTCACGATTATTTGAACATAGAATCTTTCAAACACATATTATATTTTATGTATGACACCTGCCAGGCTCTACAATTTCGATTTTGTAAACCATGACGTCTTGAATTGTACCCATCAGTTCCAACTAACTGTACAACTAGCGCCAACTGTACCGGATCAATAGCTTCATCCGAGCTGAATTTGACTGTACGACCACTGTTTATTGTTTAATCAACCTAGGTTCATGATATATTTTGTTTTATTACTTTTGAATAAGACAGATCAACTTTAAATCCCTGAACACTCACTTCCATTGATTTCCTGTTAACCGTATGTCATAATGTGCATATTTATGCCTCATTTAGCACGCTGTTTGATTAGAACTAACTAAGGTGATCTTGCTTAAATTTATTTTAATCTCATTTTTGAAAAATATTTAAAAGAGAAAATTTACTTAATGTTCGCTTTTGTCCTCTGATTATGCTATTTTGGAGATTGCTTGAAGTAAACTTAGACAAGGATAGATGATTTCTGTACCAAAATTTGGTACTAAAATCGAAAATTGGTCCACAAATAAAAATTTTATAACCAGAATTAATTTTGAATAGGGATTTTACACTGACAGGGGAGATAACCCATGATCATATGTTTCAATTCTGATAATTTTTGTGGCTTAAATTGAATGTTTCGAACCATGGTAAGTGGTTTGTAACATTTTGTGCCTATTTCGGGTACCTTTGATAAAATGCAATGAGTTTTAAATTTTTGTGGGAAAATAATTACCTCCCTTGCTAGCAATTTTACTACAGAAAATTCCGTATTCAAAACTATTTTGTCGTAAAATCCACATCTGTCAACCGATTTCCAAACTTTCTGCGGAGCCTGTTGCAAAACATTTTGTGCTAAATACTGATATGAAATTTGTTTGTCATTTCTTAAAATTACTTTGAGTATTTTAAAAAAAATCCGTTATCAGAGGTGAAAACGTTCACAGTAGTCTCTTGTAAAGAATGAACGTATTGTAAATCTATCAGGTAATTATGATATTATATTTAGAGGATCTGAAGTACGATCTGAAGGGAACTTGCTGAAATACAGAGCCCGGTCTTTGACTGATAGTGCGTTTACTTAACATTGACTAATAACGTATATTGAAATATTATATTCTTGTTGTGGTGAATGTCGTTATAAAGAGGCCAAAGCATTCTAAACTTTGCGATGATTAGGAAATCTTTGTACTAGTTGTATCGTTTCATTATTCAATAGCTTACACTGCTTTCTGTTTTCTTCCTTGAATATGTACTTATGGAAAAAGTGTATAAAATATTTTGTCGTTTACACGTAGTTGTGAAACCGCCTTATATGATACAGCTGTTTGAAGGAGATGAACTATATAAGCTTTCAATAGCTTTCGTTCAAATCCTTTAACTTCTGATATACGTAACTTGCTATTAAATATGTATATTTGATGAAATAAATATGTTTAAACTAAGTACGTTTTCGTGAGTGTTGTTTGGCTACTGACTTTACGGTCATTAGTTTCTAGTATCTGACTCTAATTATCTTTTCTTGATAAAACATCACGCGAACACGCCTATGTAATTTAGACCCCCTCGAACCCCACTTTTATACAGTAAAACTGGGGTTTTCAGAGGTATACATTATTTTTTCTACTCTAGAATATAGAACGTGGTCTAACGAGTACTAACAATCTATATTTTGAGCATTTAAAGAAAAATATCGGTATTTTTCATCGGGAAATGTTCATTTTTACTGTCATAAAATTCCATTATAATGAATAAGGGTGTTTACTTACTGAAACAAACTCAAAGTACGGATATTCCCTCGTTTGGCAGGTGTATCGCTGATATGGCAAACAAAAACATTGTACTATTTGAGTAGGCAAATCAAATCTCTTTTATACAAAATCAGACAATGCACATAGGATATTAGTGAATGAGATATCTTATATCTGACATACAGATGTCTTACAAAATATATATATATTTTTTGTTTTTTAGATAAGACATCTTTTATCCTAATAATCTTAATAAGTATACCTTAAATAACAAATCAGAAATTTAGGGCAATGCAAAAATAAAATATATTCATTGTCTCTACACGGAGAAAACAGGGTGAGCCAATAATGAGTTACCCTTGTTTTAATTAATTAGCGTTATAATCCTGTGTAGACAGACGGACAGGCAGACAGACAAATAGACAGACAGATTCTTGTTTCTACCGATATACTGTATCTGTTAGCTTCAAAATACCAATAAAACGAAGATAAAATCACTGCCTTATTCCAGTCATAATCGTGAAATATGTCTAATATTCACGCGAAGTGTTAAGTGGAATTCTTTACTAGGATTCTGCTCTGTGTAAAAACTGACATAATCGGCGCAAGTCGGACAGCATGCTTTTGCAAGCTGGGCGCTAGTCGTACAGTCAGTCGGAACTGATGGGTACAATTCGAGAGGTCATGGTTTACAAAATCGAAACATGTTGAGCCTGGCAGGCGTCATGCATAAAAGATAATTTGTGTTTAAAAGACTTCACGTTTAAATAAGCGTGACGTTGGTCTTTATTCCTGGATTCATCGAGTTGATGGGCGACATACCCAGGAAAATCATTGATAGAGCAGCACGCGAGGGGGTCTACACAAAAAAGGGACCACTGTCGGAGTTGTGAGAAGGATACAGCTAAAATACATTTATTTCTGCTCCCGATATCGAAAACCGCAATATAATCGGAAATTCCGTTGCTTTCTTACCTGTTAAAACCTCAGAGCTTCTGTCGCGAATTTCGTATTCGCTACTGATGTTTGGGTATACAGGATCATGGCGCTTCCGATTAGGCCACTGTACGGTTATACGCTATGTTGTTATTGGAAAGGTTTGCATAGTTTTTACTTTGAAATAGAGCATTTTCGCTCCAGTGCAGACAGCTTCAGATAATTTACTATTAACGTTCACTCTTAGCTTGAGAAAATAACGGGGATCATTCCAAAATTGTTAAGTATTCTCTGACCGTTTCTGCGGTGTGTATAACTTAGCCGAAATTTACTGAAATAAACCCAAACGCAGGTTACTATCCAATAAGTATTATCTTTCAAAATAGCTTGGGTTATATTAAGCACGCAGGTTTAAGCTTTTCGAAAGCCATTCAGATCAGCAATTACAGAAGTGCTACAAATGCACACCTCTGATAGGGGAAGTTAAACGAAGGATTTGAACGGTTGTCAGAGGTCTTGCTACCTTACAGGTTTCGCACCTTTCTGGAAGCTGTTTCACTGCTCGGTAGTTTTTACATCTGTTTCGTGCTGGAGATTACGCCACCCGAAAGGATTTGCACATTTTCGGCTCAATGATTATTTTTCAGCTTTTAATATGTATATAAATAAACGGTGTCGTTTAAGTATGTTCCGTAATTACCGTTAATGACCGGACAAACAGGTCTGAACAAACAGCGTTGATCCAGATCAGAGCAGAATGTTTTCTTCTTAAACTATGACAACACTGTCGTCCCAGATGAGATTAAAAGCACTTATTACCGTAAATAATCGTAGAAGCAGGCCTGAGTAAACATTATGTACCCCGATCAGACCATACCGTTTTCTTCGCATACTCTGTATAACATTGTTGATCCAGGTCAGATCAAGAGCAGTGTTTACATAAATCATTGTAAATGTTTTTGAAAATTATTCTAATGAAAACTAAAACCTATGTGAAGACCTAGGCCAGATCAGACTGTTTTTTATGCTATTTATAACAGTATAGATCTAAATCAGATCAAGAGTGCAGCAGTTATTAACGTACATATTCCACGTAGAAAACAGGCCTTAGCAAAGACTTTAGACCCATATAAGATCAGACTGCTTTTGTTTCTTTTTATGCAGTACCCAACAATGTAGACCCAGATCACTTAAGAAACATTCTGAACAACGTCTAAATTGTTGCTGTTCCATCTGATCAATACGCTTTTAACAATAGCTATTCACATAACCTAATGTAATTACCCTAAATTAAAAAAAAAAAACACGTCTTGATCATCTGCAATTCACACCGTGTAAAATTTCTACAAATACCATGCTCAAACTGTCATACATCTTTTAGTTCTACTTATTTCTATTTTGACTAGGATTTTGAGTCTTTTCGTGTCAGCAGAAGTGAGATTATTAAGACCAACTTTCCATACAGGTTCTCGCGCATAATTAAGTGTTATAACAGGTGGTATATTAAAAGTAAGATATTGCAAGTAGTGAAAACGAACATTGTATATGCAACGAAACCTCATTCCGCGATGTATAGAAATATTAAGTCTAAAGTCAAGTATGATAATAAATTAAGTAATGATTTTTCAAGTCACCTTGGTGTGAGGCAAGGGGAATGTTTATCTCCATTTTTACTTAGTATGTATCTTAATGATTTGGAAAATGAATTAATACAGAAGGGGGCTGAGGGTTTTGATATAGGTATGTTGAAGTTATATCTTTTATTGTATGCTGATGATATTGTCATTTTTTCAAATACTAGTGAAGGTCTTCAGAATGGTTTAGATAACTTATCTGAATATTGCAGTAAATGGAAATTAACAGTCAATATTGACAAAACAAAAATTATGGTATTTAGAAAGGGGGTAGTCTACCAAAAATATGAATTTTACATATGATGGAAAAAACGTTGAAATTGTAAGCAAGTTTGTTTATTTAGGGATAATATTCTCAACTGGCGGTTCTTTTAATGAAACTCATAAGACTTCATCTGGCCAAGCTTTAAAGGCAATATTTAAATTAAATCAGTACTTATATCATTTTACTGAACTATCACCTAAGCATGTACTTGAATTATTTGATAAATTAATTAAGCCTATACTGTGTTATGGGAGTGAAGTGTGGGGTTTTTCTAAGCCTGTGCAACAAGAGCGGGTACATTTACAGTTTTGCAAGAAATTGCTCGGGGTAAAGAAATCTACACAAAATGATTTTATATTTGGTGAGCTGGGTAGAGTATCATTACAAACTAGTATTTTATATTCTGTGATTAATTATTGGTTTAAAATACTCGAAAGTAAACAAAGAATGTATATCAAGTTTGCATATAAAATGTTAGTGACTGATTTGGAAAATAGACCAAATTCTGTAAATTGGGTTTCAAAAGTTAGAGATTTACTGTCAACATTAGGTTTCCATGAAGTGTGGTTAAATCAGGGTGTTGGTAACAAGAACAATTTTTTGGCAGAATTTAAAATAAGGTTAGACGACAATTTTGTACAGAATTGGAATAGCAGAATCTCAGAGTCTAGTAGAGCAACTTTCTATTCTTTGTCTTCAAATTTTAATTTTCAGCTATACCTTGAAACAGTTAAAGTAAAAAAGTTTAGAATAGCACTTAGTAAATTAAGATTATCTTCACATAGACTAGAGATTGAGGTAGGTAGATGGGCTCGACCAAATAGAACACCAATAGATCAGAGGAAATGTCATATTTGTAATAAATTAGAAGATGAATTTCATTTTTATTAGAATGTGTTTTATATAGGGACCTTAGGAAACAGTACATAAAGCGATATTTTTGGAATAGACCAAATATGATGAAACTGAAAGAACTTATACTATCAAACAGTAAGAAAGTGATATTAAATTTATGTATTTTCACAGAAAAGGCCTTTAAAACTAGAGCATTATATTATAGTAATCATTAAACATTATTTTTATGCCCCCGCAACGGATGATGCCGGGGGCATATAGTTTTTCGGGTTTCCGTACGTGGGTGCGTGCGCACGAATGTATGTCTGTCTGTACGAATGTGCGTACATACGTATGTACGTGCGTACGTACGTGATTCTGTTAGACTCAGGTTAAGGCATTTGTACCGCGTAGAATTCTGCAGTTTTATAGTCAGGTACCCCACAGCGGGGGCATCCGTGTACTGTGGACACATTTTTAGTTTCATACTATATTTGAATTTTGATATCTCAAAATATGTGTTTTCTCCCAACTGCTAGTGTGTTATTTAGTGGTATGTGTTTGATGTCATTGAGCCCATTTGTATTTCTTTCTGTATCATGCATACAACACATGAGCATGTATTGCTTAAAGTTGAAATAAAAGTATCTATCTATCTATCTATCTATCTATGAGGTGACAAACTGCACATATGGCGACCTTGCAATTCGCAAAACCTCCTTAAAGCTTTTGAACATCTCAGTAGTTTCAAAAGCAACAATAGGAGGCATAATATTGTCATTATAATGAACTCCTAATGTTTACATCCTCAAATGTTAGTGGTCAGTTTCAAAAAAAACTTGTTTCGTTTCTGTCCGTTTGTGTAAATTAAAACCGCGTTGGGTAAAAAAACCGTGTTGTATCCAAACCAAAAAATTTATAGATTATATAGAAAACGGCCTTTTATGGTCATTTTATATATGATCTACATATTTTTATTTGGATACAATATTCTGGATCCCTTCGTGTCTTATATCCACAACCCTGCTGTGAAAAACCCTGTTATCAAAGCGTTCCAGTGTGTTTGTTTATTAATGTTTAGTGTGCTTGGTAGACATTTCAACACACACCATTTTGTAATATTTTCTTATTTTCCCCAGAAAAAAGTGTTTGGCTTTTCATGCAAATGAACGTAGCCTATTACCTGAGAAAAAAAGACAAATATCATCATTTTGTCGTATGCTGTATTTGCGCAGATAGTGCTTAAATAATGCTGGCTGTCATATTATGTCAGTTATTTTGTAGCTGCATGCCACATTTTATATTGTTTCATATTGTATTGCAGTAATTACTTACTAAAAAGAGCAGTTCACTTTCTCAGTTTGCTCTGTTCAACAGAAAGCAGCAGACCTTTCATTTGGATTCTTTTTAAAGAAGCAAACTTGTATATTTCCTTTAAAAAAAAAAAAAAAAATGGTCAGTTTTAAATTTCTGCAAATCTGACGATTGTAATTAATTTTAAGGCAAACCAGTTTAAATATGTTTGTTGATATTACTGTTGATATACAACCACGCAAGAAGCAGTTTACAATAGGTTCACTAAAGGGCAAAGTTCTACATCAAACCACACTGACACACTGCACAAAAATTTGTGTCACAAGTGACAAGTTGTATCCGCTATCCATATTTAGCATCACCAATAGCGGTAAACCCAATCTTCACACAGAAGAGGGCGGAGCTAAGCGATTGTTAAAAATGTATACGGTAAATGTCCTAAAACTTCGAACAAAATTAATTAATCTCAGTTCATTTTAGGAATTATGATTTTCTAATAATTTTACTGTTCGAAATTTTAGGACAGATTCACTTACAGCCAAAACTGACCTGGCTATCGGACGCCTTCGGACACCGGAAACGACAAAAATTGACCTATACGACGAAAGGGTATGTGTGATTGGCAAACTGAATGTGAAAGTGTATGAACTAATAAATAAATACCACACTGATGTTTGTTTTCAATTCCATCCGATTAATTCTAGATCGAATAAATGTTCCTAACAATTAATTATCCCGTACACTAATTAATCGCCAGATACGTTTGTTCGGCATTCCGGGAATGTGCCACTTTCTTAAAATAAATTGGCTTAGTCCACTGTCTTCTTACGTAACAACCCTCTTCACATTACCGCACTGGGATACGCAAGCTGACCAAAAATATTTCAAAAAGGTACCGCACGTTTGTTCTTGTTTGAGCCCCTACAGAAACACAAAAGTCCCTTTCTTCAAAGGTGAAGTGTACGGAGTTTAAATGTGAAAGGCGCAGACTGATTAGAATTTCCGCCGTTTTAAAGCGCAGCATTCACAATGCTTGCTGGCATAATGCATTCTGTTGGTGATATGCGTCGACCCAGATCAGACAGTCCTGATACATAGACTGCACGGATGCGCATGTTGATCTTGTCTATGCTGGTCTTATCATAACGTTGTTTCTATTGAAAATGACTCGTACATAAACGAACAGTGCGGACAACAGCTTGCGCTAAATGCAACCTGATCAAGATCAAAAATTTTAGCTCTGCTCCAAACTGAACTATATGCCAAACCTGTGAACTGCTATTACACGGGCAGTAATCGCGTCACTCATGGCCACTTGTTATGCAAAGAAGTAAGTGACGTGAATATCCGGACATGAGTAGCGCGAGCTAAAAAGATGGCTGTCTCGGGTGGGTTGTCAACAATCTGGGGATTTTGTTATCTAGGAGGGCGTTATTTTAAAAATCAGTGAATGCTATACTGCGCGTAATTAAATTTCATACAACCCAGCACCAAAATTTACGTCAAAATATAGCTACGGTTCCTGGAATTTGTTGCATTCTGGCGACAATCACTCCGAATTCGGTGCCATTTTGGACGATTTACCAATTAAAATTAATGTTTTTAGCCATATCTGCATCTTGCGTAACGACTTGAGTTGGACGGACGCCGTCATTTGCTATACGTATTACAATGATAACAATGCAACCAACTAAAAACGGATAAATGCTAAAATTATAGGCCAGAATGAGTAGCGCTAGTGGATATGAGTGAAGAGATGTTTCATGAGTGACGAAAGCAGCGAAATTGGTAATAGATGTATGTTTCAGCTCGTTAACAAACGCTTATTTAAACAATATTTTAAAAAGTAAGCCCCTATCTTGGCAGTTAATGCCCCTACAGGTGCAGACCCAGGAAGATTTCCGAGGGGTTTCGATGTCATCATATTACCGTGCATACTACGTATTCGGATAGAAAGTCCTGAGTAAATAGTGTAGACCCAGATAAGACGCTGCAGAAAACTGTTTGCAACTCACCCAGCAATTTTATAAACATTTACAGGTAGTAAAATTTGTAGACCTTTTGAAGAGAAGTCGAAGGAAAAGTGTCCGAAATCCATTGGATACAGTCGAACTTCGACGGCTCGAACACCGATGGCTCGTTTACCATGGCTTATTCGAACTCATTTTTGAGTCCTTACGGAATTTTTCCGATAGCTCAAGAACACATATATTGAGGGAAATTTTCTTATTTTATTATGAAATTGTAATTTGTGTGTACTCATTAGAATCGCCTCATCGAGACGATTCTAATGAGTACATGCAACATATCATTATTTTGTTGACGATCGAAAACATTTCCATAAATTATCGCCATTTGCTTCCTGACCTGGTGCCATGATTAAATCTCATTGGCTCGAACTACCCATCTCTCGAAAAAATTTCCAAAGTCTCAAAGATGTTCGAGCCACTAAAGTTTGACTGTAACCGGTATCCCAAAGTTCCAATGTAAATGAAATTTCGAATCAAAGGGGGATTTGACCGAACCCTCCGACACCCCCCTCCCCACCCCCTTTGAATCCGCCACTGCATTATCCACAGGCAATGTCCTTAGCTATAGTTAGGCTCTTCTGTTCAACATAACGCCCACGAATGCTTTAAAATCAAATTAGTATGCAATTGGGCAGGAGAAACACCATTAAAAATTAAGCAAAGAGGACATGCTAGCTTAATATTTTTTATTCATCCCATCTGAGAGGTTGTGCTTTTGCTTGTTTTAAAATTGCCTCCCTTACACAAACGTAATGTATACGTACCCCATTTATAAGGAAACAAGTAGATGGGTAGTGCACCAATCATTTTTTAGGCAAATGCCATGATAAGGACTGACTTTTTAAAACTTTTTGAAATAAGCATTTGTTTTACGAGCTGATACATACATCTATTACCTAATTCGCTGCTCTCGTCACTCATAAAACATCTCGTAACTCATATCTATTAGCGCTACTCATTCTGTCTTGTAAGTTTTGCATTTTTACGTTTTTGTTGGTTGCATTGATGGTTTGCATTGTTATGATTGTAATGTGTATGCCAAATGACGGCGTCTGTCCAATTCAAGTCGTTACGAAGGATGCAGATATGACTGAAAACATTAATTTTAATGGGTAAATCGTCCAAAATGGCACTGAATTCGGAGCGATTGTTGCCAGAATGAAACAAATTCCAGGAACCGTAGCCATATTTTGACGTCAATTTTGGTGCTGGGTTTTATGGAATTTAATTCCGCGGAGTATGGCATTCTCCGATTTTTAAAATAACGCCGTCCTAGACGACAAAAGCCCCAGATTGTCGACAACCCACCTGAAACAGCCACCTTTTAGCTCGCGCTACTCATATCCGGATATTCACGTCACTTATTTCTCAAATGGCCATGAGTGACGAGATCACTGCCCATGTATTATCGTTTTAGCAATATTTCTTTCCTCAAAAAGATGTACTGTCGTTTAGAATTTGGTGGCGGAACGATTATCTTCTACACCGAAACGAAACCTATTGCAAGAATTATCTGTCATCAATACTAATCCTTTCATTAGATCCCTATTCAGGCAAAAATCTCCCTTTGCGCGGCATATGTGTAATTCAGATAAGAGTGCGAGACACAGTCTGGTGCAGAATGATGTCCACTCAATTCGCTGATTAAGTCATTGTAATAAAACACTGTAATACATGAATCGCAGTCTCCAGCTAATGCACAGACTGATCACATTTGTAACAAATGATTAGGGTAATTTCGGCTTCTTGGGGCCTATCATCTCTGTTTTGGACCATTCTCTGATGGACCATTACCTGTTCAAATAGGATGCACTGAGCGTATCATGACAGTCACGTGGTCAGGAAGGACCACGACGAAAACGTTTTCGGCGTAATTATTGAAACCTTTAGCACGCTAAATTTAAATATCAGCGACTGATCTTATCGAAGGTAACAGTGTACGGACGAGCAGGAACGAACCAGATCAAAATGCGCGGATGTAATGCTAATTTACAATTTCATGTGTAGCGCTTTCATATTATCGCATGTCGTCACACTTTGCAGAAATGATCAGATCAACTTTAGAATTCTGGTATAGCAATAAGACATACGAATTAGTGATATACAGGAACAAACAGCAAATAGTCAGACCGTACAGCGCGGATCCATAGATTTATCCTGGCCTTCGTTTTTCATTTCTCATGTCAGCTACAAGGTAACATCAGCTCTAGATCGCCTATGCATAATCTAACTCTGTGTGTGTGTGTGTGTGTGTGTGTGTGTGTGTGTGTGTGTGTGTGTGTGTGTGTGTGTGTGTTTTGTTTTGTTTTTTGTTGTTGTTTTTTGTTTTTGTTTTTTTGTTGTTGTTGTTTTTGTTGTTTTTTTTTTTTTGTTTTGTTTTTTTTTTTTTCTCGTGAATTTTCAGTCAGTATCTGCTGAGTTTGTATAAAATTAAAATTTGGTTCCCATGCCCTTTATGTACATAAAATTCGTTATGACACCTGTTGTTAAAGTTTTGTGGTAGTTTTCAACTGACTACTACTTTAGTTTCCGGTTCCGTAACGGAAAAAAAAGTTACCGAAATTAGAATGTGCCGATAAAAAAATACCTGAAGAAAGCTGTGTTCGAAATTTTAGAAATCCCCTTTTTGCAAAACTGCTACTGTTTGAGATTTTAGGATATTTCTAGAAACTATTTTGGGCAATAAATATTAGGTGTTCGAAATTTTGGAGTGTTCGAAATTTTCGGACATTTACCGTACTACAACAATCCCGCCTTCTTCAGATTCGCGCTGCATATTTAATATTGTCTGGTCGCCGCGGGTCATGTTTGAAATTGTTTATAAAAAATACTTCATCAGCCACGTTCGTTGTATTCATTTATGATAGTGGACTGAAAGTTTTGGCCAATGGACTATGCCATTGTCCCGCCTATACTTAAAAATGTTTAAAGACGGTTGTCAATCATCTCCAATACCAGTTCACATGATGTAAAGTTCAACACGTGCTGCGAAGCTTTACGCACATCTTTGATTTTCGTCACAAACAACATCAAAAGTGCGCCGGGGAGAAGGCTTATTGTTAAACTGCTGGTTGCCTGGTTGTAATAGGTTTAGCCTAGTCACAAACTAACTACTCACGGTTAGACATAACCAGAGGTCACGTGAGACTATTTGTTCTGAGCAAGTTTATGGTAAGGATTATAAAGACTGAAACATATGGGTATGGTAGCTTACAAAGTTTAAAAACATTTGGTCTCTATATCCAATAGTAACTTGGTATGGCTTTTAGCATTAATTAGTTTGTCGAAACAGGTAGTTCACATAAAATACGGCTTTGATGAAGCTTCATGCAAAATAACAAAGGCCTGGGCCTTCTAGTTTCACACAAGAAGATTTTTAAAATTTTTCCCTCCATGTAAAATAAAAGTTAAAAAGGATTGCCTTTGGAAACAAAGAACACATAAAATCACGAAATTCGGAGAGTCGGTTTGATTGAGTCTCATTATATGCAACACTGTAGTTTGCGAGGCTGCAGACGCCCCCCCACCCCCTAGCGCCGGCTTAAACTGTATTCGATTTTCAAAATATCCAGGATGGGCTCATTAATATATTTTTTCAAAGTTTTTTAATATATGAGTCTATCTAAAGTCCCCTGGGCGGAGCCATTTTTGACCAAAGGGCTATAATATTTGAATAATCTTGGTAACGGTCTACTACATAAAGCTACATACCAAATATAAAAGGCCTGGGCCTTCTAGTTTCAGATAAGAAGATTATTAAAGGTTTTTACTGCTATGTGAAACAAGTGAACCCCGAAGTGGGGCCATTTTTACCCCAGGGCTATAATTCGAACAATCTTGGTAGAGGTCCATTAGATGAAGTTACATACCAAAATACCATAGGCCTGTGCCTTCTACTTTCAGACAAGAAGACTTTTGAATTTTTCCCTTATAGGAGTCTGTGTAAAACAAGTGACCCCTGGGGCTGGGTCATTTTGACTTCAAGGCTATAATTTGAACAATCTTGACAAAGGTCTACAAGACGAAGCTACATAACAAATATCACAAAGCCTCCTAGTTTCAGACAAGAAGAGTTTTTAAGTTTGCCCATAGTAGTCTTTGTTAAAAAAAAAATAAATAAAAAATAAAAATAAATAAAACACACACACACACACATTTGACCTTTCTGTAAAACAAGAGGGTCCAAATTTGCTGACCTGAGTGTCATTGTCTCCAACCATCATCAGTTACTTAATAAATTCTGAAAGACTATCATTTTCTTTTCAGAGGATTGTCTATGCTTTAATTGACTGTCATCCAAGAAACATTTCTGCCGAGTTACTTCAAAATCTGGCTAGTAGTTTTAGAGGAAAAGCTTATTTGCCACTTATTTATCTATGTAAAACTACTAACATCCAGGGTGGGAACATTTTTACCTCACCTGAGCTGAAGGCTCAAGGTGAGCTTTTGTGATCACTCACAGTCCGTCGTCGGCGTCGTCGTCGTCGTCCGTATGTCTGTCCGTCCGTCCGCCCACAATCTTTAAACAACATCTCCTCTTAAACCACTGATTGGATTTTGACCAAACTTCACAGGAATGATCCTTGGTTAGTCCTCTTTCAAAGTTGTTCAAATGGTTCCGGTCTCTAGGTCACAGGAGCCAAAAATAGATATTTTAACTAAAAACTTAAAAAATCTTCTTGTCAGAAACCACTGGACTGATTTCAATATAATTTTGCAGAAATGTTCCTTTGGTGATCCTCTACCAAGATTGTTCAAGCCATTGGGATTCATCAAAAAACATTGCCGCCAGGGGCGAAGCTTATTTCCCCTATATATCTGTATAGTAAACTTTAAAAATCTTCTTGTCAGAAACCACTAGACCGATTTCAATATAATTTTGCAGAAATAATCCTTTGGTGATCCTCTACCAAGATTATTCAAGCCATTTGGAGTCATCAAAACACATGGCCGCCAGGGGGCGGGGCTTATTTTCCCTATATATCTATATAGAAATCTTTAAAAATCTTCTTGTCAGAAACCACTAGACCGATTTCAATATAATTTTGCAGAAATGTTCCTTTGTTTATTCTCTACCAAGATTGTTCAAGACATATGGATTCGTCAAAAAACATGGCCGCCAGGGGGCGGGGCTTATTTTCCCTTTACATCTATATAGAAAACTTTAAAAAATCTTCTTGTCAGAAACCACTAAACCGATTTCAATATAATTTTGCAGAAATGTTTCTTTGGTGATCCTCTACCAAGATTGTTCAAGCCATTTGGATTCGTCAAAAAACATGGCCGCCAGGGGGTGGGCTTATTTTCCCTATATAATCTATATAGAAAACTTTAAAAATCTTCTTGTCAGAAACCACTAGACCGATTTCAATAAAATTTTTCAGAAATGTTCCTTTAGTAATCCTCTACCAAGATTGTTCAAGCCATTTGGATTCGTCAAAAAACATGGCCGCCAGGGGGCGGGGCTTATTTTCCCTTTACATCTTTATAGAAAACTTTAAAAAATCTTATTTCAGTAACCACTGGCCCGATTTCTATATAATTTTGCAGAAGTGTTCCTTTTGGTGATCCTCTACCAAGATTGTTCAAGCCATTTGGATTCGTCAAAAAACATGGCCGCTAGGGGGCGGGGCTTATTTTCCCTATATATCTATATAACGATCGTCTTGTCAGAAACCGCTGGACCGATTTCGGTATAACATTGCAGGAATGTTTCTTTTGTAACCCTCTACCAAGATTGTTCAAGTCGTCATGATTTGTCAAAAAAAAACGTGGCTGCCAGGGTGCGGGGCTTAATTTTCCTATATATCTATATAGAAAACTTTAAAATAAATATCTTCGTCAGAAACCACTGGACTGATTTCATTATAACTTGGCAGAAATGTTTCCTTGTTGACCATCTACCAAGATTGTTCAAGATATCATAATTCATCAAAAAACCTGGCCGCCAGGGGGCGGGGCTTATTTTCCTTGTATATCTATATAGAAAAGTTTTAAAAATCTTGTCAGAAACCAATGGACCGATTTCAGTATCACTTGGCAGGAATGTTTCTTTGGTGACCCTGTACCAAGTTTGTTCAAGCCGTTATGATTTGTCAAAAAACATGGCCGCTAGGGGGCGGGGCATATTTTCCCTACATATCTATATAGAAAACTTTAAAAATCTTCTCTTAAGAAACTGTTGGATAAAGTTCAATGTAACTTGGCAGGAATGTTGCTTTGGTGACACTCTACCAAGATTGTTCAAGCAATCATGATTCATCAAAAAACATGGCTGCAAGGGGTGGGGATTATTTTCCCTATATATCTAAATAGAAATCTTGCCAGAAACCACTGGACCGATTTCAATATAACTTGGCAGGAATGTTCCTATGTTGACCTTCTACCAAGTTTGTTCAAGCAGTCATGATTCGTCAAAAAATTCGGCCATTAGGCGGTGGGGCTTATTTTCCCTATATAGCTATATGAAACATTTTAAAAATCTTTTTGTCAGAAACCACTGGACCGATTTCAATATGGCAGAATTGTTCCTTTGGTAATCCTCTTTCAAGATTCAGTTCAAGCCATCATGATGCATGAAAAAAAAACATGGCCGCTGGGGAGCAGGGCTATAAAATTTATACAAAAATCTTAGAGCAGTGAACTTGGCTGAAACTTCAACAGTAAGTGTGCAAAGCTGTTTGCTCAGGTGAGCGATATAGGACCATCATGGTCCTCTTGTTTTCCTTTAGTTGCCATAGCAACCAGAGTTTTGCCTTAGATTCAATTCTTTGAACAACCTTCAGTTAGTACCTCCCAAGGATCATTCCTGTGAAGTTTGGTCCAAATTGGCCTAGGAAGAATTTCAATTGTTGACAGACGACGGACGACGGAGTACTGGCCGATTAGAATAGCTAACTACGTGCTCAGGTGAGCTAAAAAGGTCACAGTCAACCCAAGATTATTATGTTTTCAAGCATTATTGGGCTCATATCTCCAATGCTGCATACTAAGCCCCAGACTTGGTATGCAGCCATTTGGTCCCGGGGAAGAAACTTTTAAAGTGTTTTTACCACATATGGCGGCCATCTTGATCATGTAACCCAGATGTGGCGAGCACATTTTTGTTCCCGTAGCCCATGAAAGTTCTATGTGAAAATTGATTTTGATTGGCCCAGTGTTTTTTTAGAAGACGTTTAAAGAAGGTGGGTGTTTCCCTATATATGTTCATGTAAAACAAGTGACCCCTGAGACATGGCCTTTTTTGACCCCAGGGCTATAACGAACAATCTTAATAAAGGTCCACAAGATAAAGCTACATACCAAATAACAAAGGCCTGACGGCCGTCTTGGTCAAGTAACCCAAATGTGGCGAACAAACTTTCGTTCCCCCTGCCAATTGAGGCTCAATATGAAATCTGGCTTTGATTGACCCAATGGTTTCTGAGAAGACGTTTGAAGAGTGTGGACGACAGACGAACGGACGACGGACGGACAACGTACCCTGCCTATACAATAAGCTCACCTATGAGCCAAAAGGCTTAGGTGAGGTAAATACCTAGACCAATAGTGGCTAATGTGAGTGTTAATGCTGTACTGTTTCATCAGCCCTGCTAAAGTCAGATAGGTTTCGCATATCTGTTTGATATGAACTCGTAGCCTTATGAGCTACACAATAAATTTCACTTTCTTTAAAGCAAGTGTTTATTTAGGCGACTCGAGAATGCATAAACCGGCTCTTCTAGCAAGTAACTATAAGACTGTCATAATCTCCGTGTTTTGAATTATTAAAGAAAATAAGTGGACAATTCATAGTATCAAACTAACATTTTCATTCTTGCCTTTAGCCTTTATATTTGCTTTAACACTGGCACAATCTGTTATATCAAGTAGCTGGATACCACTGTATCCTTTACCTTCAGCTCTTTGCGCAGATACGTATTGGATTGGTCAGAGAGGTGAATAATTTACTATTAGATAAATATTATAGAGGCTAACTTGGGAATGTATTATTATTTCATTATCTGAACTTTTGAATAAATTAATGCTTGGGTATCTTAATCCTTTCCGAAAATATACTTGACCTGAATAAACTAATAGTTCTGTCAGAGTGATTAGAATACACTTGACCAGAATGAAATAAAAATTCTGTCAGAATGATAAAAATTTACGTGACCTGAATAAAATAAAACTTCTGTCAGAATAATGAAAATGTCATTCTCACTGCATTTTATTCCGATATCTGTACTTAAATTTTTCTTGTTTCTTTAATTTAGAAGCTTTGTTCTACACCTTAATATGGAAGGTGTACAAGCATAAGAGTAATGACGTTCTGCATTCCAGACTGACCACAATGTTTTTATTTCTTTTAATAAGAACATTTATAGCTGGTGAAACTAGCTTCATATCTGCGGAAAAAAAGTTGAAGGTATTCCTATAGCTATTCTCTCATAAGCTCTGTAGTTGAGTATTGACGTGGGAGACTTTCCTATGCATAAGCTTAATTCAGAGTATATAAGCTGACGATTAACTTTTAAACAAGAAAGCATGGACATTCTTACTTAAAATAGTAATAAGCTTCCAACGTTTGTAAATCGATTGCCATATCGTTAGCATCTGTTCAGTGGGTACTCGTGTTTTAGCACTGCTATTGTTCCTCGCGATGTTTATAATGAAAGTCATCTTCAAACTAATAGTCTTCTTCAAATTCTATCACAATATCTATAACGAGTATCAATATATGCTCTGTTGTACGAAAATATCACGTATTGTTATATATAAAGTAAATAGCAAATTTAGAATATTTACACAATCTATTTTACATATATCTACCGGCCGATAGAGTTCAAAACAAAAAATAAAAAAATTAAACCCCAATTGAACTAATGACCCTGAACATAATATATAACTTCTAATGACAAATCTTATTTTCCAAA
Source organism: Anodontia alba (assembly GCA_964016985.1). NCBI lineage: Eukaryota > Metazoa > Mollusca > Bivalvia > Lucinida > Lucinidae > Anodontia > Anodontia alba. The sequence continues at coordinate 75,710,560 of OZ024834.1, forward strand.
TCTCATAAATCTTTTGTCAGCCTCTAGATTTCTACCAAATCTCATGAAACGTTTGTCAGCTGTGCTCTCAGCTAAATTGTCTCTACCGAATCGCATAAATCTTTTATCTCCCATTCTGCCAAATCTCATAAACCGTTTCACATCTCCATTCGATAGCCGTCCGAATCTCATAAATCTTTTCTGCATGTCATCTGCGCTGTCTTCCCCATCTCTTCCAAAACGCATAAAGCGTTTATCCATGTCTTCTTCACCTTCTTCATCACCTCTCCCAAATCGCATAAATCGTTTCTCAGTATCTTCCCCGCTGTTATCGTCACTTGCTCTACCAAACCGCATAAAACGTTTGTCTTCCTCTACAAAATCGTCGTCACCGCGCCCAAATCGCATGAATCGTTTTTCTGGTTCATCTCCCCTTCCAAATCTCATGAAACGTTTTCCAAATCGCATAAATCGCTTGTCGGCTTCTTCATTCATGTCCCCTCTTCCGAATCGCATAAATCGCTTACCGAATCTCATAAAACGTTTGTCAGCTTCAAGATCATTACCCGTCCTTCCAAATCTCATGAATCTTTTATCAGCTTCTTCATACTGTTCCGGATCTCGCCCAAACCTCATAAATCTTTTATCTGCACTCTCCTGTCCTTCAGCAGATGCTTCACGTTTTTCTAAACTTGCCATATTTTCGTTGTTTTCTGATTCTGTAATCGATTCCTTATTTTCATCAAGTTCCGTATTGTCTAACTGTTCGTCTGCTGATCTTCGCTTTCTTAATTTAATTCCACTTTTTGCTTCAAAATTTTGCACACGAGAAGTTAAAGCTACTAAAAGGTTATCCACATCAGAGGTTCCTCCTCGACCGAATCGTAAGAAACGTTTGTCTTCTACTGGATACATATCTCCTCGGCCTATTCGTAGAAAAGATTGCTCGCCGCCATATGGATTCCTACCAAATCGAAGGAAACCATCACCACTTAGAGCTCGCCCAAACCGAAGAAACCTTTTTTCTCGAGATGCGTCATCGCCTGAAAATATAAGAACAACGCATATAAATTGTATTCTTGGTCAACATAGTTTTAATTATACTGGGTCGTCGGCTATATATGTTTGTCTGTGCATTTGTAAACCCTTCTATATCGTATAAATCATGCACAGATTATGCCGCAATATGTTTTGAAGTGCCTGCGCGTCCATTTCAAACCCTTGACACGTCAAGCATGACTTAGATGTACTAATCACCGATACGAACCTCACGACATGGACGGGATTAGAACCCATGACATCCGCTTTGAACGTCAAGAGTGCTAAGTTTGGTATACTATTTTCAATAACTTGATATCGTGAAATTTGCCCAGTTACGCCAAAGTAATGTAAATGATTACAAATATGTAATTTGAATATATTTGACTTAGGGAAGCAGGAACAGAAAACGGAAATAGGAATGTGAACTTCAGATAAATGAGTCGTAGCATCGTAGCACCCATGTTTTGAATGTGCATGAGCATAATATATACTTGTATATTTTATCGTAAAATCAGGTAATGATTCGTCCAGAAATAAGTGATACCTCCCTCGAAAATGATCTCGCATTACTAAAGATACTGGTTAAGACGAATTAAACGGACTGAAAAACAGACAGTACAGAAATTGTGACATCTCACTCTACTCCCGAGGCAACGAAAGAAGACATGAGTAACAAACAAAGACAGCACACAACGACACAGTTGAAATAACCGATATACAAACAAAGAAGAACTATAATAGACCGCTCAACAGAAACGACTAAAGGAGACTTAAACTCGTTTAACACGAACCCAACCGCACTCTTAATTCTGATGCAGCTCAAAATTGCAAATATGTGTTCGGTCTACGTAGGGTTCTCTCTCATCAGTAAAACAACACAGTAATATACAAATAATCTCTACACAGTAATGAAACAAAGTAAAGGGCCGTGGCTATCTGAAACCAGAGCAAAGGAAAACTAGCTGGATCATGATGCGACCGACAACAGGTAGCAATGCGAAACCTTCTAAAACAAATTTGAGGAAGGAGCGCAATTCAGTCTGAGGCCCGATTCACAGCCCCGCAATTAAAGAGGGAAGCAAAGTTATCATTCATAACTGGGTTAACAACCATGTATGCAGTTTATCGCATATTATTCATGTTATAACCTATCTTTCTTGTAACAGTTGACAATCATTTTTAGTTGTTCCAAAAAACCAGTATCACCATTAATCCTTCTGAGTTTATAGACTATCGCCATAAAATTTAGGTTCCGATATACCTTCATACAGATAATGTTTTCAAGCCAGGTTTATATCTGGAAATTCTGAATGACGGCGATAAAAGCTAGAAACTGTTTTACATAGTAATACTCTTGTTTTAGAAATTCAGTATTAAAAGTGTTTTTTTCCGATTACTAAAGTCGCTGACATGATTAAATGCTCTGGCAAAACGAATTATATACACCATGGGGGAGGGAAACATTCTAAAACGGAAAATTAAGAATGTCAAAATAAAAGTCACCCCGCGCCATACATTTGAGCAGAAAATAAATCCATAGATATTAATAAATTTAAATCCAGAAACGGCCCCTTTGTATCAGAGGCATATCCAGAAACGGCTCCCTTTGTATCAGGCATATCCAGAAATGGCATCCTCTGTATCAGAGACATATCCAGAAACGGCGCCCTCTGTATCAAAGGCAAATCCAGAAACGCCTACCTCCATATCAGAGACATATCCAAAACCGGCACCCTCTGTATCAGAGGCATATCAAGAAACGCCTGCCTACATATCAGGCATATCCAAAAACGCCACCCTCTGTATCAGAGGCATATCCAGAAACGGCACCCTTTGTATCAGAGGCATATCCAAAAACGTCACCCTCTGTATCAGAGGCATATCCAGAAACGGCACCCTTTGTATCAGAGGCATATCCAGAAACGACACCCTTTGTATCAGAGGCATATCCAGAGACGGCACCCTCTGTATCAAAGGCAAATCCAGAAACGCCTACCTCTATAATACAGAGGCATATCCAGAAACGGCACCCTCTATATCAGAGGCATATCCAAGAACGCTTCCCCTCCCGCACCCCCCTCCCCCCCCCCCCCCACACACACACACACACACCCTCTGTATCAGAGGTATATCCAGAAGCGGCACACTCTGTATCAGAGGTATTAGCCTTATTTAGCTTTTTTGATATAAATGTTATCTACCATTGGTCAAAATAATCATCGTTAATATTACGTAAGTCTGCTGAATATTACATAGATACTTCATTAAAATTGATTGATTTTCGTGGGAAAGGGACAAAATTAAATCTTTTCCGTAACAAAACAGAAACAAATTTGCAAACAGGGAGCATAATTAATACCCTATGGTATACCCATTATTTCCTTAATTGTATAATCTAGCCACAAACTGAATGAAGATATCAAAGAAAGAAAGGAAAGAGATTACATACTTTCTATAATATATAATGTTTATGAAAAGAAAACATTTGATAAAATCATCTTTTAGCAATCTATTAAGATATAAAATGTGAACAAATATATGCAGTTGCATGACTCGTGGAAAGTCGGCTTGAGTGTGGTTGGTCGAATGACTTTTGCGAGTGCCCTATAATCTCCAGGTTTCTACGGAAGGGATTTGTGAATCATTAGATTTGTGAATCTTGAACGCACGGAATGGCTTCATGAATCCTGACTGGTGAATTTATCTTACCAAAACTGAATAAGTGAAAATACCCAGGAAATGATATAATCACGAAGCACAGCCTTCCCAAAACACTAAAAGAAGATACATTGTATGAGGAACAAACAACGATAAAAGAAGAGTCACATTTGTAACAACCGACGCACAAACAAATAAGATTTGCAATAGAGGAACCGCCTTGGAACGGTCAGTAAAAAAACGAGTGGTGTGCTGAGACAGTGAGTCGCAAGTAATGACGCCGGCTTTAACTCTCTTCATTTGAATTTTGCCATGTCCGTCTATCTGTGGAAAGTTTGTGAAATTCATGGCCAGTTTGTGATTTTCGAGCCACAACTCTTGAAACGCATAAGATGGATTCATAAAATAATGGATTTATCTTATCATGAACAAGAAATACAACTTTAACTCGATTGATTTATGAGTAATTCTCTTTTGCATTGTCGATAACTTTGGTGAGTGTTCTGAGATCTCCAGGTTTTTCCGTAAGGGATTTGTGAATCGTTAGCCATAAACCTTGAACGCCTGGGATGGCTTTATAACTATCTTACCAAAATATGTAACTGGAGATACCACGAAATTGGTAGAATCAAGAGGCACAGGCTTCCTGAAGCACGAAAACGATGAGGTGAGGGAAAACAGTGAGAAAAGAAACGTCACATATGACACAACCGACGGACAAAGAAGAAGAACAGGTGAGTAAGGTCAGTAGAAAAAAAACAGGGGTGCTTAGACTGCAAGTAGCAAGTAATGATGCCAGCTCTAACTGTCTTGTTTGATTTACGTCTTGTCCATCTGTCTGTGGAAAGTCTGTAAAACCCATGGCCAGATTGTGATTTCCATACCATAACTCTTATATTGAATAAGGTCGATTCATGAAACATGACACATAGGTCAAGATTTAAAATTCACGAAATAAACTGCCGTTAGCAATGTATCAATTTTATAGACGAACACAATGTGTTGCGAAGAAGAATCATCTCTAACATATATTTATTCGTTATGTGCCCTTGGCATATCTGTGGTCAGTTTGTCAATTCAGGCCCAGGTTTACAATCTTTCCTCAAATTAAGGTCGATTTTAACTTTGAGGATCGACATTTGCAAAGCACATTTTGCGCTTTCACATGAAAACTGACTTACAAAGATAATATCAATAAGTACTATCGATATTTTCTTCTAAACAAACATAAAAATATTCATTTTAAATGACCTTAAATATCTTATCTTAAAATTTCGGACCTTAAGTTAAGGTAGACATAACTCTGAGGACTGATTGTAAACCTGGACCCAGGACCATAACTCTTGAGCGGCATGAGCGGTTTATCTTATTAAGCTGATGTGTATGGGAAAAGTATAACTTAACCCCTCTTAATTAATTAGTTATCTTCCTTTAGCAGGTCCGTGGCCCGTCTATAAACTTCGTCCATAACTCTTGATTAGATTCGCAAAACTCATGGATCTGACCTTTACGAAAACACACCTATACAAATATATTGAGAATTTTACAACCAAAAAATGAAAACTTTCAGATGATAAATTCTGACATTTTCATTATATTTCTGCTCAAAACATAGATTGTGGGTACTCGTTAGAACCGTGCCTCAACGAGGCGGTTCTAACGAGTACCACAATCTATGTTTATGAGCAGAAATAAGAAAAAATAATGTATACCCCTGTAAACCCCAGTTTTACTATACAGAAGTGGGGTTTATGGGGGTCGAAATTATATAGGCATGTTTTCGTAATGGATATGTCATAAACACACTGATCATCCTAGTAAATACAGTGCGGTTGAGTAAGACAGTTTGCAGCTCAAATGCTTGGCGGAAAAGGGTACGTACAAGAGAGAACATTTCAGATATGCAGTATGTACGAACCTGTGTTAGTTTGTACCCTTTAAACAGCATATATACTTCCAACACTGTTCAAACTTGACGCCCAAAACGCTACAAATTCGTAAAACTTATAACTGGTTATTTAATATGTTTCTTTCCCATTTTTTTTTCAATGGAGAGGAAACAACGAAGACTAATGAGTTCCTTTAAAAATATATATACAGGTTATTCTTGATAAGGTAAGATACCGCAAAAATAGTATCATTTCACCTGGAAAGATGCGGCCGAGAAAGACCGATTGCGATAGTAAATTATCAATATATAAGCCCTGTTGAGCTTAACCGGAAAAGCACATCAAATAATAAGCATATTCAAAATAGCAAGTGCGGTTTATAGTTTGGCATGGGCAACAAGTCTGATGTAAACAAAATGAAAATAGTGTTATATATATACTACATTATGAAAACACAATCTCTCTATATGCCTATATTTTGAAGATTTATTAGCCATTCTCACAGAAAGAGAAGATATCGGAATTGAAGAATATTTCAATAGGTTACAATTCACTGGCGTCGCGAAACATTTTTTACAAAAAGTGATACACTAATAAGTGTATTTACACATATATGCATGGCCAATAAGTCATATTTTGAAGCCCTAAATGGCAAAGAAGAGGGTGATTTTAGCGTGTCAAAAAACGACCCTGGCAAGATGGCTGCTTCGGCTTCTTTAATAGTTGTTAGATCTCTCTCTCTCTCTCTCTCTCTCTCTCTCTCTCTCTCTCTCTCATTAAAGTAACACTATATTTTTTGTAATCTACATAAATGCATTAAGAAATTCTGATTTGTTTAAAAAAACTGTTGTTGTTTTTTTTGTTTTTTGTTGTTGTTGTTTTTTTTTGTTTTTTTTTTTGTTTTTTGTTTTTTTTTTGTTTAAAATACCATATTGCTTAATTGCTTATTGAGTTATTCTACTCTAAGCTCTGAAGTAGGCCGATATCGTTTGAAAGAACTCGGCTTCTTTTTTTTTATTTTACTTTATTTTTTTTATTGTTGTTGTTGTTTTTCCGAGCTTTTAAATCATTAAATCTCAATCAGTTTTGTATATGCCGCCTCAGTACTTGTGCCACCATACCATCGTAAGTTACACTGAACTCGGACTAGAGCGACTATTTCTATTTTTCCTGTCTTTCACTGAGTACGGTCCCAAAGAGCACCAAATAAACGACGAAAATAAGCATTTGAGTCACGTCATGAAGAAAGACTTTTATGGCATAGGGCAGAATAGTCGTTATAGTTAAGGGATTTTCCAATAATCTCCGAGCGCTCCGGAGATAAGTTACCTGTATCCGGTTCTCAGTTAAATAGGAAAATGTATAGAAATACACAAATAAATTACTTTCCTAATTTAATATATTTTCCGACAATAAATTATAACGTCAAGGATGAAAGAGCATTTCAAGCTTTTTAATCTGGTATAAAAATCATAAAAATACGTCAATGAGAAGATTCTTCAATCTGAGCCCATAGTATTCTTCCTTCTAATCCTAATTTTCTGATAGAATTTTATTCAAATTACGCGATTCTTCGTTTTTGGACGTATAAAACATACATAATTTAGCATTTGCGACTCTGTTATAACGTATGAGCAGAAAGTTAGTATTCCATTGATTATAATGATGTAATCTATTCATATATAGCTAAACGGGAAGTTTCTTCCATATACGCCTAATTTTGCTTACATGTACTTTTAATCCAAACGTCGAAGTATTAGTATGGCTGAAAATTTTCTAAGTTCTGTATATGATTCGTTAAGAAATTCTAAGCATGCGATCATATACTTGATACCAGCAACTTCTGTCAATATCATGCGAAAGTTTATTTATTTATTTATTTATTTATTTCCCCATCGCATGATATTCAACACAAAGTGAGAATGAGTGAGTGAATGAATGAATGAATGAATGAATGAATGAATGAATGAATGAATGAATGAATGAACGAACGAACGAACGAACGAGGGAGGGAGAGATGGAGGAGGGAATGCATGGATGAATGAATGAATGAATGAGAAGCGAGCGAGCGAGCGAACGAACGATCAAGTGAGCAAGTGAGGGAGGGAAGGAGGGAGGGAGTGTCTGACTGATTGCGTGAGTGAGTGAATGAATTTATCGGCGGATATAAAGTTGACCAGTAAGTTCAAACGATGTTCAATTTTTAATTACTGTACAGCTCAAACAAACAAAGATGGTCAAAATATGTTTTGACTGGAATCAGTGTAAATTGTTACATAAACAATCATTATCACTAAATCGTACAGGAAGCCAATAACAGCACCAAGAGAAACAAGTACATTTTTGGCCACGGGCTTAATTCACAGATAAAACAGGAGTTATCGATTTGACACCGCGAGATGTTATAGGCAAATATCTACGGTCAAGATCACATCATGAAGAAAGCCTTTTGTGGTTATAGGCAAATATCTACGGTCAAGATTAACCTGCGCACAGTCTGATCAGAGGCTTCGATATATGTCGACATTATGCGAGACCGGTTTACGCATTTACAGTTATATGCATGCCTGTTGGCCAAAAGCAATTTCTATGCCTGCAAAATCTGCACAGTAAACATTGTGTAGATTCTCATGGAACTGCTACGAAGCGCTTCGGCTGACAATACGTACTTCTGGGATGCACTTTCCAATATAAGTTATAAAGTTACTTTTTCCCTCGCTCCCGCATGAAGTAGGCCTAACTGCATGCTTGAATGGTGACCTCATGCAAACTCGTGGCAAAAACCACGTTGTGGAAAGAAACGAACTTGTTACCAGGTTAAATTGCAGCGCCTTCTCATTTCAAAAATGCATTCGAAACAGGCGCGTATTAAAAACAGAACCAAACTACTTTATTGCTTTTTCGGTAAGTTGCACTTTGGAGAGCGCTATATATCTAAACCGGGTTCTATGCCGACATTTTTGTGAGTCCACTTTGCGAAAAACTTCTCAATTCTTTATTGGCGATATCATGGGACCGGTCAGTCTGATTACACTAGAACACCGGAGGACATCCCAGTACACCTCTTTTGTGATATCATTCATGTGCATCCGCGTTGTCGTGCGATTCCACGTGTGCTTAGCCTGCATAGCTGGTTTAAGCAGAAGATTTAAACTTCAGCAAGGAAACAAGATCCAGATTTTTTCCGTAAATGTTTTAGTTAGGGTTCGCGCTAGCCGTCGCTTTTATCGCCATTGCGAAAATAAATAAATTTTGGCGCAAAATATCCGAAATCGGCGAAAACAAGTTTCGAACAAATTCACCGATAAATATTCAAAATTAACAGCCGACACAAGCAAACTGTATGCTCAAATACTGTTAATCCGGACCGCTTATTGCCAACCGAACCGGTAGCTGTGTTTTCGTGTGCGGTGTCTTAGTTTTGACTCGACTATGCCACTCCTCTTGGCTGTCAAATTACTGAACAAGCGAAAATCAAATTGGCAAAAATGGTGGCGAAAGAAACAAATCCAAATGTGAGCCCTTTTTGATTTTGTATTTTATTTATTTATTTATTTATTTATTTATGTTTGTTTGTTTGTTAGATAGTTTATTAATAAAAAGGTTCATTTACATGGTATTTATTTTCTATCTATTTCCGTTTTAGCACCAATTTTCATATTGACTAAGGCTGTCTAAAACCATTGACACAGAAACAGGACTGTAAATCAGATACCATTTTACTAAATTTGATGGGAGGGGCGGGGCTGGGCTTGACAGCTCAAAATGTTCCCGCAAAATTCACTGCATTGAAAAAAAGGGCTGAAAAGATGGCAAGCTTTTTTGGAAAACTTAAACTTTTACATCAAATAGTCTTCAAAATATAAGGCAAAATCAATGAAGCAAGTAGGTCACTTTGACCTTAATTTATTTTGGTGTCAACCTTCAGTTTATACTGACTCATAATCAATAATTATGATGTTTATACATCAAATGCTCCTCAAGATTTAAGGCAAAATTACTGGACTGTGAAATGTAGGTCACTGTGACCTAAATGTACATTTATTTTGAGGTCAAACTTCGGGTCATACAAAATCATAATCCATAAGCATGATGTTTGTACAACAAATACTCTACAAGATAAAAGGCAAAATTACTGGTCCATAAAATGTAGGTCACAGAAACATTTAGTTTTAGGTCGAACTTCAGGTGATACTGACTCATATATATAAGTAGGATGTTTATACATCAAATTCTCTTTAAGATATAAGGCAAAATTACTGGAGTGTGAAATAAAGATCACTGTGACCTACGTTTATTTTGAGGTCAAACTTCGGGTCATACTGACTCATAATCCAAAAGTATGATGTTTCTACATCAAATACACTTCAATATATTAGACCAAATCACTGGACCATTAAATATAGTCACTGTGACATACGTTTATTTTGAGGTCAAACTTCAGAACAGAAAGTATGGTGTTTGTACATGGAATACTCCTCAAAATATATAGCAAAATCAATGGACTGTGAAAACTCTTTAGGATAGAAGACAAAATTACTGGAGCGTAAAATATAGGTCATGCTGATCTTCACTTCTGACACCTACAAGTCAATGTCACGAATTTAACTGATGTCTGACCAAGTACCTGTATTGATTTAGAAGAAAAAACACTTTTACAGGTGTCCTGGATTTTGACCTTTAGCCGTACCGAGGTATGTGGACCCTTGGGTCTATGTCGTGGAATATAAGCCGACACTCCAGGGTACTTATTATCCAAATATGAATGTTTCTGGATAAGAGGTTGTTGAACAAAGTAGACATGTGTCCAGAGTACACAAATTAGCCTGCCCTATGGACCTCTAACTCCACCCCTGGGCATGACCTTGGTCAAATTGTAGCACAGAGTTAAAGGTATAGGTCTGGGTAAAAAGCATACCAAATTTCAACTTTCTAGCATAAAAGGCACCCAAGTTATGATCTCCAAGAGAAATGCGGACATAACTATCAATGTAAAATCTGACCTATTCTAGCCCCTACTCCTGGGCATGACCCAGGAGCAACTCTAGCAAGAGTTGAAGGTTAGGTCTGGGTGTAAGTAGCATACTTAATTTCAACTTCCTAGCATAAAAGGTACTTAAGTTTGACATGTTGTACACTGACCCTTAGCCCCACCTAAAGGCATGTCCCGGGGGCAACAGCACAGAGTTGAAGTTTTAAGTCTGGGTAAGTAGTATACCAAATTTCATCTTCCTAGCATAAAAGGTAGTAGTGGTCATGGTACCCAAGCCGTAATCCAAACTCATAAATCAGTCAACAAAATACGAATCAGAATATCCAGCCCAACAGACATGGACCCCAGAATAAAGGCTGTAATCAGGCGTCCGCGGATAGTAAGCATTACTTAGTAAGCAAGCTTCGCCCACCATGTCCATAGGCCTGAACGAAGGAAATGTAGGTAGAAGCGTATGTCCGGGATTTTTGAAGTCTACAAAGTATGACCTAGGTAGCAAACCAAGTTCAACTGTCTAATATAAAAGGTACCCACGTTTTACCTGTTATACATTTTGAACCCTAGCCCAAGGCTAGACCTAGGAGGATTGAGCACAGAGTTAAAGGTTTAGATTTTGGCAAGAAGCATACTAAATTTCAACTTTTTAGCATAAAAGATACCCAAGTTATGACCTCCCAAGAGAAATGCGGACATGAATGTCAATTAAAATCTGACCTGTTATACATTTCGACCCCTAGCCCCATTCATGAATATGACACAGGGGTAACTGAAGCACAGAGTTGAAGGTAAGGTCTGCGTGTAGGTACATGTAGCATACAAAATTCCAATTCCCTAAAATAAAATGTACCTAAGTGTTACATATATAGGGTGTTCAATTATTTTAAGCATCCTGTTTACTATGTTTCCATAAATAACTTTATTTACTATGTTTCTGGAACAACATGTTTACAATAACATGTTGTTTATGTCCTTGATTCTGGACTGAGTTATTTTGGCATGTCATAGAATATTTAGAAGTTTCTTGATTGAAACTGGAAAATAAGAGATGTCTGTAGTAAATTCTTTTTCTAGAACGTTCTTTGATATTATATAAGGAGAAAAGATTTTCATCTGGGCATCTTTGTATACTTTCATCGGAATTTTTTCTTTACTGGATTAATTTAATATTTTATTCATTCTGGACTTAAATTCTGAATTCAGGAACTTAAAATTGTAGGATTAGAAACTGTTATTCAAAGGATTTGTTTAATAAATTCTTGTGGATTATTTCTCTGAGGGACTTTGTGACATAAACTTGAAAGGTACTGTTTACTTACATTCTTCTGTTTTGAATCTTGTCTCATTTTTTGTGAATAAATATTGTTCATAATTTAAAGCTTGTTGCTGGTTTCACTTTCATTTCTTTCTCGTTACGCCTGGCTCGTAACAGAAATTGGGAGCTCGTCAGGGATCGAACACTATCTTGAGCTAAAACAAGTTTGAGCTTGGAAAAAAAAATATTTGTTTGCAACAACAAGAACTGACTTTTAGAAATTTCAGTGAATATAAAAATCTTTATTTGATAAAAAAAAAAAAAGTATTGACTTTCAAAAAATATAAATAAATAATAACAAAAAAAGCAAGTATTGAATTTTGAAAAATATAAATAAAAGCAATCATGTCATTTGACCTTCAAGCTTTCATAGCTGCGCCTTCGTAGGAGCTGTTAAATTTGGCCAAAAAGTCAGATTTGTTGGACATTGCTGCTCACTATAAATTGATTACTGCCAATAAGTCCATGTTAAAATAGGAAATAAAAAATACTTTGGTCCAATTTTTTGGTTGATATGGAAATTCTTGATTATTCTGCTTTGTCTCTTGTTCTCGTAACTCAGACAGGATTGCAAATGCGAGAGCTTGAAATTCAGGCAAATTGAGTTTGAAAAATTAAGATTAGAGCAAGAAAAACTTAAAATGGTAATGGAAGAGAGGAAGAAAGTAAGAGAAAGACAAAAGCAGATAGAAAGGGAAAAGTTAAAATTTGATACAGAATTAAGAATAAAAGAATTAGAAATGTAAAACAAGACGGTAAAACCGCAACTTTTAGACTTTGGCGTTCATTTTGATGTCACTAAACACATCAGATTAGTTCCCCAATTTCAGGAAAAAGAAGTTGACAAATATTTTCTTCATTTTGAAAAAGTAGCAGTAAATTTAAAACGGCCAAAAGAGCATTGGACCTTGCTTTTGCAAAGTGCTATAATTGGGAAGGCTCGAGAAATTTATACTCAGCTGACTGTTGAGCAGAGCTCCAGTTATGATACTGTAAAATAATTAATTCTTAAGGCTTATGAGTTGGACCCTGAGGCTTACAGGCAAAATTTTATGAATTGTAAGTATGAAAATGAGCAGACCCATGTAGAATTTGCTAGAACTAAAGAATAGTTATTTGATAGGTGGTGCTCTTCAAAGAAAATTAGCTCTGATCATGTAAAACTTAGGCAGCTAATGCTTGTAGAAGAGTTCAAAAGGTGCATAAATTCAGATGAGAAACAAGTTGAAACTTTGGAAGCTGCAGCTAGACGCAGACGATTATGCTTTAACACATAACGTTTTTTATGAATAAATCAAATCCTTCTAGAAGACCATTTTCCCACAATTAGGATCCAAACATAGTCCTAGTAATCCATCTGGCAGTTATAGCCAAACATTTACTCCTAAACCCAAATCTTGTGATGAAAACAAGGATCAAAATCCCTTATCTCAACCAATTTGCAATGATTGCAAAAAGACAGGTCATATTATTTCTGAGTGCTTGCATTTTAAAAGAAAGAAAGAAAAACAAGAGGGGCTTAAACCAACAGGCCTTACCTTTTTACGGTCAAAACAACAGTCATGTGTTAAGGAGGACGATCCTACCCAGACCGAAAGGTCTGAGACTGATTCTGTTATGGAGATTTATGAACCATTCTTATCAGATGGTTTTGTGTCACTAAATAGTGACTATGCCCAGTCTACCCCAATTAAAATCTTACGAGATACCCGAGTTTTTCAGTCCCTTATTTTAGCAGATACTCTGCCTTTTTCTGAGAAGACTTCTTCCGGGACAAGTGTCTTTATTCAGGGTGTAGAGTGTGGATTTGTTAATGTTCCGCTTCATAACATTTATTTATTCCCAGACTTGGTGACTGGTTTAATGGCTGTTGGTATTCGACTTTCTTTACCGGTTAAAGGTGTTCACTTACTGTTAGGCAATGACTTAGCGGGAGATAAGGTTGTGGTAAACCCACTTTTGACTAACATACATTATATTGATCAGCCACCTGATCCCATTGAACAGGAAATCCCTGATTTTTACCCATCTTGTGCCGTTACAAGGGCCATGGCTGAGAAAGCAAAACAGAATGATGGAGGCATAGATTTAACTGATACCTTTTTTGGTCAGTCTTTTAATCTTAGTGCTTTTAGTACGTTTGTTCGGTTTGTGCTTGTTTAGATTTGTCGGTTTCCTCTTCTTCTTGGGGTCTGGGAAGGGCCTGCGGTTTGTGATTGTGGCACTCCCTGGACTTTTCTCTTACATTTTTTTTAAACATGAGATTACAAATTCTCTTTCATCCAGCCTGTCTGAAAAACAGACAAAGTGACAAGTCAGAGTCAAGTCATTACTCTTCAATATTAAATGACCAAGATCAAGGTCATGACTTGGTGTCAAGGTCACAACTTTGCAAGGAACAGCATAATGACCCTAAAATTTTGCCTTTACTTGAAAGGGCTTTTGATGAGAAAGAAATAGATCAAGTTTCAGTCTGTTTCTATGTCAAAAATGGCATTTTAATGAGAAAATGGCGTCCTCCTGATGTCTCAGCAGAAGAGAGTGGACTGTTAACCACCAAATAGTGGTTCCAAGGGTTTATCGCCCTGAAATTTTAAACTTGGCCCATGAGACTCCCATGTTAGGTCATTTAAGTATAAATAAGACCTATCACAAAATTCTTAACCATTTTACTGGGCAGGGTTAAAATCTGATGTTTCTCAGTTTTGCAAATCTTGCCATACTTGTCCCTTGCCCCAAAACCAAGTCAGGCCATGAGTATCTTCTCACTATTATGTGTGCTTCTACACGTTTCCTAGAAGCCATTCCACTTAGGAATATTAAAACAAAGAATATTGTTAAGGTTTTGGTAAAGTTTTTTCACATTTGTAGGCCTCTCAAAGTCTGTTCAGTCGGATCAGGGCTCAAATTTTGTGTCTGGAATTTTTCAACAGGTCATGCATGAGTTGGGCATTACTCAATATAAATCGTCACCTTATCATCCAGAAGGTCAAGGTGCCCTTGAAAGACTTCATCAGACATTGAAAAATATATTCTGTGCTCTGACACAGAAAAAGATCGGGATGAAGGCATTCATTTGTTGTTGTTTGCCGTTAGAGAATCTGTTCAGGAATCTCTTGGTTTCAGCCCATTTGGGCCACACTGTGCGTGGACCTTTGAAATTTTTGAAAGAAAAATTTCTCTCAAAGATAATAGTTCTTTGAACTTACTTCAGTATGTATCATTTTAAAGACCAGCTGTCAAAAGCTTGTGAGTCTGCTCGGACCAATCTTAAGTCAGCACAAAGACAAAATAAACGTTGGTATGATGAAAATGCAAAAGAAAGAAAATTCATGCCTGAAGACAGGGTACTTGCTCTTTTGCCTATTCCTGGCAAGCCATTGCAAGCCAGATATTACGGCCTTACACTGTGAATAAAAAGATTAGTGATGAAAATTATATTGTTAACACTCCTGGGAGACGCAAACAAAAACAGTTATGTCATGTTAACATGCTTAAACAATACAAAGATAGGGATAGCTCTTCTGTTACACCAATTAGTGTTGTTAGTTCAATCCCTCAGGAACAAACTGAAATGAACCCTGAAGACATGAACTTGATCAAATCTGATCCTGCTTCATCAAAACTCCAGAATTCTGACATTCTAAAGGATCTCGACCAGAAACGTTCACACCTAGATCCAGTCCAAAGAAAGGAACTGAAACAGTTAATTCATGAATATGAACACTTATTTCCGGATATTCCTACAAAGACAGACAAAATTTATCATGATGTGAATGTTGAGGACTCACAACCTGTCAAACAACATCCATATAGCCAACACCCAACAAAACAAAAATACTTAAGGAGGAAATTCAGTATTTGCTGGACAATTATTTCATTGAACCAAGCCAAAGTGAATGGAGTTCTCCTTGTATTCTTGTACCAAAACCGGATGGATCATATCGGATGTGCACTGATTACAGGAAGGTCAATAATTTGAGTAAAACAGACACTTTTCCCATCTCAAGAATGGATGACAGTATTGACAAAATTGGAAATTCAAAATATATAACTAAATTCGATCTTCTGAAAGGATTTTGGCAAATTCCTCTCACAGAAAGAGCCAAAGAGATCTCAGCATTTGTTACTCCTGATCGATTATATCACTATAAAGTAATGCTTTTGGAATGAAAAATTCTCCAGCTACATTTCAACGCTTAATCAACACCAAAATAGCTGGAATCGAGCATTGCCAGGCATACATCGATTATGCCATCATATACAATTATGAATGAAATCACCATCTTGGAACTATCAAAGCATTCTTTGATAAATTAGGTGAAGCAAAATGACAATAAACCTTGCCAAAAGTGAATTCTGTTATGCAACTTTAACATTTCTTGGACATGTTGTGGATCATGGTCAGTTTAAACCTTTAGAAGCTAAACTTGAAGCTATTTCAGATTTTGCGGTGCCCACATGCAAAAGACAACTGATGAGGTTTCTGGGTATGACTGGTTAATTTTTCTGTCATTGCTGAGCCACAAATTTACTTAGTAAAAGAATAAGGTTTAAGTGGACCAGTGATTGTCAGAATGCCTTTGATAAACTAAAAGCTGTACTGAGGAGTGAGCCAGTTCTCTTGGCGCCGAAATTTAAGAAAAAATTAAGCTAGCCGTAGATGCGAGTGATGTTGGTGCAGGTGGTATATTGCTGCAAGAGGATGACAATGGTGTGGATCTTACAGTTTGTTACTTTTCCAAAAAGTTTAACAAACATCAAAAGAATTATTCTACAGTAGAGAATAATTTTGTCTCTCATTCTTGCTCTTCAACATTTTGAAGTTTATCTAACTTCTTCATCCTCACCTATTGTTGTTTTCAGCGATCACAATCCACTGACTTTCATCCTTAAGATTAAAAACAAGAATCAGAGGTTGCTCAGATGGAGCTTGTTGTTACAGGAATACAATTTTGACATCAAGCATATCAGAGGAAAAGATAATATTATTCCTGATGCTTTGTCTAGAGCATGATGTCTTGATCTGCGGTTTCCTGTAACTTGTTGTGTATATAAGATAATTGCTTTTATCAGCATTTTATTTTATGATAATTTTATGGCAAAAGAAAGCTTTATTACATAAATCTTTCTTTTCCTTGAAGAGGGGAAGTGTAACATATATAGGGTGTTCAGTTATTTTAAGCATCATGTTTACTATGTTTCCATAAATAACTTTATTTACTATGTTTCCATAAATAACTTTCTGGAACAACATGTTTACAATAACATGTTGTTTATGTCCTTGATTCTGGACTGAGTTATTTTTGGCATGTCATAGAATATTTAGAAGTTTCTTGATTGAAACTGGAAAATAAGAGATGCCTGTAGTAAATTCTTTTTCTAGAACGTTCTTTGATATATAATTATATAAGGAGAAAAGATTTTCATCTGGGCATCTTTGTATACTTTCATCGGAAATTATTCTATACTGGATTACTTTAATATTTTATTCATTCTGGACTTAAATTCTGAATTCAGAAATTTAAAATTAAGGGATCAGAAACTGTTATTCAAAGGATTTGTTTAATAAATTCTTGTGGATTATTTCTGAGGGACTTTGTGACATAAACTTGAAAGGTACTCTTTACTTACATTCTTTTGTTTTGAATCTTGTCCTATTTTTTCGTGAATAAATATTGTTCATAATTTAAAGCTTGTTGCTGGTTTCACTTTCATTTCTTTCTCGTTACGCCTGGCTCGTAAACTAAGTTTGACTTGTTATACCCTTAGCCCAACCCGAGGGCATGATACAGGGGCAACTTAGAATAGAGTCAGGTTATGACCTCGAAGAGAAACGCGGACGTAAATGCCAATGTAAACATAACATTGACTCCTAGCTTCATCCCAGGACATGGCCAAAAGGCACAGAGTTAAAGGTTTAGGTCTGGGTAAATTGCATACCAAATTTCAACTTCCTGGCGTAATAAAAGTTACTCAAGTTATGACCTCCAAGAAAAACACAGATGTAGAATCCCGGATGTAAATGTCAATATAAACTTAATTATTGGCCCTAGCTCCATTCCAGGACCTGACCCAGGGGCAATTTTAGCACAGACTTTAAAGTTTAGGTCTGGGTAAGTAGCATACAAAATTTCAACCTACTAGCATAAAAGGTACCCGTTATGGCTCTGATTATGAATGTAGAAACCCGGATGTAAATGTCAACGTAAACTTAAACATTGATCCCTAGCCCAACCACAGGGCATGACCCAGAGTTGTAGTTTAGATCTGGGTAAATAGCATACCAAGTTTAAACTTCCCAGCATAAAAAGTACTCAAGTTATGACACTGGTTATTAATGAGAAATACGCACCTACGCAAATTCGGACGTAATATCACGGCGAAACGTTATATGCCCCACTCCAGCTTTCGGGCGGGGCATAAAAATGTTTAGCGATTAGTTCACAATTATCAGATTCACTAGCTTTGCCTTCTTAGAATGTTTTGGAACAGAATAAAATACAAGAAATCCGCGGAAAGCGATGTCGGACCTGCGGGGATTAAGTCATA
Organism: Anodontia alba; assembly: GCA_964016985.1. Lineage (NCBI taxonomy): Eukaryota > Metazoa > Mollusca > Bivalvia > Lucinida > Lucinidae > Anodontia > Anodontia alba. Next base: position 75,728,984 of record OZ024834.1, read on the forward strand.
CAAGTTCCTATTTGTATTGAAAAAAATCTATTTTGCAGTATTCAAGAAATTGATAGGTTAGAAAAATGGACAAAGTAGAAAATTTGGAATATTGGCTTGCAAAATTTTATCTAAACCTGTCCATTATTTCACAAGATATTGATATTGAGCGGATATCATTTTTGCCCATTAATCAAGGCGAGTAACTCAGCTGAAAATTGACAAAATCCTAAGCTAGGTATTGTTAACAACAATATGTATGCAAAATATCATCCTAATTTATCAATTCTTTCACAAGATATTGAGCGGAAACCAATTTTGAGGATAAATCAAGGACCCCTAACTCTGCTGAAATGAATCTGAGATTTATTTGCAAAAAATATGCACATCTTCAGACCATGTCCTAATCATATGTGAAGTTTCAAAGCTATTAGCCTAAAACTGCAGGAGGAGTTGCGCTCACGAAACACCCACTGACTATAAGGGTTTTAGGCAAAAACTGACTAAGTTAACAAACCGGCACAGTGGCTCAGTGGTAGAGCGCCCGCTTTGTGACCGGGATGTTGCGGGTTCGATCCCCGGCCGGGTCATACCAAAGACTTTAAAAATGGTACTAGCTGCTCTTTCGCTTGGCGCTCAGCATTAAGAAAGTAGAGCTAGGAATCGGAACTGGTCAGCTCAGTGTCAGTATAATGTGACTGGGTGGAATATCATGTCAAAGTGTCTATTGCATGATATTTCAGTGAGGCAGCACTCTAATGGTGAGCATTGAGCTCCCTGTCACATCCAAACACCGTCGCGATATGACTGAAAGATTGTTGAAAGCGACGTTAAGCCCAAATCAAACAAACAAACAAAACTAAGTTAACAAAGCGAAAAACAGTTGAATAAAAAAATCTGAGATTTATGTGCAAATAATATACAAATCTTCAGACCCTGACCTAATCATCTGTGAAGTTTCAAAACTATTGGCCTAAAACTGCAGGGGGAGTTGCGCTCACGAGACACCCACTGGCTATAAGGGTTTTAGGTAAAAACTGACTAAGTTTTAAACAAAGTTGAAAAAGTTGAAAAAAAATCTGAGAATTATCAGCAAACAATATGCGCATTTACACACCATGGCCAAAACATCTGTGAAGTTTCAAAATGATTGGCCAAAAACTGTAGGAGGAGTTGCGCTCACGAGACACCCACTGACTATTATGGTTTTAGGTAAAAACTGACTAAGTTAACAAAGCGGAAAAAGTTGAAAAAAATCTGAGAATTATGAGCAAATAATATGCGCATCTACACACCGTGGCCAAAACATCTGTGAAGTTTCAAAATGATTGGCCAAAAACTGTAGGAGGAGTTGCGCTCACGAGACACCCACTGACTATTAGGGTTTTAGGTAAAAACTGACTAAGTTAACAAAGCGAAAAAAGTTAAAAATTAAAAAATCTGAGAATTATGAGCAAACAATATGCACATCTACACACCATGGCCAAAATATCTGTGAAGTTTCAAAATGATTGGCCAAAAACTGTAGGAGGAGTTGCGCTCACGAGACACCAACTGACTATTAGGGGTTTAGGTAAAAACTGACTGAGTTAACAAAGCGGAAAAAGTTTTAAAAAAATCTGAGAATTATGAGCAAACAATATGCACATCTATACACCATGGCCAAAATATCTGTGAAGTTTAAAAATGATTGGCCATAAACTGTAGGAGGAGTTGCGCTCACAAGACACCCACTGACTATAAGGGTTTTAGGTAAAATACGACTAAGTTAACAAAGCGGAAAAAGTTGAAAAAAAAATCTGAGAATTATGAGCAAACAATATGCACATCTACACGCTATGGCCAAAACATCTGTGAAGTTTCAAAACGATTGGCAAAAAACTGTAGGAGGAGTTGCGCTCACAAGTCAATTGTTGACGAACGGACGGGTCACGGCACGCTTATATCGCACCTGCGTGCTAACGCAGGTGCGACAAAAACTCTAAAAGGCTGTTTTGGACTCGAGCCCATTAACATATCCGACGATATATGCAACACGAATGAAATGTATGTGACAATATCAGACCTGGTGTTCACATATTAGTAGTAGTATCTGGGCCAACCACTTAGTCGAATAGATGTTTGAAGACATATCTTCTCCACTCATTATCGTCCGTTAGCTTCCTGATGCTTAATGGTGATGAAACTTTTATTGCTCTTAAAGTAAACACAATACTCTAAAGACAGCTAGAACAAACAAGAGGCCCATGGACCACAACGCTCATCTGAGTTAACTGCTGTAAGTTAATCAGGTCATCAAGTTTCAAGGCAATGGCTTAAACAGTTTTTGAGATGTCTTACTTACAAGGTTAAAAAGAAGACTTTTTAGGTTTTTCCCATTTTAAGTCTGTGGGAGATAATGATACCCGGGGCACGGCCAATTTGGACCCCAGGAGCATGGTTGGCAGGATTTATGTAGGAGACCACCAAACATCGCTACATAATTTATCTGTTAGCTCTGGGCCTCATGGTTTCAGAGAAGAAGATTTTTTAATATTCTTTAGCTATATAGCTCTATATAAACATATGACCCCCTGGGGTGCGGCCAATTTGGAGTTCAGGGGCTTGATTAGCAGGATTTATGTAGGGAACCACTAAACATTGCTATACACTAAATATATAAGCTGTGGGCCTCAAGGTTTCAGAGAAGAAGATTTTTCTATGTTTTTTTTTCCATTATAAGTCTATCAGGGGCTTGACTGGCAGGATTTATGTAGGGGACCACTAAACATTGCTACACCCTAAATATATAAGCTGTGGGCCTCATGATTTTAGAGAAAAAGATTTTTTTTTAAGTTTTTCCCATTATAAGTCTATGGGAGCTAATTACCCCCGGAGCGTGGCCGTTTGGACCCAAGGGGCTTGATTGGCAGGATTTATGTAGGATACCACTAAACACTGCTACATACTTAATTTGTAAGCTCTCTGCCTCATGGTTTCAGAGAAGAAGATGTTTGAAGGTTCTTTAGCTATATAGCTCTCTAGAGGACCCCCTGGGGTGTGGACAGTTCAGAGTCCAGGCGCTTGATTTGCAGGATTTATGTAGGGGACCACTACACATTGCTACATACTCAATATATAAGCTGTGGGCCTCATGGTTTCAGAGAAGAAGATTTTTGTAAGTTTTTCCCATTGTAAGTCTATGGGAGCTAATGACTCTCGGGGTGTGGCCGATTTGGACCGCAGGGGCATGGTTGGCAGGATTTTTGTAGGAGACCACTTACCTTCGCTTCATACTTAATCTATTAGCTCTCGGCCTCATGCTTTCAGTGAAGAAGATTTTTGATGGTTCTTTAGCTATATAGCTCTATATAAACATATGACCCCTGGGGCGTGGCCAATTTGGACCCCAGGGGCTTGATTGGCAGGATTATGTAGGGATCCACTAAACATTGCTACATACTAAATATATAAGCTCTTGGCCTCATGGTTTCAGAGAAGAAGATTTTTTAAGATTTTCCCATTATAAGTGTATGGGAGCTAATGACCCCAGGGGTGTAGCCGGTTTGGACCCAAGGGGCTTCAGTGACAGGATTTATGTAGGAGACCACTAAACACTGCTACATACTTAATCTGTAAGCTCCCTGTTTCATGGTTTCAGAGAACAAGATTTTTAAAGGTTCTTTAGCTATATAGCTCTATATACATATGACACCCTAGGATGTGGCCAGTTCGGAGTAGGGGACCACTACACATTGCTACATACTAAATATGTAAGCTGTGGCCCTCATGGTTTCGGAGAAGATTTTTTTTAAGTTTTTCCCATTATAAGTCCATGGGAGTTCACGGACCCCAGGGGCTTGATTGGCAGGATTTATGTAGGGGACCACTAAACATTGCTACATACAAAATATAAAAGCCGTGGGCCTCATGGTTTCGGAGAAGAAGATTTTTTAAGTTTTTCCCATTATAAGTCTATGGGAGCTATATATAGGCATGGCGGCCATCTTGATTTACGGACGACGACTATTTGTACAAAGTTTCAATCCCCCTTTAACACAAGGCTACACATAAAGTTTGAAGGAATTTGGCCCAGGGGTTTCAGAGGAGAAGTCGTTCAAATGTGTGAACGGACGGACGGACGGACAGACGGACGACGGACGGAGAATGATTACAATAGCTCATCCTGAGCCTTAGGTGAGCTAAAAAGCAAGAAATTTTAAAGAAATTGTCAGTGAAATCTATACACATAGTCGTGTCTGGCAACCGCAAACTTGCTTGCTCGCCTACCTCTTGCCAGGTTGAAACGAGAGTATTTTTTTCATTATGTTCTTCTTCCAAGAATTGCCTTTATGGGTGATTGTTAAAACGATATTAAATTAATCATTCCGTGCCGTTATCTTAATAATTTCAATTACAAATAGAAAATAAACAAAAATAGTATTATGTTTAAGGCGCAAAGTTGTTTGGCTAAATGTGCACAGAAAAGTGTTGAAAGTAGGGGTATATCTGCAGTTATCAATTATGACAAAGTAAATGTTTTAAATTCTACAAAATTTGTCAAAAATAATTAAATCAAAGATGGGGGAACAAAATTTTCCGCCAAATATTGCTGACAACAATACATGAGTTTTCTATGAGATATTGCTGACAGCAATACTCTCATCCAACAATGTATTCGTAATGCATCATTTTCCATGAAATCAAAACGTAAGAATTTCCCCATACAAATACATAAGATGTATAGAACATACAGACATTTTAAAGAATCCTTAAAATAAGATTTTACTTAAACCAGGCTCATATTTTGAAGGATATGGTACTAAATTGAATGTAACTTGATGCATATATTTTAATGTATCTACAACAATACTGCAGCTCCAGTGATTCGCTGCATTTAATTTTCGTGTTGGTGTCACACGAAAGTCGCGAAAATTCTCGCTCATGAAAATAGTTGTAACCTTTAAGATTTTTATTTTCTTGCATTTAAAATATGACCGTTTCCTTGATAAAACGATCACTTTATACAGGACAACTATCACCACTGTATCCGGTTATATTTCATATAGAACAACTATTACCACTATATCCGGTTATATCCATACAGCACAACTATTACCACAGTATACGTATATATTTATATACAACAACTACTACCATTGTATCCTTCTGTACTATGCTTCTGTTTTTCATTCTATTTCTTTTTCTTTTCTTTTTTTCTCATTACTTATAACGATGAAAACTTCCGCATTGTCGATCCATATATTGTTTTCTAAAGCTCCCTGTGTGTGTGTGTGTGTGTGTGTGTGTGTGTGTGTGTGTGTGTGTGTGTGTGTGTGTGTGTGTGTGTGTGTGTGTGTGTGTGTGAATTGTTATTGTAAACTATTAATAAATAAAATAAGAAATGTTCTGCGAGGATTCGAGGTCGACGAAATCAGTGTAAGTGTTTAGCTCCACACTTAACACACATCGACATTTAAGTATAAAATGTTACCCGATTCCTTTATCACTACTTTGTTCGGTTCTCATTTATTTGTTAGTTTTAATTTGTTAATCTAAAATTGATGTGTACAGCTATAAGTATTTTCTTAATACTTATAGCTGTACACATAGAGAAAAATAAACAATAAGCACCATATTGCTATTACTATCAAACTGATAAATTTGCTATGTTATTTATTTACTAGGAATCATATACTTTCCCGTTAGCACTCACTGACCTGAGAGTGATTTGTATAGACCAAGTAATTTGTGTTGAATAATAACAGTTTATTCACATCTGTCATAAAATCTAGGATGTCAGTGTCATCATAGCCCAAGTGAAACAAGCAATTCTCTGACAAATACAATTTTCACGGAACTTCTGATGTTTTAGCTCATGATTGCACGGTGTTCTCAACTTAAAATGCCCCATGAAGGGGCATAACTTTTAAAGAAATTCCACATTCTGTCGGAAGAATATGCCAAAACGTTTATTTAATTGAATTATTTCAGCTTAATTGCAAACAAAGGGTCAATATTTATTTTCTTTAAGATACAATTAGTAATTTATATGAAATATGGTACACAAGAATGAGTTCAGAGTAGTCAGGACTTGTCCTGCGTAAAGTGGACCGCGTCAAGCTGAAATATATTTCAGCATAAGCTTAACGCACTGTTTTAGATAATTCTAGGCTTTCTCATCAGGGTCTTTGTTCTTCATTGTACAGTAGATATGACATCTGTAATCTCAAAACACTTTTTCGTATGATTTTACTCAACTGATTCTTACTGCCATGTTCCTGACAAAATTACATGTATATCTGGAACAAAGAACCCACAGTATGGGAAAACGACCATGTGTCGTATGCAAACACCGAATACCTACGTATTCACGAAATCTTAAAGGATCGTCACTGTCGGTATCCAATGTTTCTATAGACAGACAAAGGTTCTGATCATACTGCGTGAATGCTCGTTCTGTTTTCATTAGAAAATGTGATATTGCCGGACCCACAATGAATGTCTGTTTAAACTTAATAAAAAAAATGTAGTAATAAATACATTTTTACTACGCTCAATTTTTTTTTCTTGGATTAGTCTTCTGTCCAAAAGAAACTTGTTAAAAGAATATAATTATTGCGCGCATAACTAGAAGGAAAATTAATTTTGTTATTGATCTGATAAAACGATATACGAGTATTTTAGGCTTTAGCTATGGACGACGGATGTTCATTTAATTACCTTCAATGCCATCAAAATAATTACATAGCTGAAGTTCAACAACTTTCGAGGGCGTCAGTTATTCGTTCGCAATATTTGTAAATAGAACAGTACAGACAGTTATTCAACTTGTGCATAAAAAAGCTTTTTGTCGGTACGATATCTCAGCAGACACACAACGCCATAACGTAATTCCGCAAAAATAAGAATGACATTAACGTCAAAAAAGTTTAGACAAATTGATTATACTAGGGCGTCAACATTATAGTCACGTAATGCTATGAAATCATGCTACAGTCCGTTGTGAGAATGCTTAAGCAAACTCCCATTCAATTGAAACAGCAAGTGAATGTGTCGAGCACGACTTTAAACAAGTAAACCACGGGTATTTATGTAAGAATGTTATATCAACATTGCCACGACGTTGTGAGTTTTTCATGGAATTTTGTGAGTTTACACATGCAACAGAAATACGCTTTATAAATTAGAGTAAGGTAAGATATCTTGAAGTGTATTGGTTGTGTATTTTTTGATCATGTAAATCTCGGTGTTTTCAATATGTTTAGGAGGAAAATGGGAATGAAGATTAAGTAGTTGTATTAAATGTACTTGTAGAACGACATTAACAAGAAAACAACTTTAATTAGTTAAAGTGTTTTTTATTATTATTATTAAAAATATAGATACAGCGTATTTCTTGTTTGAGAATCTTTGGTAACATAGTCGCCTATCACAAATGATGACACTTGTTTGCCAAAGACCTTGCATGCTAGATGTAATATAATTTCACTATTGGAACCGTGTTCTATAACAACATGGTCTCCTAGGCATTGCTTGTCATAGTCAATTTTGTGGCTAACTTCTTGTATGGTAATAGAGCCTCCCTGGAGATAGCGTCGAGATAATATCGTGTTATTATTGAGACTCTAGATATATTGGCAGTTTGGTAAATAACCAATTAGGCAAATAATCTTTTACCATAGGAAATCGGTATTTTGTTAAAACTGATTAGTTAACGCACGCGACTGAGACTTTTAACTCCCATGTTAAATGCTGATTTCTTATTGAAATCCAAAAGGAGCGTACCCCGATTGTTGTATATAACACTTTACGAAGAGACTAAAGTCCTGCTAAAAGCATGCAGCACGCCAGACGCAATTTGAGTCTTATACAAAGAGACAAAGGGATATCACCGAGAAGACTTGCAGAATATTTAACTACTGTTGTGGCTTTCATTGTATCTTAATCGTTCTGTTTTGAGTTTTGTGATAGAACATAAATGACAATTTCCTTATTTTATCAGTATTTTAGTAGGAAATTTCTGCTGAAGTACCTGAGCAGGACTATACAATATGTTTGAATACATGTGTAATTAAGATTAGTTTTGGATTCGCTATATCACAGATGTATGAATTTAAATAATGCAATGTTCAATGTACCTTTTGGATGAATAAAATATATGTATTTACGTATCTGACTTTAAGACAATGACAAACCAAGACAGTACACAAGACACAAACCAAAGAAAACCATCAAAGTAGTCACAATGCTTGACACTTTACAGTAAGGTAAACTGACCGCGCTCGACATGACCTCATTGGGTTGACCGGGCCGTAAAACCTCAACACAAACAAACAAACAAACACAACAATATGACAATGAACAGAATAAACCACGAAAAAGAAGAAAAAAACGCAGCGAGTGTAGCAACAAAGCCACACAAAGATGAAACAGTACCAGAATCAACATCTTAAAACGGTCAATAGGAAAACCTGCCGTGGTGGGAGGTTTAAATCGATTTTACTGGTACCCTAGGTTTTTATGTTGTAAACGCTACAAAACGATTGCTTGCATAGAGGCTTCATTACAGTAAAAACGTGTGAAAAGAGAAAGGAGGGCAATGATCAGGAATCGATACAATTACCAAACACGTTCCGTCCAAGACACCAGACGGGAAGAAGGACGCACTTAAAGCAACGGCACCACAATCAAAACACTACAAGCAGAAAGTCAAAAGGACAGTTTCTTTCGCCATAAAATGGCCAAACGGCAATCCAAAATAAAAATTTCACCAGGATATACATGCCAAGACATACAATGACAGAAATAGTAAACCTCAGCAGAAGCACGGCATTGAAACGGTCAGTAAAAGCCGTATTGAGGTAGGGGGTGGGGGGGGGGGGGGGGCTTAAATAGATTTTACGTGGCCACAACCCTTGCCCTTAGTTCTGCTGTGGTATACATAAGACAATTGTTCAGTTCGCGTGAAGGGTCAGTGCAACATCTCCGAGAACATAAAAATCAAACGAATACGGAGATGAAACAACGACGGGGACTCGGCAGCAAGAAATAACTAAAATGCTGAAGAAAAAGAAAACCAACAGTTGGACAGGTGGGCCCGACCAGAGCCAGAGCATCAGGCACCAACCGACTTACTTAAAAGTCTTTAGGCCGGAGCCGTCATAGAGTCTGAGGCCCGACCCGCCCGCGTGCCGTGATTGGGTTAACTACCATGCATACAGTCTGTCGTATTACATTTATGTTGTGCCCAATATATATATCGAAGAATGATTTTACGAAATTGAGTGCTAATATCATTGAAGGCATATATTTTCTAACTTATACACAAAGTCACCATAAAATTCAGGTTCCGATAGGCCTTGCTACAGAAGAGGTTTAAGTCCAACACTGACTTTCAAAACTAAATCGAAATTACCTCTATAAAATTTAGAAAAAGCTTTGCGGAGTTTATGGTACCGATGGCCCTGATTTAGAAGTTTAGCATGTAATAATTTATTTCGAGTGTTGAAGTCAGTAACATGACTAGACACTCTGACAAACCGAATTAGTTGTGATATATAAACACCGTGGGATGCTCGACGAGGAACATCCCCATCCAAGTAAGGAAAGCTAACAATCTCACAATCAAAATCACCGCGTTTATCATAAATTTTGCATGAAATAAACACATCTAAAACAGACAACTGCAAATCCAAAAACGGCGCTTCAGCTCCAAAAGAATTTGCTTTATTTAATTGAAGCTCAGAAAGATAAATCTGACTGATCAAACCATCGAAGTAGTCATTGTCAATATTTAATAAATCGTCCAAACATCTAGACGTCAAGCTGAAAGCTTCAATGGCTTCAGATTGCTTTTCTTCTGATTTAAAGGTGTTATGAAAAAGTATCAGAAACAGCAGCACCAAACAGATTAACTGAAGTAGCAAAACAAACGTTTCAAGGGATAATTTTAATCTGATACAATACGGTTTTAAAGCTGATAGGAGAAGGAGGAATCTATAGAAGATGTGGAATATAACACAGGAGGAGAATGCTTAATATTGACCCTGGGTGACTCCTGAAAGACGAGCTATGTTTAGCTAGTATCCCGTACAGACTTGGTATAAAACGGTTTTCTATTGTTTTTCTTTTCACAATTATGTAAGTTGATTATATATTCAGATAAGTTTGGAAAACAGAGTTCCAACCTTTTTGGGAAAGAATTGCCAATTCTGCGTGCCATGTGGCTACTTTATTGTATTTGTCTGTCTTTCCCTTTGGTGTTGGGGGTTTGATGCGGTTCTGATTGTATCAGTTTCTGAGTTCTCTTATTTGGTAACGGAGGAGTAAACTCATTATCCAGAAACAAATAGTAACAAAGGAATAAAACATAGAAACTTAAAGCAGGCGGGTATTATCAGCGGGATAGCATGCTTGTAACCGTCAACATATAATCTTCACCACAGTATATGAACGATGCTAACAGGAGTAACAAAGTGCAAAAATAATAGTAAAGTGCGGTCCTGAGGATTAAAATAATAATACAATTTATGATTTGCGCCAAACTCCATGCATGGTGGTTATCCCAATTAAGACGAAAAACATTGCCTCCCTCAGTAATTGCAAAACGCCGAGACAGAACAGACAGAATGGCAGCACCTTCTGCAATCTTAGCAGGTAGTCGCCTGATTACCGATACCGGAGAGCAGGCCCATCGTGGTCCTAATTTTAGTTCCTCTAGCTTCAGATTGCTTTTAATCCCCTACTTTTTTCTCTCACAGTGTTTGTGATTATACCGGTATGTGATCTATTCTGTTATAGCATTAATTAGGTAGAGGAAACATGCGTGAAAAGAACTCGTATATGTAATTTGGAGCTAGTAAAACGTTACAGGCTCACAAAACCAAATGTTGAACTTTAAACGATTTTTCCTGAACAGCAACGTCTGATGTTCCATACACGATATGGTTCTTGTAAGCTTTATGCTTCAAATACTGGTATAGACTTTCACAACATACTCTGAACGAACCAAACAGGTTGACAACTGGAAGTCCCATTAAGAGGTTACGTTCTGACTCGCTGACTTCCATCAAAAAGACACTATAGAAAATATGTTTTCTTTAGCCAAGAAACGATATGATTTTTGCTGCAAAGGCCTATTTACAGCGCAATAGGTTTATTGAAATCACTATTTCGTGTCAACAGACAATATTTACTTCAAGCTTAGTCATATATACAAAAACCTATAAAAGATGCACACATTCATAGTTCAGTCCATTTGCACAGAACCTATACTGAATAACATTTACAACAAAGTCATATATACAAAAACCTATAAAAGATGTACACAGTTTTGAGTACAGTCCATTTGCATAAACCTATACTGAATAACATTTACAACAAAGTGAAGCGGGATCAATGTGTTGGAATATATCCTGAAATTTACCAGCAACGTCAACATGTAATGATTGTAATTGCAAGTGTTTGTTTTGAAAGTTCACCTTCAAAACAAAGCCCATATCCGAAATTATGTACAACTTCTCTTCACCATAGTGCAGTTTGCCCTTTCCACTCCTTTGAAATCAGCAATCCTATTTTGAATATCACCCTAAGTTGGTGTAGGAAGGCTTCGATAGTGTTGCAAACTATATTATCCTACATAAACAAACTCATTAAAAATCATGGAGCACCGTAGAGATCGCACCGAAAAGTAAACAGACTATTTTCAAAAATAAGATCGCCTAGAACGGAACGAAATTAGTTTAAATAAATCCCGTTTCAATCTGTTCTTGGCATAGTAATAGAAGCAAGAAAATACAACCTGTTCTAGGCTTAGTAATATAAGCAAGAAAATAGAAAATAACGAAAACCTCTCACGTCTGTCCTTGTCTAATCTTGATTAGCTTAAACTGTATTCGCTACACTGTTCAGGTGAACAATTAAAATACCATTGGAATGGAAAGGGGTGATTGATAATAATGATGACGATGATGGCGATCTCAGAATGTTGCGACTAATGTGCCCTTGCCGCAGCCGATATAGTGGACGATGATGGCGATCTCAGAATGTTGCGAATAATGTGCCCTTGCCGCAGCCGATATAGTGGACGGTGAAATACCAAGTCACCAATTACATATACACACTCTTAAATGTGAAACATATACAATAACAGAAAGAAGTATACTAAGTGTCCAATACTATTTGAATGTTACGTGCCATCAATTTCTCACCCACTTAAGATATAACGATTGCTTACTTCGCAAAAAGCACACAATATTTTATACCGTAAGAACGACAATTTTAAGTATGAAGTTGCCGTTTTGTATTTTTTAACTATATATTCAAGACAGATCGGTTTCAAATATTGTAACAAGTTTGTCCCAAGTATGAGTAAAATAAGGCCGGTTGAGTCCATTTGCATATAGAGAATCCTCAGAACATGGTCGTTTAAATGTGCTAATTTATTTGGAAATAGCATCCAAGATGAATAATAGTTATATGCTTAAAACAATTAAAACCTCCTCTCTACCAAACTTGCTTGCCTGAATGACTTGAAACTACAAGGATTGGACAATTATATTTCCTTTTTAAGAATATTTATGTTAAAAAACAAACAAACAAATGAAATATACTAAAATAAGGATTTGAAGTTACTTGGTTGAAACTTTGTGCGAATGCTTATAGTGACAACGTTTCCCAAATTGGATTGCTTCACTTTCACTCTACCGACTTACCTACCTACTTATTGATCTAACAACGCAGGGAGTGTGTCTTTTTATTGAAAATTAAAACAAAAATGCATTTTCACAGTTTTTATAGTTTTTATCGACTACTGAAAGCGGAAAACATGCAATATTTTCACCATATTTTTTCACATTTTAGTCACTGACATCTTAATTGCGTACTTCAAACATTTATTACAAAGTTGAGTAATTCAGACATTTATAACTCACTAAACGACTGATTGGTTTGTGTACATGCACATTTTATTGTTCAAGTGACAAAGTATTCCCGATAATCCAGCATCATGATAAATGCAATAAATTGTAAGAGAGACAAACTTTGCTTTGAGTGTATAGAATATCGTCAAATGTATCGTTTGCTAGATTTATTGTCGAGCATCTAGTTTTTGTACATATATGTGATCATTCCTGCTAACTTGTTTCTATTGCCAATTCGCATGGACCAACATCATCACACAGTTGTGACGCTTTTTACAGGCGATATTAATTTTGTGTCTTTGACAGAAGTCTGACAAAAATCCTAATTGTCACGCGCTCAGCCTTGATATCATGTTTCTGTTTTGCACTACTGATAGAGACAAAAACTAGATAGGATTACTAGTGAATCCAATAAATCAAGCAAGTGTTTTGAATGGTAAATATAATCATTATAGGAACTAAACATCTCAGTTGGTACACTTTATTAATGTTCAACACCATAATAGAATGGACAATCTAAAATGTAAGGTGTATATATGAAATTAGATGTGAGTCGTACTAGACATGATCTCTTTAATAGTCTCGACTACTTAATGACAAGTCAAATAATCTATGTTTGTAAAGTGATAACAACAATTAATACATATCAAATGACTTCATAATGAAAGAAATGATCCAGAAAAATATATCTTGTCACAGTCTAAATTACATAACGGTTGGTGGCCATTTTTGACAATGGTTTTCAGGGGTTGCTTTACATTAATTAGATAATAAAAATAAACTAAAATTTTGCGGTTTGAGTTGGGAGCCTTTATGCGAACCGAATTTTTATGTGTTTCTGTATTAAGAGTAGCATCGGGACCCAGGGTGAAGTAAGCTAGCTGTAAAAGTGCTTTAAACCCCCGGTGGTTTACTCTACTGACCGTTCTAAGTCGGTGGTCCCGGTGTTGGTCTTACTCTTTGTTGCTTTGTGGTTTATTCTACGAGGCGATTTATTGTATGTCTTTCCATGTGTCATTTTGGTCTTGTGTTTTTTTAGTCCTTTTAGTATTGCAATTACCTCGCTTGGGGAAGAGAGAGCTAATCTTAGTGCTTTTCGTACGTTTGTTCGATTTGTGCTCGTTTGGATTTGTCGGTTTCCTCTTCCTCTTGGGGTCTGGGAAGGGCTGCGGTTTGTGATTGTGGCACTCCCTGGACTTTTCTCCTACCTTTTTAGCTCACCTGAGCCGAAGGCTCAAGGTGAGCTATTGTGATCACTAACCGTCCGTCGTCGGCGTCGTCATCGTCGTCGTCCGTATGTCCGTCCGTCCGTCCGTCCGTCCACAAACTTTAAACAACATCTCATCCTAAACCACTGATTGGATTTTGACCAAACTTCACAGGAATGATCCTTGGTTGGTCCTCTTTCAAAGTTGTTCAAATGGTTCCGGTCCGTTGCATATCTAGGTCAAAGGAGCTAAAAATATATTTTTTAACTAAAAACTTAAAAAATCTTCTTGTCAGCAACCATTGGACCGATTTCAATATAATTTTGCAGAAATGTTTCTTCGGTGATCCTCTACCAAGATTGCTTTGGTGATCCTCTACCTAGGGGGCGGGGCTTATTTTCCCTATATATCTATATAGAAAATTTTAAAAATCTTCTTGTCAGAAACCACTGGACCGATTTCAATATAATTTTGCTGAAATGTTTCTTTGGTGATCCTCTACTAAGATTGTTCAAGCCATTTGGATTCGTCAAAAAACATGGCCGCCAGGGTGCGGGGCTTATTTTCCCTATGTATCTATATAGAAAACTTTAAAAATCTTCTTATCAGAAACCACTGGATCGATTTCAATATAATTTTGCAGAACTGTTCCTTCGGTGATCCTCTACCAAGATTGTTCAAGCCATTTGGATTCTTCAAAAAACATGGCCGCCAGGGGGCGGGGCTTATTTTCCTTAGATATCTGTATAGAAAACTTTAAAAAAACCTTTCGTCAGAAACCACTGGACCGATTTCAATATAATTTTGCAGAAATGTTCCTTTGGTGATCCTCAACGAAGATTGTTCAAGCCATTTGGATTCGTCAAAAAACATGGCCGCTAGGGGGCGGGGCTTATTTTCCCTATATATCTATATAGAAAACTTTAAAAATTTTCTTGTCAGAAATCACTGGACCGATTTCAATATAATTTTGCAGAAATGTTTCTTTGGTGATCCTCTACTAAGATTGTTCAAGCCATTTGGATTCGTCAAAAAACATGGCCGCCAGGGGGCGGGGCCTATATATCTTTATAGAAAACTTTAAAAATCTTCTTGTCAGAAATCACTGGACCGATTTCAATAAAATTTTGCAGAAATGTTTCTTTGGTTATCCTCTACTAAGATTGTTCAAGCCATTTGGATTCGTCAAAAAACATGGCCGCCAGAGGGCGGGGCTTATTTTCCCCCGGCTATGTATCTATATAGAAAACTTAAAAAATTTTCTTGTCAGAAACCACTGGATCGATTTCAATATAATTTTGCAGAAATATTCCTTCGGTGATCCTCTACCAAGATTGTTCAAGCCATTTGGATTCATCAAAAACATGGCCGCCAGGGTGCGGGGCTTATTTTCCTTATATATCTGTATAGAAAACTTTAAAAATATTCTTGTCAGAAACCACTGGACGGATTTCAATATAATTTTGCAGAAATGTTTCTTCGGTGATCCTCTACCAAGATTGTTCAAGGTGCCATGATTCATCCAAAAACATGGCCGCTAGGAGGTGGGGTTTATTTTCCCAATATATCTATATAGAAAACTTTAAAAATCTTCTTGTCGTAAACGACTGGACCGATTTCAATATAACTTGGCAGACATGTATCCTTAGTGACCCTCTATCAAGATTGTTCAAGCCGTCATGATTTGTCAAAAAACATGGCCGCTAGAGGGCGGGGGCGGGGCTTATTTTCCCTATATATCTATATAGAAAACTTGAAAACATCTTGTCGTCAGAAACCACAGGACTGATTTCAATATAACATCGCAGAATGTTTCCTTGGTGACCCTTTACCAAGATTGTTAAAGCCGTTATGATTTGTCAAAAAACATGGCTGCTAGGGGGCGGGGTTTATTTTCCTTATATATCTATATAGAAAATTTTAATGATCTTCTTTTCAGAAACAACTGGACCGATTTCAATATAACATTGCAGGAATGTTTCTTATGTAACCCTCTACATGTATCAAGATTGTTCAAGCCGTCATGATTCGTCAAAAACCATGGCCGCCAGGGGGCGGGGCTTATTTTCCTTATATATCTATATAGAAAATTCTAAAACTCTTCTTGTCAGAAACCACTGGACCGATTTCATTATAACTTTGCAGAAATGTTTCCTTGGTGACCCTCTACTAAGATTGTTCAAGTAATCATGATTCGTCAAAAAACATGGCTGCCGGGGGCGGGGCTTATTTTGCCTATATATCTATATATAAAACTTTAAAAATCTTCTTTTCAGAAACCAATGGACCGATTTCAATACAACTTGGCAGGAATGTTTCTTTGGTGGCCCTCTACAACGATTGTTCAAGCCGTCATGATTCGTCAAAAAACATGGCCGCTAGGGGGCGGGGCTTATTTTCGTAAGAAACAGTTGGACCGAGTTCAATGTAACTTGGCAGGAATATTGCTTTGGTGACCTTCTACCAAGATTGTTCAAGCCTTCATGATAAGTCAAAACCATGGCCCCCAGGGGGGTGGGACTTATTTTTCGTATATATCTGCATAGAAAACTTTAAAATTCTTCTTCTTGTCACATACCCCATGACCGATTTCAATATTACTTGGCTGGAATGTTGCTTTGGTGACCCTCTACCAAGATTATACAAGCAATCATGATTCGTCAAAAACATGGCTGCCATGGGGTGGGGCTTATTTTCCCTATATATCTAAACAGAAAACTTTAAAAATCTTCTTGTCAGAAACCACTGAACAGGTTTCAATATAACTTGGCAGGAATGTTCCTTTGGTGACCCTCTACCAAGTTTGTTCAAACTGTCATGATTCGTCAAAAAACATGACCGTTAGTGGGTAGGGCTTTATAGCTATATAAAACACTTTAAACCACTGGGCCAATTTCAATATATCTTGGCAGAAATGTTCCTTTGGTGACCCTCTTTTAAGATTCCATTCAAATTGTCAAGATGCGTTAAAAAACATGGCCGGGGGTTGGGGGGCGGGGTGTGGGAGGCTGGTGCTATAAAATTTATACAAAAATCATAGAGCAATAAACTTGGCTGAAACTTCAACAGTAAATATGCAAATCTGTTTGCTCAGGTGAACGATATAGGACCATCATGGTCCTCTTGTTTTGAAATAGTCTCCAACAAGAAGCTCATTTAAACATTCTTTTTTGAAACATCCAAAATACTCATTACAATATGGCAACAAACTCATGACAATTCATAACGGTCGATAGTTATATTCCAAACAAGAGCTCAATTTTATATAGCCAGCCGGAATACGTATCGGTTGTTGAAGTGCTTAAATTTCGGGCCAATAGGCGAATAATGTAAAGCACTTCAACAACCTATTTGTCGCGTTTTGGTGGCATTGTTTTTACTGACAGAATTAATTTAGTTTTGATTTGCTTATACACTGTGGCTTTGGGGTCACAGGGTCATTTAGCTGTATCAGAAACACTGGTATAAAATATAATTAACATTTACCATGATGTGAGCTATACTGCCAGAAAAGGAATTTGTGTTTTTTGGGGGTTTTTTTTGTTTTTTGTTGTTGTTTTTTTGTTGTTGTTGTTTTTTGTTTTTTTTTTTTTTCTTGTTTTTTTTTTTGTTTTTTTTTTTGTTTTTTCTTTTTTGTTTTTTTTTTTTTTCTTTCTTAGTTTCCTCTATTTTTGTGGTACGTAAAGTTGATTTTCAATACCTTGAAATACATAACCACCCTTTTAAAAAAAAAACAAACTATATTCTAAAACTAGTCAAATAATAAGTAAGTATTTTGCTGGTTAAGGTGGTAAATTTTATAGCACTGAGCAGCTAAATTCCAGCTATACAAGAAAATGGATCAACAATGTGTGATTTATTACTGCAGGTGGTCAATTATAATTGAATCAGGCTGGCACAGTTTCTAGTGTCTGCATTTCTGTCATGGGGATTTTCTGCTTTTTATTGTTTTATTGCCACACCTCATTTTCTGCACAAGTAGCGACAAAACAGCAGTTTCTGCGGACGATTTGTTAGGCGCAATACCTGCGTATTCAAGCGCAATGAATGTGTACTCCAGTTTCGATAAGAAGATTCTTTAACGTTGTTTAAATGAACAATGTAACTTTTCGACTTCAAATGACCTGATGACGACTAATGACCGAAGTCACATAAACTAATGTTAATATACCCCTGCCAAATTTTACAACAGCGGCACAGCATTGTCGCAGGGAAAAGAAACTGAAACTTACAAGTTACTGCACTGGTTTGTACACACTCTCAGGTTTGAGCGTCTTGTTTTTCATCAATTTGACACATTACAGCATCACTTTGCTTCGGATAACAATAAAAAACTTACCACAAACCAGTTTAAAGGTAACCTCAAAATAAAATTATAAATGAACAGCAGCGAAACCGAAAATATGTCAAAAACATTTAAAGGATAGCACAGTATTTGTGGTCTAATTACATATGTTTTGAGTATTATATTTTTGTTAATTCTATTTTCCTCGTAGAAGCATAGTGAAGATTGTATTTTCTGGTCCTTTGTGACCATTGGCTTCATTTTAGGTGTACTATATTACTGGTCAACCTGGGGCTAGCGGACGTGTGCAACGTCACAAAATCTATTTCTGCACATAAATAGACACAATAACGAGTCCGCTAGATTTCAGCTCCTCAAGGTGTTTCTTATTCCCACAGGATTCTTATCTGCAGGACATGATCTCCTGCTGGGGCACTGCTACTTGTAAACCATAATCAAATGAAATACGGCTATATCGGATATCGTACCTGTGTGGTGTTTCAAGAGCCCGCTATTTATAATCAACAATGATAAAATGTCGTGTATTTGAGCAAGGAGGTTGCAGAGATCTGTTGGTCGGTGTTGGTATTCGCTGCCCGCTTCACAGCAGTGTGGGATGCTTAATGCGCTACAAAGCAGAGCGAGAAGCTAAATGCGCTACACAGTAGTGCGGAAGGCTAAGTGCGTTGCACAGCAGTACGGGAGGCTAAATTCGCTACACAGCAGTGTGCGATTAAATGCGCTACACAATAGTGCGGGAGTCTAAATGCCCTTCACAGGTGTGCGGGAGGATAAATGCGTTTCCCAGCTCAGCGAGAGGCTAAATGCGTTACATAAGTGCGAGAGGATAAATGTGCTACATAGTAATGTGGGCGGGGAGGCTAACTGCACTACTCAACAGAGCAAGATGCTAAATGTACTACACAGTAGTGCAGAAGGCTAAATGCGCTACACAGTAGTCCGTGAGGCTACATGCGTAACACAGCAGAGCGAGAGTCTGAATGTGATACACAGTAGTGCGGGAAGCTAAATGCGCTACACAGTAGTGCGGGAGGATAAATGTGCTGCACAGTAGTGCGGGAGGCTAAAAGTGTGGTGGGCTTAATGCTTACACAACAGTGCGGGAGGCTAATGCGCTACTGCGTTACAAACCGGCGCAGAAGGATAAAAGCATTACATAGAAGTTCGGGAAGGTTAAATATGCTACACGACATTGCAGGAGGCTAAATGCGCGCGGGAGGCTAAACGTGCTGCACAGCAGTGCAGGAGGTACACAGCAGTGCGTACGGTTAAATGTGCTACACAATAGTGCGTGAGGCTAAATGTGCTACGCAAGAGTGCGTACGGGGGGTGGGCTAAAAGTGCTACACAGAAGTGCGGGAGGCTTAATATGATTTACGGCAATTCAAGAGGCTAAATATGCTACAAAAACAGTGCGATGAACTAAATGCGTCGGGCGGTAGTGTGAGGGGCTAAATGTGTAATACAGCAGTGCGGGAGGCTAAATGTGCTACACAACAGTGCGGGATGCGAAATGGAATACACTGCAATGCGGGAGACCAAATGCGTTATGCAGAGGTACGGGAGGCTAAATGAGTAACAAAGCAGTGCATAGTCTAAGTGCGTTACACAGCAGTGCGGATGACAAAATGCAATGAACAGCTATGTGTGAGGCTAAACGCGTTGTACAGTGGTGCGGGAAGCTAAATGCACTACACAGCAATGCGGGAGGATAAATGCGTTTCCTAGCATAGCGAGAGACTAAATCATCACAAAATGCAATGAACAGCTTTGTGTGAGGCTAAACGCGTTGCACAGTGGTGCGGGAGGCTAAATGCGCTATATATCAGTGCGGGCGGCTAAATGCGCTTCAGAGCAGTGAGGGCGGCTAAATGCGCTACACAGAGTTTAGGAGGCTAAATGCGTTACATAGCAGTGCGGGAGGATAAATGCATTACACAGAAGTGCGGGGAAACTGAATGCGCTACACAGCTGAGCGAAAGGCTAGATGAGCTACACAGTAGTGCAGGAAGCTAAATGCGCTACACAGTAGTGCGGGATGCTAAATGCGTGACACAGCAAAGCGAGAGTCATAAAATGATGCAAAGTAGTGCGGGTAGCTAAATGCGTTACACAGTAGTGTGGGATGCAAAATGCGTAATACAGCAAAGCGAGAGTTATAATATGACATAAAGTAGTGCGGGAGGCTAAATGCGCTACACAGTAGTGCGGGAGGATAAATGTGCTTCACAAAAGTGCAGGAGGCTAAATGCGTTACATGGAAGTGCGCCACACAGCAGCGCGGGAGGCTAAATGTGTTACCAGCAAATGCATTATACACAAGTGCGGGGAGGCTAAATGCGCTGCGAGCAGAGCAAGAGGCTAAATGAGCTACTTAGCAGTGCAGTAGGCTATATGCACTACGCAGTAGTGCGGGAGGCTTAATGCGTGGCACAGCAGAGCGAGAGTGATAACAGTAGCGGGGGAGGCTAAATGCGCTACACAGTAGTGCGGGAGGATAAAAGTGCTACACAGTAGTGCGGGAGGCTACATGTGTTACATGGAAGTGCCGGAGGCTAAATGCACAGCAGTGCGGGAGGCTAAATGCGTTACACAGAAGTGCGGGGAGGCTTAATGCATTACAAGGTAGTGCGAAAGGCTAAATGTGCTACACAGTGGTGCGGGAGGCTAAATGTGCTACACAGCAGTGCGGGAGATTAAATGCGCTACAAAGAAGTGCGAGCGGCCAAATGTGCTACACAGAAATGCGGGAGGCTAAATATGCTGCACAGCAATGCGGGAGGCTGAACGTGCTACACAGCAGTGCTGAAGGTAAAATGTGGTAGACAGCAGTGCGTGAGGCTAAATATGCTACACAAGGGTACGAAAGGCTAAATGTGCTAAACAACAGTGCGGGAGACTAAATATAGTGCGGATAGCTAAATGCGTTACACAGTAGTAAGGGATGCTAAATGCGTGATACAGCAAAGCGAGAATTATAATATGATACAAAGTAGTGCGGGAGGCTAAATGCGCTACACAGTAGTGCGGGAGGATAAATGTGCTACACAAAAGTGCAGGAGGCTAAATGCGTTACATGGAAGTGCGCTACACAGTAGTATGGGAGGCTAAATGTGTTACCAGCAAATGCATTATACAGAAGTGCGGGGAGGCTAAATGCGCTACGAGCAGAGCAAGAGGCTAAATGAGCTACCTAGTAGTGCAGGGGGCTATATGCATTACACAGTAGTGCGGGAGGTTTAATGCGTGACACAGCAGAGCGAGAGTCATAATGTGATAACAGTAGCGGGGGAGGCTAAATGCGCTACACAGTAGTGCGGGAGGATAAAAGTGCTTCACAGTAGTGCGGGAGGCTACATGCGTTACATGGAAGTGCCGGAGGCTACATGCACAGCAGTGCGGGAGGCTAAATGCGTTACACAGAAGTGCAGGGAGGCTTAATACATTACAAGGTAGTGCGAAAGGCTAAATGTGCTACACAGTGGTGCGGGAGGCTAAATGTGCTACACAGCAGTGAGGGAGACTAAATGCGCTACAAAGAAGTGCGAGCGGCTAAATATGCTACACAGAAATGCGGGAGGCTGAACGTGCTACACAGCAGTGCTGAAGGTAAAATGTGCTACACAGCAGAGCATGAGGCTAAATGTGCTACACAAGAGTGCGGGTAATGTGCTACACAGAAGTGCGGAAGCTGAATGTGCTACACAGCAATGCAAGAGGCTAGGTATACTACCAAACGGTGCGGGAAGCTAAATGTGAAACACAGTAGTGTGAAAGACTAAATGTGCTACACAACAGTACGAAAGGCTAAATGTGCTAAACAACAGTGCGGGAAACTAAATGTGTTACATAGTAGTGCGGGAGGCTAAATGCGTTTCATAGTAGTGCTGAAAGTTAAATGCATTGCACGGTAGTGTGGGAGGCTTAATCTGCAACACAGCAGTGCGGGAGGCTAAATGTACTACACAATCGTGTTGGATGAGAAATGGATGCTAAATGGGCTACACAGCAGTGCGAGAGACCAAATGCGTTACACAGTAATGCGGGAGAATAAATGCGTTACACAACAGTGCGAGAGGCTAAATGCTGCACAAAAAGTCAGATCTCGATATTCGGGCCATGATTGTCAGTATAATATATATTTAGCGCCTCCCGAACATTCTTTTTATTTACTGCACATTTCTGTGTAGTTTATTTCAGTGAATCCAAACACTAAATGAAAGAAGGGATATAATTCATTACAAATAAAGTAAGCGTTGTAAATCTTGTATACGGTCAGTGTAATTATCTGAGTAACATATTATCAGCTTTCATTAAATAAATCCAAACGATGTGCGAGCTAAAATGCAGTTAACCTACCAATCTCCTACTACAAAATGTCATTTACATTCAAATAATATGGAAGTTGTAGAGCTAAAGTAAAAACAAATGTACAGAAAAGTGGTACATTAAATTCATCAAGTTATTAACTTATGAGCCTCCAAAGTGACTACCATGTCAAGGTGGAAAACATAAGTATCAAATTTGTAAAACTGTCCAACAGTTTTTGGGGTAGAAAACTCGGGAAAACTCAGTAACTTTATAATTAGGTCTTTATTCTTATATCCGACAAACAAACTGGGATTGATAAATAGGCTGCCATTGAAATACTTCACGTGGTCAGGATTTAAGAGAGAATGACAAACAAAGAGAGATTATCCATGGAATACATTAACAAAGAAGAATTGTGACTTTTGCAGATGTCCCATCCACTCGTTCTGATAAGAAATACTCATATTCAAGTAATAGATAGCTATAAAGACAAAAAAGAACCTGTATAAGAGGCTGTTTTTGCATATGACCGATTATGAAATTCTGATAAATCGGCATATCTAAGGCTTATGAATGATAGAGCATAACCCAAGAAAAGAGGAATCTCAAAATAATAAACATAACTTCGAAGTTTCTTTCCAAGTTGTTTGGGACTTACAGACTAGAACAAAACATGAGAAGAAATGATAATTCAGTCAGCAGTTGAACAAGAGTTATCAGTCTTAATCCAATAATCAGTTGAACAAGAAACATCAGTTGTATTCCACTCCGCAGTTGAACAAGAGTATTTAGTTTTAATCCAATTAGCAGTTGAACAAGAAAGTTGCAAATCATCCACATAACGCTTTATGACAAGAAAACACTATCTGTCGCATAATCGCCAGATGTAAGACAATATACAAGTTAATATTTCAGCTGTGATTTAAACATACCGGTCAATGAGGCGACAAACCGCATATCAGTAATACGGAGTTTTCCTTAATGAGCTTAAATTGCAGAGTAACTAAATTAAAAAAAAAAACAAGTACGCTTTAATGGGTAGGGCTACTAAATGTAAATAAGTACGAATTTAACCATTCATATCTTTCTATGGCATTCATATTATTATGTGAGTAAAATGTTGATTGGAACATTTCTATGGCATTCATAAACATATGTGAGTAAAATGTTGATTGGAAGCTACATGCCGAGCATGGTCAATATAACACTTTATTAATAAACTAAGCAATTACTGTTCTAATATGCGCCAAACAGTCTGCATCATACCGATGCAATGTTTGGAATGGTTTCTATACGGTTTTTGCCCGGGCTTTATACGAGGGCTAATACAGAAAGTTACAAGGATTTAGGCAGTCGTATTGGCCTTCGGATGGCTGTATTGGCCCTCGACTTCGCCTCGGGCCAATACAGCAATCCTCAGGTGAATACGACTGTCCTCGAACCTGTAACAGGGCCAATTTGAAACTATCTATTTAATATCGGGGGCGTATGCAGCCTTCCAAAATACAGTGATGCATATGAAGAGACTCAATCAAACCGAGTCTCTGATTTTCGTGATTTTGTGTGTTCTTTGTTTCCAAAGGCAATCCTTTTTTTACTTTTATTATAGTATTTACCCTAACTATACGGACACTTAACAGCTAAAACGAACGAGGCCAATTTGTTAACTAATGAGGTTTCTTTGAAAATATAAGGGAAGATACCTAGGAAATGTCACAATCGCGAAGGCCGGCCTCGGTGGCTCAGTTGGATGCGCCGTCCGACTGGAGACCAGGAGGTCGCGGGTTCAATCCCCGCCGAGGTCGGCAACATTCTTTCGTGGAGATTGATCATGAAATATTTTCTAAGGCCATTCTCTCCCTTCCGCTAATTCAAGAAGGGCAGTTGTCAATTTCTGGCGAAAGAATTTGCACAATACTGGTTAACCGCTTAGAGGACTAAGCCTGCCCAGTAAACGTGTGGCTAGGCAAACTGATCGCGCTCGACATGACCCCATTGGGTTGACTGGGCCGAAAAACCTCAAACAAACAAACAGTCACAATCACAAAACAAAGGATTCCCTAGGCACCAAAAGAAGAAGAAGATCAACAAACAATGACCAAATAAACGCCACATATGAACCACTGACGTATGAACAAAGAAGAACTGCCTTGGAACGGTCCGTACAAAAATCTACCAGGAGGAGCTTTAACTAGTTTTATTCGCGTGGAACCTCGCCCTTAATTCTGGTACAGTTCCAAATTACAAGTATATGTTCGATCTGCATATGGGTCCTCTACCTTATCTGTGAAACATCACAGTGAAGCACATAATCATACACGCACATAATCATACATGATGAAACAAAGGTCTAGATGGCTAGCTGAAACCAGAACACAAGAAAACTACAAACAGGATGGGTCTTACCACAGATATGTGCCAACCTCGTGCAATTAAAATTGGAAGGAAAGTTATCAATCGTAATTGTGTTAACAACGATGCATGCAGTTTGCCACAGAATATCCGTTTTGAAACTATATTTTTGTAGCGAGAAACAATCTTTTTGAATTACCAACAGTCTTTGTTTTTAAATAGAAAACAAAGACTGTTGGTAATTCAAAAAGATTGTTTCTATTGGAAACATTGTACACACAAAAGAACGAAACTGGGAGACTCGAATTTGTTACGTCAAGATTAAGTGGAAAACAGTATAAATCCTGATCAGACACCGCGTTATGTTGTGTTTGATCTGAGTCATTATTCGCTCGGGTTTGTCTGTCCGGATACTTAATGTATATGCGCGAGTATTTGGTTTGTAAAATACAACATCAGGCTTATCAACCTGTTAAATTAACCGAAAAAATGATACTTAATGAACAATAATTGACGAGAAGTAGTGCATTAGTTTTATATGTGTATAGAGCAAATAAAAGTGCTGTTGCAGCATCCAGCATATAAGGTGATAGCTGAAAGCATGAAGAAGCCGTGTGTTTATATTGATCTTCCGTAGATCACTGCCGAGTATCAGGCTGACTCTCAGCAGAGGTCGATATGGACAGTTATCGTTAAAATTAAAGTTCGACGTCAAATACAAACATAGCAGCAAAATCTATACACATCAAATACACTGAGACAGGGAGATAATTAAACTATCAATCAACATGTTCCTGTAACTATTCCAGTAGCAAAACATGTCAGTGTCTATCTGTATGATGATGATGTTTGCCATGGATTGAACCTGGCAAAATTAAGCATCTGAAAATATGACAATACAGGTTGAGATCAACTCTTTGATATTTTTCACTTACCTTTTTTATTCAATAACTTCTGAATACATGTGCACTCAAAAGCAGTTTTAAAACTCTTTATAGGATGCCACAAACAGAATAAATGTTATCTATCTTTTCTTTTTGATAAATAATAATAATAATAATTATTATTATTATTATTATTATTATTATTATTATTATTATTATTATTATTATTATTATTATTATCACTATTATTATTATTACCCATAAATTAGTCAACAAGAGCTAGTGTTCGTCACGTTTTTTTTTTTTGTTTTTTTTTTTTTTTTGTTATTTTTGCAAATGCAGCCGTCATCTGAGAACATTCATAGTGGTTCGGTACATGAATTGGCATTGGAAGGGCTATAAATATTAGAGGTTTGCTGGTCCAAACCAGCTATACGCACGCATTTTGGTAATCATAGCTTTTGAACAACACGATGTTGAGATCTGCTCAAAGTTCTTTTGTGCATGCGGCAAATCAAATCGAATTCAATTCCTTATCAACATCGAGCATTGTCACTGAGCACTGTATCTAAAACAGGCTGTTTGCTAGCTGTAATAACTGGCATGTGTTGAATACCTAAACAATTAAAGCAACTAGCTCTATACTGGTAATCACATGTGAGATATTTTGAAAATGTATGAGGGTCACTGATAAAACCTAATCTGCCGAAGCTAACTTGTCTGACCCAAAATAACTTGACACTTCAGTTTTTGATGTTTGTGTGAGTGTTTTCATTGCTGTCAAAGGCCGTTCTCTTTAGAAGTCACTTTACTAAATATACAACTAACGCATACTTTAAAAACAAAACAAAAATCATTAGTTAGAAATTAACTATTTTTTTTTTCTTAACACTTGTGGCATGTTTGGCACATTTGGCATGTTTTACACGCGAGAAACTGCTTTATCTGACAGCAAGGTAAATATCAATATCTATAACCCGTACTTCTGATCTGTGATTTAAATATATTAGATGGCATTATCGATTTCTCGAAAAAGGTACAATCTAGGTACAAAAGAATTATAAATTTATTGACAGTGCGTGCTGCCAGCTGATCGTCATTTCTAGACTTAGTGCAAAAAATATTGAATAAACTGAAAAAAAAGATATCATAAAAAAGTTGGGCTGAAAATGAAAAAGTGGAGTGCTGCATTATCCAAAAGTATACGGAAAACAGGCCTGAGCAAATAGTATAGACCTAGATTAGAAGATTCTAGAATATTTGCCATGCGTCCAGCAAATTATATACACAGCACCAGAAAGTAAAATTGACTTGCACAATATTTAGGACAAGTAGGATAATGAGAGTGTCAGGATACTTATGTCACTACAGGATAGTTCAAGTCTAGAAACTAACCTATGATTGTCGAGTTTCTTTTATTGTTCAAATCTAGACTAACTTATTCTTGTTGAGTTTCGTTCTAATCTATGTACTAACTGATTTTAGATTCTTTTACTGCTCAAATCTAGATACGTATTTTTGTTGAGTTTATTTTAATGTTCAAATCTAGACACTAATGCGTTCTTTGTTGTTTTTTTTTTTTTTTTTTTTTTTTTATCTAAATAACATTTTACATTCGATCCTTTTTTGCAAATGATGGCTATTAATTCATTGGTAAAATACCATAGATTACTTTGAGTATTAGGTCCGTAATTTTTTAACTAGAGTATTATAATATCAGATATCATCATTTTTTTCATTGTTGATGGCTATGCTTCACTCTTTAATTGCACGACGGCGGTTCGGGCCTCAGACTCAATGACGGTCTCTTCGTAAAACTTTAACCAGTGGGTTGGAGCTTGACGATATGTCTTTGGCTTGGCCCGCCGTGGTTCAACTATTGGTTTTCATTTTCTCTGGCATACAGTAAAATTAGCCATGAGTACTCGCCTTTGTTTATTTTAGTGATTAATTTGATTTTTATGTTTTCGCTTTGATACATTGACTGAGTTGGGAGCCTTTATGCGAACCGAATTTTTATGTGTTTCTGTATTAAGAGTAGCATCGGGACCCAGGGTGAAGTTAGCTAGCTGTAAAAGTGCTTTAAACACCCCGGTGGTTTGCTCTACTGACCGTTCTAAGGCGGTGGTCCCGGTGTTAGTCTTACTCTTTGTTGCTTTGTGGTCTATTCTACGAGGCGATTTGTTGTATGTCGTTCCGTGTGTCATTTTGTTCTTGTGTTTTTTCAGTCCTTTTAGTATTGTGATTATCTCGCTTGGGGAAGAGAGAGCTAATCTTAGTGCTTTTCGTACGTTTTTTCGGTTTGTGCTTGTTTGGATTTGTCGGTTTCCTCTTCCTCTTGGGGTCTGGGAAGGGCTGCGGTTTGTGATTGTGGCACTCCCTGGACTTTTCTCTTACCTTCTTTTTTACAATGCAGTGAAAAGTTATTTCTGTCCCTGTTTTTTTTTTTAATTTTGATCTCAGCTACTAAACAAATTAGATTATGGTTTACACGAAATCCAGTTCCTCTGGTGTACGATCGTAGTTCTTCTTCTATGGAAGTAGGTATATTATTAATATAGCAGTGTTTTGTTTTGTCTTTGTTCTTAATCTCTCCTTTTTTTTGGTAACTGGACTTTATACGACTTATTCGTTCAAAATAAAAACAGAAGTGTTTTCTTGCCACTTTTATCTATTTTCCTTTAGATTATTACCATATACATGCTCAAGGACTGTAGCCAGTTAGCACCAGCTACCTGTACACATGGATTTGACCCTAATTTTGTACTAACTCGCATAAAATGCAATTTGACTTGCTATTGTACTTGAGAAACTTTAAGGACATTTGACTGCTACATTATTTAATATGAAATTTAATAGACAAACCCAAAAACAAGATAAACTTCTGAACCTCTGAATTCAGTTATGTAAAGGGAACAAAATATCACAGGCAAAATTTGGAAATATTATTTCGAATAATTTAGGAAATTTTCAATTGAACATAAGTTTTATAGCCACCAAAATGAACATGTTAATTAGTTTCCAAACACAAACACACATCTAGTGGTATGCATACTTAAAATTAGGAGGCCACGATATAGAAGAAACGAAGTATATGAGGAAGAAACCATGTGCAATTTGTGGTTTTAGCATATTCGCGCGTAGTTTAAAATGTATTACACATTCTAATGATGACTACTTATGCACTTTTTTAGGATTACGTTTATTTTTACCTAAAGGCATTGGTTACAAACATATTTCCCTTTATCTCTTATCACTACAATCGGTCGAAGGCCTTAGGCAGAATTATTAAAAACAGCGAATAAATCCATAATTGGATTCTACTTTCCTCTAGAAGAATTGTATTACAGAATCAGAAAATACTGTATTGTTGTTTTCTAACTGTAAATATAATTGTTTCAAAGTTAAAAGTGTTTAACTTATGAAACTAACAGAAAAATACACCCTAGAAACACAATACAAATAGATAATTGATAATAACTCAAATAACACCAAAGGACCTTTCTTCGTAACCAGTTTTGCTGCATCCATGTTAGTATAATTATACTTTATTTTAGTTTAGTCACTGCCAATATGTACATATATAAGTTATAATGTTTATGCATGCCAGAGAAGGCCTATAATCAGATTAATAGATAGTTCCTCCATGAACCTGAATAGCATCCCTTTGTGTTATGTGCCAGCAAAGATAATTCATGTAAATAGGAAAACGATTGATGATTTTTACCAATAATAGGTGCTTTATTGTATAACCTAAAAGCTATGATTGTTTGTGAATCTTATCATTCAAATCCGCCAGTGAGCATGACAGTTTGTCACCTACGCCAGTTATTTGAACAAAACAAATGATTTTGTAATGGGATTTTGAGGGGAGGGGTGGGGATTTTTGTCTCGCCCATGCAGGCGGGGCCTGAGGGAATTGGAATGTCAAAATTACACTTTTTTTCCGTATGTGATCATATGTCAAGTCAAATGGCATCAAGCGTAGAACACGTATTCACTAACCATTTGGTCTTGGGTATGTGGGGTTAAGTCAGGTGTCTGTGGGACCGGGCCCAGGATGGGGTGAGGATCATAACACTTTTTCGAACATCATGTTCTATAGCATATCAAATCGGCCATAGTCTTACAAATATCGCATATTGAATTGAACGACACAAAGATTACAACAAGGTTTTACTGTTTTGGTCTGGAGTAGTTCGGTTGAGGCTTGGAAATTGAAAAGATCAAAATTATACTTTTATCTGTTCGTCTAACATATCAAATTTAATAACCTGAAGTATCTACAAAACGTTTAACTATGAAGTGATTGGGTAGGGACTGGTGTGATTTTGGGTATCTTTCTCATAACATCCCCATCAAACAAACCTCGCTGAACTATCCCATGGATTAGAAGTTTTAACAAAATTATTTGCCTGGGCGGATAGGATAGAGTCCGCGGAGTGGAGAGGAGTGGGGGTGGGTGGCGATGATATCAAATTTAATTTTGTTTAGAAAAAAAGGTAAAAAAAGTATATAAAATCAACGGAAATGAAGAGTAGAAAAATGCCTTGGAGCGGATGTGTGTGTGTGTGTGTGCGTGCGTGCGTGCGTGCATGTGTGTGTGTTCTTGCGTGCATGTCGCGTCATGACATTTTAGGTCCAAATGAGACGTAACGACAGTATCAAAAAACGTATGTGTACACTGACATAAGTTATGCGCACTCGGTTAGAGAGACATCAGACAATTACCGAGGTACAGACTAGAATATAGCACCCTCTTTGTTGGCGTGATTAAAAAAAATGCTTTCCATCCCGTCTACCATAAGAACATTTCGTAAAATAGCATATCCAGGTCGTTAGGTTGTGTAATCACCTCCCCTTTAAACAGTAAAAACCTACAGAGTGGGTCTTACTTGCATGGTACAAATGAATATTACAAACGTTGCTCTTTTACACGTAATACACTTAGAACATTATAATTTTTGGCTTACAAAGCAATCTTTAGAACTTTTGTGTTTCATGAGAAGTGTGCTCTTTTTTATGTCTTCAGCATTTGATATGCAAATCCAAGATCATAATTTACTAAATGAGTTAAGAGACGCATACATATACACCTAGCATCGGAGAAAGATCGTCATCGAAACGCTAAATATATTAAGGAATTTGCAACCAGCGACACCTAGACCAACCGTCCACGGTATTTAAGCCCCGCTCTTCAAAATTCATTATAGCTCGTGTTTACGTCTTTTAAAATGGTAACCTGACCATAGCTCTAAGTAAAATTTTCTTTATTTTATTATAATTTTTTCGACGAAAGAGATGGCCACATGATAGACTAGCCATAGGGCCTATACCTAAATATGCTTATCGTCTTGAAATAACTAAACAAATAAATGAATAAATAAATAAATAAATAAAAAGGCTAGACTTTTCATGTGAATCGTCTGAAATGTCAACTTTATTTTCTCTGAAAAATAAAAGTAAAAAATATAAGAAAAATATTTGTTTGCAGTTTTGATTAGCGCTTTAAAAGTTAATATTTTTATAACGTAAGCTACCCCATTTCCTCTCATTACCAGTAAATGGTATATAACTTGATCAAACTGTACCTATATATTAGTTTGATCAGGGTCTCAACTATCTGCCATTCAGCCGAAACATTAAAAATCAAATTGACTTATTCAAATTTCAGGATAAGTACGGTACCAAAGACATCAATGTAGCCGAATGTGTAGGGTAATGACGGTAATCTTTCTTTCGTTGCTTTTGGAAAATGACCTGTAAGCATCATAAGCGGTTAAGTCTGTCCTTGCATAGGCAAGAGCCGCAAAGATCCTGCTTTTATGCATGCGCAGGTATGCTTGTCGTTGGTGTCTTTGTTATGTTCGATTTTCTCGGCGTTTCGGTTGTGTTGTTATGCATTTCGCACAACTACGCTTGTATACTTTATTCTACACTCCTCCTGAATCCTTCTGAAAAGTGTCCCATTTTTAATAAAATAAACATTTAAACGGTCTCAACTCTGAAAATAGCACAGCTATGTCGCAGGCTTGAAGGTGCCGTTTTACTTGAACTTAAAAAAGTAAATGCCAAAAGATCTAGATCACACAGTTTTACACGTTCCTTATTCATTGTCTCTTAGATAGCAGATGCATCCGTTAGACAATGTGATAATAACATAACTAACATTTAAACAGATAACATTTCTCCATTTACCGTTGTTGAAAAATAAGAATCGAGTTCCAAAAATGTTCCAAAGAAGTATTCGGTTAAACGAATACAACATGAGAACATGACAGTAAAGCTGTAAAACTTTACTGTTGCTGATTACGTAATGAGGCAATAAAGTTCACGTGCGTTGAGTACGTGGGAACGGAGGTGTAAGCTTTCTGCCATGTGACACTTCCCACAATCGGCATGATTCCTAGGGAGAAGGATACGAAAACAAAACACTAAGTATTACGAGAGCCGAAAATGAGAGAAATAATAACTGAGGGTTTTTCGAACTTTTGGTATATCTCAAAAAGTACTTCCGATAATACATAAAATTTTCTTTTTTTTCCAACTGGAATTCTGTTTCACGTTTCATGCAAATCATTGTGCATTTGAAGATATATATACGGAGAAACAGATGAAGTAAAGCATTTGTCCATATATGTTGTGATGTCAAGTGATAAACAAGGATATAAAATATATATAAAAAAGTAAAATTACCTTCTAATATTTAAATCACATTCGAAACTTTAAATTATTTCTTGAACAACCGCTATCATTTTTGGGCCCATGTCTGTCTGATTATTCATAATTTTGCCTTTGTGTATATCGGCTTTATGACTTTCTGAAATACGATTTTGGTATGTTGACCTCAGATTCATTATAATGAAGAAAATCGATAGTAACATTATTTTAGTTGTGGCGACTGTGTTTTTTATGTTAAGAATGAATTCCAAAGAAGTCCAAAGTTCTTACGAATATATAGATAAAAAAAAATATTTTATGTTTTATTAACATTACCCATGATGCGAAGCAATCTGTCTGAATCATGTAGACAGTTAATATTTGTCAAGATAAATTTAGGTGCTCTGATTATAGACCATAAGACTGTCATTGTTATAACTTACCAGCTTTTTTAAACCGCGTTCATCCAATACACCATTTCATTTCGTTGTGTTTATAGCATATTTTGGTTAATGTTGACGAAAGAGTGCGGTATGGAATAGCTGATTAATTATAATTTCATCGTAACGGATATAAATAGCTCTGAAAGTACAGAGTTCTATAGTATTGGGTGAATAGTAACCATACCTTTTTTCTATCCCTACCGAGCGCTTGAGCATGCAATGGTCTTACAGACATCTTCAATCAATGGATGTTTCAGCGTAATAGCAATGAACGTCATTTTGTCATAATTTAGAAGGATTCTGGTAGAAGTGTCCCATGAGTGTCACAAATGTAAGCAACTCATCAATATGAATGAGAGTTAGCACGCATTACTAACTTCAAAGTTATTACCATCACCTCCAACTCAATAGTATGAAAGTTCTGGCAACATAAGGG
Source organism: Anodontia alba (assembly GCA_964016985.1). NCBI lineage: Eukaryota > Metazoa > Mollusca > Bivalvia > Lucinida > Lucinidae > Anodontia > Anodontia alba. Next base: position 75,762,465 of record OZ024834.1, read on the forward strand.
GTAGTGTCATAATACGAATAAATGTCAGTATTGATTCTTTTTGCTTACTTTTCCAATAATGACTTAAATGAGAATAAGAAGATAATTCCCTATTCTCACGTTACAAAGCACAATAACAGAAACCAGCATTCCCTAAAGCGCATTCGTTGCTGTCTCTTAACACCTCCCTTGAACATCTAATACATCGACCTATGTTCATACCCTTTTAAGGTTTTCTTATTTTCTCTTTCATATAATCGTAGTAGAAGCTATCTATAACAATGTTTATTGTAGATTTACTCGAAACAAAATATGCTGATATTTTCCGTTAATAAATAAACTTTTTATTTAATCCACCTAAACCAACATTCAGCTGAAGTTGAACAATTGGCCCTTTGCTCACAAGACGTACAATATATGACACATTGTATTAACGACAAAATTAATCCCTCTGGCAATGTGTATTCTGACTGTGTTAATAATATTTCAACTTAGCCAGGAACAAATGAAGGCTACAAATTCCGAAATTCAAAACTAAAAACGACCACACCAGTTTAAGTACTGGTCAGAATAAATTAAAGAGAACAACAACAACCAATTCAATGAATAGCCATACCGTGGCGAAGCCATCAAAGCTGAAAATAGGAACAACCTTGTTGAGACAAGTTTTGTTCAGTTTTTCATTTTCATTTTTTTTTTCCTTTAGTTTGACCAGCTACCTGTATTTCGGGTTATATCGAACCGTTTCTAACAGGAGAGAGGAAGGCAGGCAAGGATAAAATGGGAAAGGAGTCTATGTAAATAAATATGCTAAAGTGTAATAGGCTCTAGCCTAGGTTTATATCCAAGTTAAGACGGATGCAAGGCGGCGGGGGCGTACATTAGAGCGGTATAAAACGTTCTTGCCCTACCTTTATCCAACTTGACATGACGTTTGCTATGAGGAAAGACGCACTTTATCTAAGTTGATAAGACGTTTGCAAAAAAAAAAAAGGTAAGACAGCGGTATAACACTTTCTTTATCCAAGTTGATAAGACGCTTGAAACGAGGTAGTATTATGCGCCATTTTTCATGACGTAACATTCATGCATTTTGATATAATTCATGTACGTTGATTAGTTATTTTTTATTTAAAAATACATCTGAGTGAAAATACAAATAGCTAAATATTACAGTTTAGCATTTTGGACGCTTATTAAATTTTTAATATTTCCTGCATTAAAAGAAACATTGATAAGTTTGCTTAAGATAGTAAAGATGTTCATATCATCTTATTCCTTGGAACATATTAGATATGAATACCAGAGTATCAAATGTGTATTATTATTTATTTTATTTCAATTTCTTAATATGCGAACTTTGAAATTTAAAGTATTTCATGTAACAGCGGAATTGCAAAACATGTCATGTCATGTCTTGATCCTTTATTCAAATACATTTAAACAACTACTTTGTCAATAAAACGTCTTTATTATATTTTCAGCAGTGATTAATAATTCACCGAGTGAATTATTTTATTTCAATCGTTTTGATATCATAATTGCTAGGCGACTCTGCTGACATTGTTGGGAACACCAATAACAATAGTTGATGTTTCGCGGAAAATTTGATAAAATCATGAAAATCAGACTGCAATTTTCACGTCCAGTTGGCGTTTTGGAGGAAAGTCCTGCAACACAAATATAAAGTATGATTTTCTTGATAATCTAGTTCAACTTTCGTAACAAGCACAGGATTATTTTTGCATTAAAGTGAAAACAAGATGGCGACTGATTTTCAAACTAAAACACGCCACTTGTAATTCATGCACTGACTGGAACTATTTTGGTAGGACATCATAAGAGCTGAATGTGAAAGTTCAAAGGTAAAACATGGATGAAAATGTAATAATCAGTTTATTTGTTTGTTCTGATCGATTAAGGAGAAATAATTCACTCGTGTGCTTAGGTTTGCTTGTAAAAAAACAAACTCATTCGCTTCGTTCATTCGGTTTTTACGTGCAAGCCTTAAAACGCTAGTGAATTATTACTCCGTGATCAATCAAAACAATCAAATAAACTCTATTTAACACCTTAGTAAGAAAGAAAGGGACGGAATAATTGCGGTGTTAGAGTATTGTTATCTTGTCTAATCCCGCTTCAGGGTAATGACTGCTACTTTGCACTTGCGCAGAGAGAAAAGACGCGCGCGCAGTCTAGTTATACTTGCGCGGTAGTTGGGAGTTCGATTTTAGATTGCAAAGAAGGAAGATCGAAAAAATGAAGTCTCTTCGTGGTCGCCGCTCGGCGGGCCATTGGCCTGACCCGTCGCGCTTGTACCAAAAGTATTCTAAATTTAGCGTTTAACTGTTTCGAGACTTTGTAAATAATTTGTATTTGGAACAAAATATTGCGAAAGTGTTACTAATGTGTACGTTCTTGTACGTTCGACTATAACACCCAGCAGTATATTTTCAACATGATGTTATATTTAGAAGTTGAAATTAAAGAGAGAACGACAACAATAAATACGGATTTAAAACAAGAAATAAATATGGATGTAAAACAAGAAATCAGGACTTTTCTCATTATTTCTTCTTTACAAACTGGAACGTTGAAAAAATATCAAGAGCGAAGTCGCCGATGAAATGTTTTAACCACAAAATTCTCCTGGGCAAATTACAGCACAATAACTAATACACCTTTTAGGACGATTTTCATCCCCACAAAAGTAGGACGCACATCATAGCGGTATAACACTTCTTGCCATACTTTATCAAAATTGATAAGACACATCCAAGGAGTCAGGACGCACATCATTGCGGTGTAACAGGTTCTTGCCCTATCTTTATCCAAGTTGATAATGCGCATGCAAGGAGATAGGACGCACATTATACCGGTATAACAAGCTCTTGCGCTACCTTTATCCAAGATGATAGGCGCATGCAAGGAGAAAGGACGCATATCATAGCGGTTTAACCTACCTTATCCAAGTTGATAAGATCCTTGCAAAGAGATAGGCTGCACATCATAGAGGTGTTACACGTTCTTGTCCTACCTTTATCCAATTGATAAGACGTATGCAAGGAGGTAGGACGCACATCATACCGTAAGCTACAGCAGCATGTAGCCCCGACCAGCCGTCCTATTCTGACACAAAAATAATGAGACAACTAGAAATGTGTTTGTAAAACACTATGCCCCCAACTATATGCTTGTCGATGCAAAATGCCAAAGTTTAAAAGGTACATAACTCCAACCAAAATTTGATCAGGTCATCAAAACCTTGGTTCCAAACTGCTTGCAAAATGTCATGAGCTTAAGTCAAATGGGTCCTTAGATATTTTGCTTACAAGATTTTCATTGGCCTAAGTTTGAAAAGGGGCATTACTCCACCATGAAGACTCCGACAGAAAAGAAAAACCAAATTGACAACTGGCCATACTCAAGAAGTATCTGGCAGTATTTATTCAAACGTTAATCAGGTCATTTACTGCTCACTAATAAACTATTCACTAGGTTTCAAGGCTCTAGCTTCAATAGTTTTTGAGATATTATGCTGACAAGATTTCATCCATATATTTTCTAAGGGCCATAACTCAGGAAAGGCACATAACCTTGACAAGAAAAAAAAACAACATGTGTCAGCTTTTGTTCATGAGGAATCCATATAGGAAGTTTCAAAACTCTAGCATACACAGTTCAAAAGTTAGGCTATGCATCAAAGTGTGCAATACAAAAATGCCCAAAATGAAAAAGGGCCATAACCCAAGAAGTACTTTTAAGAATTTATTCAGAAGTTAATCAGGTCATTTACTCATCGCTACCAATCTATTCTTTATAGTTCAAGGCTCTAGGTTTAATAGTTTTTTAGACATTTTGCCGACAAGATTCCATCCATATTTTTTCAAAGGGCCATAACTCAGAAAATGGGCACTATTTTGATTAGAAAAAAAAAATACGTGTCAGCTATATTTTTATGGGGGATCCAAATATGGAATTCCAAAATCCAAGCATGCCTAGTTCAAAATTTATGCTATGCATCAAAAAGTGTGCAATGTAAAAGTGCCCAAAATAACAAAGGGTCATAACTCAAGAAGTTCTCTTCAGAATTTATTCAAAAGTTAATCAAGTCATCTACTTATCGCTACCAAGCTATTCCTTAAATTTCAAGGTTCTAGCTACAATAGTATTTTTAGATATTTCGCTGACAAGATTTCATCCATATTTTCTCCAAGGGCCATAACTCAAAAAAGGGGCATAATCCTGATAAAAATATGTCAGCTTTTTTTCATGAGGAATCCATATATGAAATTTCAAAACCCTAGCATGCACATTTCAAAACTTACGCTATGCATCAAAAAGTTAGCAATGTAAAAATGCCCAAAATGACAAAGGGCCACAACTCAAAATTATTCAAAAGTTAATCAGGTCATTTACTCATCACTATCAAATTATTCCTAACATTTCAAGGCTCTAGCTTTAATAGTTTTTTAAATATTTCGTTGACAAGCTTTCATTCAAATTTTTCCAAGGATCATAACTCGTGAAAAGAGCATAATCCTGATAAGAAGAAAATACGTTTCAGCTATTTCTTCATGAGGAATCCATAACTGAAATTTCAAAACCCTAGCATGCACGTATCGAAAGTTATGCTACGCACAAAAAAGCGTAACGGACGGTTGATTGATTGTGTTGGGGTTTAACGACACGTCAACCCTTGTGGGTCATTTTTATGTCGTCTCCCAGAGAAGGGAGAAAAGAGATAGAAGAGATAGTATTGTTCTCAAGATGAATCAGTGTGTGTCTACGCATGGCTTTGTTAGTATAAGAAGGTGCATTCAGGGTCAAATCTAATAAAGTTGTGGAAATGTGACAGTGTCATCGGAAAGCCGGGTAATCAAAGGGTCCCGCTATGGCTGTGCATTTGTTCTTATTATTGAAGCAAGAACTTCTAGTTTGAATGGGTCCTTTCCGACTGACGTATAATTGAAAACCTACTCCTGGGAAAATACCACAACCTATACGAAGAATCGGTTGGAGCTGCCTTGGCATCGATTCGAATCGAGAGACGAAAAGATGGTCAGACGACGCGAAAACTATCGCCTTTAGAAGGGGAATTACAATACTGTTTGTTATTTGGAGCAACATGAATTAGTTGAAATGGTCTTGGTTTTCTAATAAACTCTATTAAAATAGACAACTTTTCTAATACAAGAAATAAAACAATATTTACTAGTAACAAGCTTCTCTGGAATTCAAAACACATACTAAATGGCAAATAAATGTCAATAGAAATAGTCATTGATAGATTGATTGATAAGCCATGGCTTTATTGTTCTTGTAAATGTTTTGTTCGTCTTGTGATGTATTTGAGTTGTATCTCCTAATACATGAATATTCCACTTGTGTATATCAATTATTGTTATAAAATCTAATATCTTATGTTATACGAAAAACCGTAAGAAGAGTTGTATGAGGGAGAATACTAATAAACTATGTTAAAAACAATCGTTTAAAGAATCCGAGGCAATAAATTAGTCCGATTAGACCGCAACATTGTTGTTATTCATATTTATAGTATAAGAATGCTAAAGATTCGTTGAAATGTTGTTTTCCTTAATAAAAATAAGATGTGTTTTTAGTGATGTTGTTTTGGTTTTTGGTTTAAGAAAAGCAGAAATAGAGTAGCATGAAACTGTAATGAAAAAAAAAATGTTCAAATTCTCATTTAGCCATAATATTTGTATTTATATCTTTAATCGTATATGCAACCAATTTACAACCTGTCATTGGTCTCACCTTTATAAAGGTCAGAATGTCGGGTCTGTTTGGATTGTTCCGTTGCAGCAATTAGATATGAATTCTCACAAGGCTTTCTAGACCACAGTTTATAATAAAATTTGTGCCCACGTCGTATTCACGCATGGGAAAATTGGCGTCGAATGCTATTTTCGTAATAAGCTCCTTTTTTAAACAAAGCTTGTGAATAAGTGAAAGAAGTTTTTCATCAGTTTAATTAAACATTATTACAGTTTATTTTATAAAGAGAATATTGGTGTTGTAAACTGACAGATTTCAAAGGGCATGGTGAAATTACATGTTGACCTGGTCACTCCACGGAGTCAAAACACTACAATATAAAGCCGGTGCAAACTGACCTGTTCTTTTGACCTCGGTCCGTGATTATGCATATAAAACTAGTTAATGGCAAAATGGGAGAACTTGGCTGGAAAACAGCGATGAATGAATGAGCCATATTTCTATGAGTGCACTACAAAGTGACTTGCGTTGTTAGATGCAGGAGCAATCCGTTATCAATATAATTATCATACGAATACAAAATCGGTGACAGGTGATATAAATCATTGATTTAATATTTATTTTAATCACTTGACAGCCAAGTCCTGAAATGTTTTAACATATAGCGGTTGTCCCACATACAAAGTTGGTTAAGGTTTCGAACTTACTGATCAGTTTTAGTCATTTATACTCGACGTGTATGCTGGTTTCTAATCCTTATTCTTCCTATGACAGTATAGTTTTCCTTTACATGTTATATATTTACTTCGAATGCTATATACGCAGTGTTTAAACCGCAAAACATCGTATGTGGACAGAAATGCAGATTACTGAAATATAATCACTATTAATCAAAGCATGTTTACTGTCGTGTCAAAGGTGAGACGATTCCATCCAAAATCCATATTGAAGTAAACTTGATTAAAACAGCTTCTCGAATATTTTTTCCTTTACCCGTGAAGCGTTTGACGGTGTCGCCACTAGCACAGATGAAGTATACAACACATTGTGTCAGTCAACGATATACCACTAAAAAAGCAAATCTGCCTATTTAGAACAGAAGGATAAGAGATCGCCGGTTTTTGACCGGATTATTGTAAATAATAACCTTGTGGAAACCCTTTTATTAAATAAAAGTCAAAAAAGATTGCCTTTGGAACACACAAAAATCCCGAAAATCGGAGACTCGGTTTGATTGATCTTCATATGCAACACTGTAGTTTGCGAGGACAACAAATATTCTAAATCATTAATTTAATAGGGTTTTCCAAGGCGGAAATTTCATTGTGGTACTTTTTGTTAAATGTACTGTAGTGTTTCACTTACAAATAATTTTCTTTTAATAATTATGTAAGTCTTGTAATCCAGGACTGAGCTTTACTGAATAATCGACACATGCATTAGTGCAATTAATTTTATAAAGCAATAGAAATTCTCTAAAAAAAATAGGGATTCGGCTTTTAATGAGCATAATGATATTAAATCAGCTTATAATCTATGGCCAATATACTCGGCAGACTTTACTTGTCTTGATAATCAATAAACGTCCTTTTCTTTGTTCACACCACAGTCTTTGTGATATGTGTTTCAATGCGATGTTTCACTGATGACAAAGAGGACCCCTACGCAAACTGAATGTGTTTGTAATCTGGAGCTGCATCAGAATTCAAGAGTGAGATTTCACTTGAGAAAAGTTTTTCAACTGACTGTTCCAAAGCGGTTCGTCTGCATTTTTTCTTTGTTAATGCATTTATAATTTCATATGTGACGTTTGTTTTGTCATTGCTTGTTCCTAATCTCTTCTTCTTTTGATGCCTCGGGCAGACTGTGTTTCGTGATTGTGGCATTTCCTGGGTACCATCACTTGTATTGTTTTATATTTAGCCTCCTTGATATTCAACCTAAAGCTGGTTACTAGATTCAGAAGATGCTGCTGCAAGGAGCTGTTCTTTTCCTTGCTGTTTCAGAGGTGTTCAGCTCATTTATCAATGGACTGCTCGTTCTCCTTTTGGTGATATGCTTTTTTGTGATGTCGTTTTCCTCTTCTTCTTTTTTCATTTTTTTTTTTTTTTTTTTTTTTTTTTTTTTTGTCGTTCAAGCCTTCTCAAGAACCTTGAAGGGTGGTAGCTGTGTTCCGTGATTGTGGTTATTCCTGGTTGTCTCCATAGTTACTTTTGCCATTACCTTAATGTAGTGGGCAATCTAATACTTGCACTGCTTTTATGATATAACAAAATCTGTTCTTGCGATATAAATGTTATAACAAAATCTGTTCTTGCGATATAAATGTTATAACTAAATCTGTTCTTGCGATATAAATGGTGTGTCAACTGTTTTCGGTCAAACACCGTCTTTCTAGGCTGTTCTGTTGGATATTTGAATAATAGAGGCCATGTTTTCCCATTTACCAATTTATCTATTCCTTATGGACTTAATGACAAGCACTCTGGATTTCGGATTTATTATTATTATTATTATTATTATTATTATAGACAGTCGCGTCGCCTGAAAGCACTTTACATTTCTGTTTCATGAGATTGCTTGTATAAATTTTTGCAAGACTATACAACAGACTTGTGTTGAACTTAGACAGAGAGCTTATTACACACCCTGTTAATCCATCTGTATGCTTTATTAATGTTCTTTTCAAAAATATGCTAGGAACAATTGTTTTATAAAAGTTTGTGTCATCCAATATGCCACTAACATATTCCCTTTGATATTTTTGTATATAATGATTAAACTATCCCATTTATTTATATTACATTGAGAAAAAGATCATTTTGAGCCTCCATTACTGTACGGGAGCGTTGTATTTTAAAACTTAAGTGTCTACCTGATGATTTGCCGAGTGCATGTTCGCTAAGAAATCTTGCAGTACTACAGTGAAAACAAAGACAAATGTCTAGTTAAAATTACCTACCTTCGGCTAACAGAGCTTCACAAACAGCCGGACTGGCTTTACACAGTTCAACAAGGTCATCTGCAATAGCTTTTCCTCCCAACCACTTGGCCAGTAAAACCAAGAAAAGTCCAAATTGACTCCAAGATGGCATTACCTTTTTCTACTGGTAACCTGAAAATAAGCAAAATAAATGCGTTGGTTAATTTGCCTGTTTCAGCTTATTTCTCCTGGTGTCATTGGTAGGCGGTATAGGAGACTTTTTTAATTCAGAAGGTTAAAAAAGAACACATTTATCACCGTCGTTTTACCATATGAAAAACAGCAACCGATTTTTTTTCGACATTGTTTACTAAGATAAGAGCTCAGCGTGAGAAAACGTACCTTCAGACAGGTGCGCCCAATGAAGACTCAAATCAGCATGCACATCCTATTAGTTGTTCGCATGAAGAAACTTGGCATCCTTGGATATCCAAAATGCACCCAGTTAAGAAAGAGTAGGCTGATCTGAAACTTCGCTGAGCGCACATGTCGGATGTTTCTGACGTGGCGGTCATGGGCTGCTAAGCATCATCATTCGATAAATTTGACTCAACGTCTTTTGAAAATAAAGTTTGTCAGTGTCTCAAAGCTTTTAAAATCTAAGGACCATTGTTCATTTCTTGTTATTTTTTCCTAGAAGCACAAGAAATTTGTTTTAGAAATGAAAACTATTCAAGTTTTTACTACTCTGAAAAAGATACGCCACAAGCCACGTTTTTCTTGGAGTAGTTAGTTTATGCAATTATTTCGAACTAATCATATATGCTGTCAAAATGAACACACAGTCTCCTAGATAGAAGATAATTGTGCTCTCACGACTTCTGGAAAAATTAAATACAAATCAGATGTGATGTTAAACACCGTTCATTATAAATCCAGTTTATAGTTTTCAGCTGCAATGTCGGGATATACACTTCGAATAATCGCTCGAATCTTGCAAAAGGGTTCAATTTTATCTGAATTTTCAAGGCAAAGAATAATAAGTTTTAATTGAATAAAATGTAACTGTGCGGTTTATTTTGTACAATAGCAAATACATATCTGTTCTTTATCAATGCACGGTAATCTAGTCTTATCAGCCAAGCTGTTTATCAATTATGCTTGTTACTGCGGTACATTCTTAACCTTATGATGGCTGATTCATTGATTATAAACCATTACGAAAGCATTTGTAATTCTCGAAATGATTCTCTTAAGACTACATGTGCTCTTACTCTGGCTCCGTTTTCCATTTTAATTTGTCAATGTCCAAGTTATGTCAATTAATCTCAGTTCTCAAGTCAGTCTTGTTTAACAATTCTGTGAAACCATATTAACGTCTCAAAGAAGTTCCGTTAATGGCTGTGGTATTGTTTTATTCAGTTTTCTTGTGTTATTTAGATATGTGTGTGTGTCTGTGTGTGTGTGTGTGGTGTGTGTGGTGTGTGCATGTTTTCGAAATACAACAGCAAAACATGATATAACTAAATACGAGTTTAAACGAGTGTTGCATATATATGAGCGCGCGCACGTTTCTAACCAATATAAATATTGTAGTGGTTTCAATTTCTTTAAAACTCACGGCTCGTCAATGTGCAGCAGGGGTCAAAATAAAAACTACACAAATACATGTAGCCGAAGGGCTGTTTCTTTTCTTGAATTCACTGTAATTTGTTGCAAAGTGATGTGAATGATGTTTATATATGGTATGACCGTCATTTTGTCTAATAACTTCTTAAATACGTCACCGCATGAGATTTACGTAACGTTGGATGATTATTCCATCCCACCCGCATGGCGTTGCGTGGATCATGTTTATTGCTAACGACATGCCTTGACCTCACTCTGCTATTTTTGGTTATTTGTGTGTGTATGTGTGGTTTTTTGTTGTTGGTGTTTTTTTTGTTTTTTTTTTTTTTTTTTGTTTGTTTGTTTGTTTGCTTTTTTTGTTTGTTTTTTGTTTTTTGGGGTTTTTTGTTTTGTTTTTTTTTTTTTGTTTTGTTTTGTTTTGTTTTGTTTTTGTTGGCCTCTGATGCGAATTGACGCAACGTAATTTTATGTTTAGAAATTCAAAGCAATAACACAATCATATTGGTTAGAAAGGTAATTGAATGGGCTAAACCATGACACCACACATGAAAACATGAAAATATTCCTTCCTTGGATTTATAGAAAATCAACAAGTAAAGAGTGAACACCTTTTGCGTTTGAAAAGTTTGAGTATATATACAAAAAGTTTTCTTGAAAACTTGTGTGTGAATACAGTGAAACCGCGCAAGAAGTTAAGTTTGTTAAATACAGTTTATTTGGTGATATAAGACTTGTTGATTTATATGTATTTTGGTATGCTATTATATATATGACGCAACGTATATATATATATATATATATATATATATATATATATATATATATATATATATATATATATATATATATATATATATATATGTGTGTGTGTGTGTGTGTGCGTGCGTGCGTGCGTGCGTGCGTGATATATATATATATATATATATATATATATATATATATATATATATATATATATATATATATATCTATATATATATATATATATATATATATGAGAGAGAAAGAGAGAGAGAGAGAGAGAGCTATCACACGCATGAAATCACTACACGACTTGAAATTGCCATGCAAATTGCTAAGTGTTTGTACAAACAAAATAAGTGTTAAAACTTCCAGCGTTGTTGGTTCTCTATGTGACTTTGTGGGTACTCGCTGCTGGACTTTTTCACGTTTTATCTTTTCGTTTTATTTTAGTGTTAAGTGGACCCTGTCTAGCATTGTGATTATCGTGTTAGTGGAGAGGGAGCTGACTGCTTTGCCTTTGTTTGGTCTTGTTTGCTGTCTGTCTTGTTTTGTTTACTCTTCCTTTTTGTCATTGGCAGGCTATATTCTGTGAGTTTGGCTCTTTCTCGACGTCTGCTATACTATTATAGGGATCAAACATGGTTTTTCATGCATTAACATTCGCCAGGTCTCGTGGGAGGTGTTGAAAACCGAGGCCTCCAGCAAATCTGTGGCCCAGGTACTATCATATTGAAAGTTGCGTAACCGTGCATTTATAGCGCGTGAATTGCCTTGTTAATACATGGCTTTTCGCCGGTTAATGCACGGATGTTAATAACGTGCGACACTGCTTTTTATGCAATAATTCCTATTAATTATTATTTTCTATAACAGCCAGTTGTATGCTGAATGTTATAGAATAGTTGTACTAATTAATGTGTTTTGTTTTGATTCTAAGAAGAAATTTATGCATTTGTCAGCAACATTTTGGTATGCTATCACAGTAAACCACATACATGATATAATCATAAACGCTGTGAAGAAATAAAGTTAAAGACCACAGGCAGAACAATAAACCTGACCACAGACACCGACAATTAGGCGCAAACCTTCTAAAACAGATCGAAGAGGCCCGACTCGTCATAGTGAAATTAAAGACGGACGCAAACTTATCGACTATAGTAGGGCTGACCATGCAACAGTTTGTCACACAACATCCGTGTTTTAACGTATCTGTCATGTATCGACAGGCAATCTTTTAACTTTATTCCGAAAAACCAAAATTACCCACAATCCTTCCGAATTTATAGATTAGGTCACCTTAAAACAACGCAAAAACCGTTTTCACTTGAAAAACATATTTTGGTTCTTTCCGAAAGTTGTTCTTAATTGGCTGTGAGGTATATTTACATGATAGGAGCTATGGTGTTGCGAACTTGGTCCCATTGCCGTTCCTTCGATTTGATCAAGACGTTTCCATTTAAGAGAAATTATTACTTTGTAAAATCATTCTGATACCATCCGATATGCATATTTTAGACATTATATTCTGGATCTTGTTTTTTTTTGTTTTTTTTTTTTCATTTGTTCAGGCAAAAATTTTTTATAACTACTAATCGTAATTCGTGGCTTATACAGATTTACTACATCTAATGAAACTAGCACTGTTTTCTAAGTAATAGGGTGAGCGGTTTAGGAAATAAAAGTTGTCTTTGGCATATAGTCACCATGTGTGTTTTGACTTCGGTCAAAAGATGTTATCGGTCAAAAGGAAAGTTTATCTGGTTATGTAAGTTTTAAATCGGATATATGAGAACCGGTCAGATAAACTCGATTGTTCTCGTAGCACCGTTTTTGTTTTTGTAGGTTTTACGACATGAAAGTCGTGACAAAGGAATGGAGCATAGCTGAAAAAGCCCGCCTTTCTTGGGATTCGAACCCGGTCTGTCCGGATAAAAATCCTATGCTCTAACCACTGAGCCAAAGAGTCGACTCCTTGGCGCAGTTGTCAGAGATTGAATATATACCTACAAGCAATGCATAATCTGCCAAGGCAGATAATCGAAGGTAGGAGTGATAGTCCGTAACACTAACCCTCTTCAACTGTCATCATTTTTTGATGACGCGAAGCCATTATCGGCGAAATAAAGTCCTATCCCGGACGAGCCCACATGTTACGACATGAGAGTCGTAACAAAGGAATGAAGCATAGCTGAAAAAAAATCCCGCCTTTCGTGGGGTTCGAACCCGGTCTGTCCGGATAAAAAATCCTATGCTCTAACTCTGACGCAGTGATCAGAGATTGAATATATACCTACAATCTACGCGTAATCTGCCAAGGCAGACAATGGAAGGTAGGAGTGATAGTCCCTAACAGTAGGTCAGAGTGTTACTTATTTTTATTTCAAACTAGCATAATAGCCGACAAACTAGAGTGTCACTCTACTCGTAAGACATAGGGAAAAAGTCACGAAATACAGATAAATAGACATGAGTGTCTTTGAAGAGGAAATGCAACACAAGTACCGCCATGGAACGATCAATAGTGATACTATGGGGGAAAGGGCTTAAACCAGATTCTATCGGTTCTAAACCCTCATCCTAAGTCCTCATGCAGTTTCTCCATGTCTATCCATATTCCATATTTGATAACGTTTCATGTGTAAACTTGAAATTATTCATACTTTAATTTCCTTCGGTTCCGGAAATTTCGTTTTAAAATAAGAAGTCACTGAGAATTTGGTCTTTGTTTTGATAGCAGTATTCTAGGTCCAAAATACCAACATTTAGACACCCCTTTCATTTTTGGTAATAGTATATTTTACCTTTTGTTTCCCAACAAAAGTGGAAAGATGTCAAATAAACCTATATCTAAAGTATTTCTGTCTTTTGGTTGATCAAAATAACTTTTGGCGACTGACTATCAATGTTTGTGGTCGGGCCTATCGTGGTACATTTTGTGAGTTTCTTGTGTCCTGACTTCAGATTGCCATTGAACCCTTTGCTTTGTGGCATCATGGAGTTGTGACTGTATGTGTTTCACTGTGATGTTTCGCTGATGTGGTGGAGTTCTCCTATTCGAACCGAACATATGTTTGTAAATCAGAGCTGCATCGCAATTAAGGGGAAAATTTTGTGCGAGTACATCTGGTTTAAACCCGAACCCAAGTAGTGTTTCTGCTGAATCTCTTACAGTTCCCTTTTGTTCGCGTGTTGCTGGTTTCATACATGGCGTTCTGTTTTGTCAGTTTTTGTTCAGAACTCTGTTGGTGCCTCGGGAAAGGTTTGTTCCGTGATTCTCCATACTTATTTTCATATTTCCGAATCAGTTTACTCGCGAGCATATGCAGGCCGACTTTAGAATATATGCGTACAGCGAAGATCCAGACCAGCCTGCGCATCCGATCATTCTGCACAATATAGGGATCTTGTTAAAGATATGGGACTAATAGCTAAGACGACCTGACTGGCTGTGCAAACTGGTCTGCTTCGCCATTCGTATATACCCTAAGGGCCTTTTTGTCAGCCGGCGACCCATGCATATGCCGAAGCTACCCGTAACTCGCCTCTCCTACATGAAGACATACATACGTACAGATAAACTCCCAACTCTTGAACATTATTAACCTCTAAAAACAATTTAGTAAACAATTCTCAAAATATTTTAAAATAGGTCTTTAAAACTAAAAGAAATTGTGACGGTACCCAGGAATTACTACAATCACGAAACACACCCCTCCCAAGCACCGAATAATAATTAAATTACTGTACGTGAAACAACCGCTCGAAACAGCACTTTCTCGAAAACGGAACTGCAGCAAAAGTAACGGCCACATGTAAAACTGGTTGTGGTAAGTCAAACCTGGTTTTATCTCCTTTTGTCCTTAAGCAACTTCAAACATAAACAGAAGATGCAATATATTTCAAGTACAGACGAAAAAAAAAACAACAGAAAATGGTCGAAGGTAGAGACTACAATACTAGTTTGGTTTCAATATATATACAGAGACACAATCTATTTCAAGCACAGACGGAAAAAACGGAAAATGGTCGAAGGTAGTTTAGTTTCAATATATTTTATTTATATATCTCGTCCATCCATCAATATATCTACCATTACATGAGTAACGTAAAAATGTAAACAGGATTCGTCATGCGCTTATTTCAGATTGAAAAGAGAAATACATAACACCAACAGTATGCGAAGTGGGTGACAACAATTAGAATTACAAGAGAGTGGATCCATGTCAGAAATTGAACCTTGGAGAAAAAAACAGCAGTTTAAACCACTTGCTGGATTATAAACCATATGGTAGAGTTTAAACCTGGTTTTATGGACTTCCTAATTTGCCCGTAGTCCTGCTACAGTTTCCGGTACATATAACTGTTCTGTCAGCGTAGGGATTTTCTTACTCGACATCCGTGCACCAACACAGAAGAATATATATCATTTAATTTGTCAATACTATAATGAAGCAAAGCCGTTTTCTTCGATTCCTTTTATTTTTTAATCTTCCGCCACCACTTTGACACATCTTCGTCGCCACACTTATTCTATAAATGATTTGTGGTTTTCCAGTAGTTCTCTCTCCTAATTGATACAATAATTTCTTCATCTATGACCAAAAACGGTTTGAACTTTGGTCTTGTCACAATGTTTGTGACGCATTATCATACCTTTTAGACAACATTTTTCATTAGATTTGGCACTAAGTTTCACATACAAATAGTGGAAATTCCGATAGGTACTATTTTTGCTTCTCTAGTAGCAGATTTTTTTTTTTTTTTTTTTTTTTTTTTTTTGTTATGAAATAGATTTTATGGTGTCTGTTTCTGATGATAAGAAAGTTATACCATTATATTATTGAAGCTTTTAACTCAACTTCTAGATATTTGGACAACCTTTTGAATATCGACAATCCGTACTGGTCAAATTTATCCAAATGAATTTCAATTAAATCTTCTGATACCGAAGCTGCATTTTAAGATTTGCATTATTAATTTCTAATGGTTTTGGTTCATCTAAAATTTATGGCAAACGCAATGATTTTGATCTTGACATTGTTAATTTCCCATTTTTGGATGGCTATGTTCCTCCTGCCCCTTCTTATGGTGTTCACATTTCTCAACATATTCGTTTTGCTAGAATATCTAGTCATTTGGCTGACTTCAATGCTCGTAACAAAACTTTGACTGCCGAACTTCTCCAACAAGGATATCGGTATCATAAATTTAAAAAAGCTTCTTCTAAGTTTCATCGTCGACACTAAGAATTGATCTTTAAATATGATACCGGACTGACCACACATCTCGGTAAAGGCAGGACTGTCATCACAAAGGAAATGTAACCATAGGAGACCCAAGCCGTCATGGTTTGCCATACAACTTCGAGCTGACCTTTCCTTAATTGGCGATTTCCACTTGAGGCAGTTAGGTTGGATTCAGTTGTGCAACATCTTCACTTTCATACTCCTAGCCGTTAATATCTAGATCGTAAATGCTATAACCTATATCAATATTCTTAAGTTGTTGTTGTGCAGACCAATCTCAAGAAATAGAAAGAAATTTAATTACGATCTCGTTCTGGTGTCTTGCTTGGCGTGTATATCAAGAAAAACGACATATATCTCAGAACAATCCGAAATTCGTAAACAAACTCCTAAACCTCATTGACTTAACTCAATAAAGTCGCTATTTGTTGCAATTTAGCAGACGTGTATCTTTGGGCTGAGGTAAGCGTAATTAGTTTTACGTCTGACGGTCACCTCTATCAATTCATTCTACACATTAAAACATACAAAAAGCCGAGGGCACCCATTCTCTCAGGGAAATTTGAGTGGTTCAAAATGTAAGCACCACCACAATCCTTGAGGGCGAGAACATCAGCTTAAGTCGTTGTTGAAGCTTGCAAAACACATTACCTATTCATCTTGGGTCGCATCATAATGCGACCTTCATTTGTGCAGTTTGTTTCGTTTACGTTTCGTGTGCTTCTTGGGCTTCTCGACGTAGTATAATATTTTTTTGTTTCCGTTCTATAAGTCCATAGATTTGTATAACCGTCGATGATCCTTCCATGATAAAATGTTTTAATATGAATATATTGTAATATTGAAACTTGGCCACCATGAGGTGACGTAATCTACTTCCTATCTGTTACATGAAATATTCTCAGAGGTGTGCCTCTAGTTTACGTTTTATGCTGAGAACAACTGTAACATAAACGTGCATATGCCTTCTTTGAAGACGCATTCCCAAATAGGCGTTTCTTGTTTCAACATTACTCTCAGATTTCTTTCCTCGTCGTCGCGGTAAAATATTTTATAAATGTCTGCAAGTAAAGAAATAGAGAATATTTCTTATTATGTTTATGTATAGGATTGTAGGTGAGTAAGTAAATGGGATGATTTTCGTGATTAATTTCACTTTAGCAAAACCACAATGTAGACGGCTCATGTAGATCATGTCTTATAGTAGTTCCAGTGTGATAATCCACTCGTACGGAATAAATCTCATCTTTTGCTTTCTATCACGCTCATAGTTGTTAATAGAAAGAGTATATTTATTGCTTCATAGCTCCTAAAACTCTACAACTCTCACACGGTTTTGCAGAGATCGACATATTTTGGTAGCTTTCCTCATACACTGTGTTGGCCAATCGGACTGCAGTTTTCCCAGCCACAGTATAACAACAAACTCATTACTGTGTGGTGGTTAGTAATTACCGATTTGTGCGATTGCCCGAGGCGAGAGGGTTGAACATCTGCTCTGCCCTGCACTCTCCTCTCCCTGCCCAGCGTTACCAGTTGTCAAAAGAAAACACATCGCCCTGATAAGATGTATCAACGTGTTAGGTTTCATGACTGTATTCCATACTATTCAGGCATTATGGCCCGGACACGAATTTTGACCAAGGGCAGAACATCATAAATAGAAAAAGCAAGAGTTCTTCGTCTTGTTCGAGACACATCGTCCTGATGATGGCCCTGAGGAGACTGTGCAGATATGTAGATCTTCGCACGTTCCTCGAACACATACTATGGCATGATACGGTAGACAGCATGTACTGAGTAGCTTCTAAAATTTGAATGAGTTAAAATAGTATTATCATAAATACAATGTATACCTCGAGCCATACGACAAAAAAAATGAAACATCAACTTTTTAAATAAATGTCAAAAAGATCGCCTTTGGAAACAAATACCACACTACAGATTAGAAAATGGGAGTCTCGGTTTTATTGAGACTCTGCATAAGCAGTAATGAATTTTGCAACACTGCTTACGCCCTCTAGCGTATACATGAGCAGAATTCCATTTTCAAAGATACACAATGAGCCAAAATGAACTCAAAGGAATTGAAATGTAACCTGAGATATGCCTTGATCAGCCTGCCGACCTAGAGTTGAATTGATTTTACTCACACCCAGGAAAAATCTTGAAAACTTTTCTCTAGTATTGTTTCCAAATTAGGAGTTACTCACAGAGAGACCAAATTCTTTACTTTAGCGATATCTCCTATTTTCGAAGAGATAATTCCTAGCTTCAAGAGCAGACCCTATGGTAAAGGAGCAATTATACTATGTAAGTTGGTGTCTCTTTATTGCATAGACTTTTTTCTTACGCATGTTACGCACATGCATAATGTACTATACACACTGCCAACACACATATGGACCTACACAGTCTGATAAGTCTTCAGTGTCCGCCTATAAAATACTGCACCGATGGATAACACGGGCCCTGATAACTGTGTAACAACGCAGGATGAATTTATCAGCATAAATCATATGTTTATCTATTTCAAAGATTTCTCTTTTTGACAGGCGTTTCATAATGTTTTCGCTGATACATACATACATACACACACACACACACACACACACACACACACACACACACACACACACACACACACACACACACACACACACATACATACATACATACATATATACACTATGCGCATACAGCCTAGATACTGTTCACCTGGGTACCAGCTGACCTTGCCACCTACCTACCTACTAATACATCACGATGCCTATTACTCAGCAACATACATGTATGCATACAAACATACGTAAATATCGTTCATTTACCTACCAACTTACCTCCCACCTACCTACCTATCTACCTGCTTACCTACCTACCCATCTACCTACCTATCTATCAATCTATCTATCTACCTACCTACCAACTTATCTACAAATGCATCACTTTTTATCAGAAAATAATACATACATACATACATACATACATACATACATACATACATACGTACGTACGTACGTACGTACGTACATACGTACAAGTACATACATACATACATACGTGCGTATGTACGTACGTGTGTAAGTGCGTGCATATGCAAGTACGTACATACATACATACATACATACATACATACGTTTGCTTTTGTGCAAATTATGATAATGTTATATAAAACACGGCATATAAAAAATGGGGTCGAAAGGAAAGGGGAGGAAGTGTCGACCATAAGAAGAAATGTATGTATGTATGTATGTATGTATGTATGTATGTATGTATGTATGTATTCGATATGTATTCGATATATATTATTTATAATCACGTAAAAGTTATATTATTTATAATCACGTAAAGTTTGACAGACATTTCCACTATCTAACAGCAGTATTTGCCGGATACTTTCTTTTGCTTATATTCTGTTGTTGTTTTTTTTGTTGTTGTTGTTGTTGTTGTTTTGTTGTTGTTGTTTTTTGTTTTGTTTTGTTTTGTTTTGTTTTTTTTGTTTGTTTGTTTGTTTTTTGTTTTTGTTTGTTTTTTTCGTTTGTTTGTTTTTTTTTTTGTTGTTGTTGTTTGTTTTGTTTTGTTTTTTGTTTTTGTTTTTTTTTTTTCTGTTTTTGATATATTGTATATTTCAAAAGAATCCCTATTCGGACCAGGATCTAACAAGTTTTGTTTGGTAAATACCTCTCTCCCATTCGGATAAGTAAGGCTTTTTGCATCAACTAAAATTTCTTCTGTCCGCTTACAGCCATGCAAACTCCAGTTAAGAGCTTCATAAAACAATATTCCGTCTATCAGTCACTGAAAATGAGAGTTTACGATGTTCGTCAATAAATGTTTGGGATCTCTCAACCAAAACTGACAGTTCATTACGATAAGTTTACAATGTCCAGACGTTAGAAAGCAAAAAAAAGATGGACTGAGACCAAGCTTATTTGCTCTGCTAGCTATTGATGCGTCATATTCAGTATTTATAGAACTTTACAACCTCTGCAAATAAGCTTCACATATCTTGCACGCTAGAACAATCCAGTATTACATGATCGTTTTAGCTTACGTAGTCGCCAGAAAATTAAAAAGGATATCAGAGGTTTCTGTTATGTTCAGATTCACATAAATAACATTTCTTAGGATTTCGCTGCATGTGCAGAATTGCTACACCCTTGAAAACTAATAATATCTGTCATAATGTATGAAGTTTTGATGTTTGATGTTATATCAGAATCAGTAGACCGTAAGTCAAGTAGTTTTGTTGATTAATAACTAATCCTTTTCCTCCTTTCTGTCACTTTCTGACACTCAGTTCAGTCAGATGAACAATCCTACTATTGATGACTGAATAAGAGAGACACTGGCTTGTCCGAAGCAAAGGCTGGCTACATGAGCCAGCAGATCATTCTAATGCCGTCATCGTAGATTTGGGAACCCGGTCTGAACCAGCGCAGCAGGAACTGGTCGAACAAAATTAGTTTAGAAGACATAGCCCGGGCAGGCTATACCAGGCGCAATTTCACTGGAAATGATGCAGAATATTGTCAGTTTTGCAGGTCAGAAATCAGCTTCCTAAATTGTATAATAAATTCTCTGAGAAAAAAAAAACACGAAAATTGAAGACTGGGTTTGATTATGCCTATTCAGTTACAGAAATGTACTTTGCAAATAAAACCTACAAAGGTTATCGGAAATTGGAGTCTCTGTTTTATTCAGACAGCAATGTTGTTTGTGCCGGGTTGTTGTGTTTGATGGGTCCTGCCAAAAAGGGCAAGAGAAACGTCCAGGGAGTGCCACAATCACAACCCGCAGACCCTTCCAGACACCAAGAGGAAGAGGAAACAGACAAAACCTAATAAGCGCAAATCGAACAAATACACAAATAGCACCAAGACCAACAAGCGCAAATCGAACAAACACACAAAAAGCACCAAGACCAGCCCCCCCCCTCCCCCACACTCCCCTACCCCCCCCCCCCCACTCGCCACCCCTACCCCCACACCCGTCACTCCCCATGCGAGGCAATCGCAATGCCAAAAGGACCGAAAAACACATTACAAGGCAAGACCAAAACCAATCGCCTCGCAGAACAAACCACAAAGCAACAAAAAGCAAGACAAACACCTGGACCACCGCCCCATAATGGCCAGCAGAACAAACCACCGGCGGGTTTAAAGCACCTCTACAGCCGGCCAACTTCAGCCTGGGTCCCGATGCTACTACTCGTTATACAGAAATACATAAAAATTTGGTTCGCATAAAGGCTCCCAACTCAGTCAATGCATCAAAGCGAAAACATAAAAATCAAATTAATTACTATGATAAACAAAGACGAGTAGCCATGGCTTATTCTACTGTATGCCAGAGTTAATGAAAACCAATAGTTGATCCACGGCGGGCCAAGCCAAAGACATATCTTCAAGTCCTAACCCACTGGTTAAAGTTTTTACGAAGAGACCGCCTTTGAGTCTGAGGCCTGAACCGCCGTCGGGCAATTAAAGAGTGAAGCATATTCATCAACAATGATTGGATTAATAACTAGGCATGCAGTCTGCCGCATAATATCCAGACTAAAGCCAATTCTTTTATAACGCTTAATTAGTTTTCTGAATTGCTCCGAAAAGTTAGATTTTCCCACATTTTTTCTAAATCTGTACACTAAGTCACCGTAAAATTCTGGTTCCGATATACCTTGTTGCAGAAACATTGATCACATCTTTGGTAAAAAGAAATCTGGTTGCTTTGCTTTTTGTCGTCGTATATTAGGCGTTATAGTTTTTTACTATTTCTCTTGGTATCACTGGTAGGCCATGTTTCCAAAGGCAATCTTTTTGACGTTTATTTTACTATACTGCAGATGGTATTAGTGCCGTGTGGCGGCGGTAGAACGTCTCCCTGTACTTTACCATAGTGCAGATTATATTTCATTTCCTTTGGGATCATTGGGCCCATTGTGGAATCTTTGAAAATAGAGTTCTGCTCATGTATACACTAGAGGGCGTCAGCAGTGTTGCAAACTTCATTACTGCTTTATGAAGAGTCTCAATAAAACCGAGACTCCTATTTTCTTATCTGTAGTGTGTTCTTTGTTTCCAAAGGCAATCTTTTTGACGTTTATTATTAAACTGGTTTAAGCCCCCTAGTAATTTTCCAATACTGACCGATCCAAGGTAACCAGTGATATGTGTTACGAAAATGTGATGGATTCATAAATGCTTTGTGTTTCGGTGATTATGCAGTAATGCAAGCGCTTCCGTATTTTGGCAGAGGCTGTTGACACGGCAGCCAGAGAGGGTATTTACAATGCAGCCGGGAATTTCAAATAACAAAAACAGTCAGGCATTTTTAAAATGTGGGCTCTTGTTTAGTTAAGAAACATCTTCTAAGACGATGGCAAACAAATTATTCTTTCTTCCTTGCACACTAATGTTATGTTTGTGTATCTAACAGCAGGTTCATGGAATGTCTATTGTTTCACAAACCATTTGAACTTTTTTGTCATTCTGACACAAACCTCGGAAGGGCAACATTCTTCTGCCGCAAAATATCATTATTTTGCTGTTGTCAGTGAAAAAAAAGAAAATTTTGTGTTAACACATGAAGCAAGTGATGGTAATTTAAACACACATGACCTATTATATTATACTCGTTCTGAGGTCTTTTTTATTATTATTATTATTATTATTTTACCTTTTCCTTCTTAATTGATGTTTTTATTGTATGTAAATATTATTTGTTAAAACTCTGAAGACGGCCGAAAGCGCGCCGTTTTTATTAGTGTCAAGCACTGTTAATGATGACATCTCATTACATGCTTGTGTTGGCGACACAACAGGCGACTATAACAAACATTTATCCAAAGAGACAGAACTTTCTCTCTGTCTTATAATACAGAATTTTTTTCAGTTGATATAAAAGACTGTATTTGTATTGACTTTTGGTAAGCATATTGCTTTTTCACAGATATAAGGGTTTCTTTCCATAAATAAGTCCTTAGAGACCTGATATATGGCTGATGCTTTAAATGAACTAGACTTTTCTTTTCTGCATATCACTAATAAAGAATCTTGGAGTTGTGAATACAGTTTACTGGGACTTACTAGTGGAGGAAGTAATTTTTAAAGCAATATGTATAGTAATATTAAGAGTAGCATCACAAACTATACCGCCTGCATCGATTCTCTTTGGACTTATTTGATGCTCGATTTTTCAACGATAAATAATCGCCGCGGACGTCATAGTTATTTAAAATTGATGTTTAACAGCTCGCAAACATTGTTTTGTTTAGTTAGGAGTTCCACATATAAAATCATAATGACAACATAAATACAAATGTCAAAATAATTTCATTCGCCTTACGCCACTTGCATCACACGTCTTACAGGGAGTCTAATTGTAGATTTTCGTTCAGTTTTATTGTCAGTAGTTTGCCTTGCCTGAAACCGTATAAGGTTGCAAACTTGCAATAGTCTCTCTATATGAGATCATACAGAAACGTAAGCACTGTAAGTTACCATTGGCTGAAGAGAAAACTTTCAAGTTAAACAGGAACAAGAAATTTAAATTGGAGACATGATAATATTTGAGACCGCGGCATGCCGGGAAAGAATTAAATGACAATTTTATCAGCATTTCCCCAGATCATGTTTAAATTTTGATTTCATTTTTTTCCTACAATTGAAACCTCTATAGAGCTGGCTGACAATCAATGAAAATAAAGGTGCATGTAAAATTCTAACAGCAAAACACTGAATACTTAATTTTACTTGCATATTTTTAAGATAAGCTTTTAATGTTTATATAAGGAAAAGATAACCGTTATACATGTTAGCGTGGTTAAGTATGCCTTGCGGAGGAATTAGTTATTTTAATATATTTAGCCTAGACATCTAAGTAGGAAAATAAAATATTATATTTATACTAATGCAAGATGTCAACTGAATCCCATCATAGCGGGTTATTAAAGATTAAAACGACGAAAGCTTAAGACTCCTTAAGAATGATAAATCAAACAGATACTTGTATAATATAAAAGAACATTCTGCTAAACAAAACGTTAAAAATGCATCGATAAACATTAATTTAGTCAAAAGTTATGGTTATTTTAGTGGCATTTTAGTGTTTCTCTCAGAATTTTGTCAAATATGAAAACTCAGTGTTAGTATAAATAAGTTTCTATCCCACAATGCACTATTCTTTGATGGCATTGGGGTCTTGAAATTTAAATTAGATATATCTTTGTTTTGGTACCCTAAACAATGCCGTTCTTGTAATGATATTATGGATCACTTTGATAAAAACAGATTCTTTTCATAATGAAATGTAAATAAAATCTATCTAAACTATAAATTAAAATTGTGAATATTTTAAAATTATCTAAATCCCAAAAATATCAATTTGTACCGTAAACTAAATAGTACAACAGATTCTAAAAGGACTGACACTTGTGAGCAACAATTACACACCTGAAAAATGAAAATGGCAACCGTGTCGAATTTACTTTTGGGCAGATTGGCTAGGTTCGGCCACTTAGGCTTCATCAGTGTTCTCATATAAATTATCAAAATAACAGAATGGGCTCAGAGATCTCCGGCTGTGTACAGAAAATAAAATTAATATTATAGTGAAATACGGTGCTAGCATCAGCAGCGGTGAGGATAAATAGATTCTTAAATGTTTAAGTCACGTCAATTCAGTGTCGTTTCTCAGATACAGGGACAAAAAGAGACAGTAGATGAACGAAAATAATAAAATGGTAGCGGAATAGGGCAAAAGCGAATCACAATGCAGAAACACAAGACATACTAATACGCTACCCGTTCACCGACCTGTTGCAAGTAAGCAGGCCCTTACCATCAGTTGATATCCAAAGTAGCTAAACCAGTTTGAAGTCTAGCAGTACATAAAATGATTTTTTGTTTTTAAATATGTTTCGGTCATCAGCATTAAAAAGCAGTAATTGGACAATTCGAACATGTTTTCGGAACACTTAGAAACATCCGTTACACAACCATAAACGAACGATAATAAGTATTTTCTAAACGTTAAATCAATAAGAAACAAATGAGCAAAAGTTTCAGTCCACAGTTTTCCTGTAAAAATATGAAATATTTCAGTGCTACTTTCGCCAGTTAACTCAAGAGACATGCATTTTAAATGATAATTATAAATATAACTTTAATGCTTCATTTTTTTTTCGTAATTAAAACACAAATGTGGTTCGATTCTTAAAACAATGAACAAAAACACCAGACCCGTGTAATAAAAGCTTAAAACTGGAGCAAAGACGTGGAAAGATGAAAAGTCAGTTTAATAGGTCGGCATGAGTGTTTGCAATAATGCGCAGGTTATGTCGATATACGTGTTCAGTGTGAAACAAGCGTCAGGTAGCATTCATCAGGATTAATCTTCTGTTGGTTTGGCTATCGCACTTTGTTCTGTAGAATAATATCCTCACTTCCCCTGAGAGAGACGCGAGAATAAAGGAAAAATTCAATTATTGTGTAAAGACTTTCTCGCTTGTATGAGTTGTGTTTATTTTTGTCTGAAATGAACTGCAGCAAAGAACAGATCAGTGCAGCTAAACGTCAAACTGGCAACAATAAAACATCTTCTGAATCTAAATTAGATGCTTGGAATAGTTTTTGTTTTCGTCAATTTTAATACAAGTACTAGATTTGCGCAAAATGCTATTGCCAAACTACTAAATTCTACTTTGTTCTACTGCTCTCTACATGGCTGCGGTACAAGAAGATTGATAAGTGTTTCCTTATAAGTGTCCGGGGCGGGGCCAGTTTTGACACGGGGGATGGGACTATGATTTGAACAATCTTGGTAGAAGTCTACTAGATGAAGCTACACACTAAATATTAAAGGCCTGGGCCTTCTAGTTTCAGACAAACATTTTTAAACGTTTTCCTTACATGAAACTATGTAAAACAAGTGACCCCTAGGGTGAGGCCATTTTGACCTCAGGGATATAATTGGAGCGCTCTTGGTAGAGGTCAACTAGATAAATCTACATACCAAAAATCAAAGGCCTGAGCATTCTAATTTCACACTAGAAGATCTTTTAAGTGTTTCCCTATATAAGTCTATGTAAAACAAGGGCTTGGCCTTTTTTGACCACAGGTTTAAACAATCTTGGTAGAACCACTAGATGAAGCTACACACTAAATATTAGAGAGAGAGTGAGAGGGAGACAGACCGACAGAGCACCTTTGCCTCGTTGCATTAACAAACATTAGGTTCAGATCTATCTCTCTAAAATAGTCACAAAACATCACACAACACAGTACATACCAGTACATACCATATCCTTATGCTGAGCCCTATACAGTGCCACGAGCAGACCAGAATAGACCCAGATCATACAACGCATCCCCCATTATTAGACGGATGTTTTGCCCTTCTCCCTATCCCTTTTCGATACATTTGATACTTACACAATACGCTTAGGAAACTTGTGTGGAAAACGTAATAACTCAAGAATAACAGCAGTGCTCGTTCTGGCGAGAACGACTCAAAGCGAGAACCCAAACACATAGCGCGCTCTTGGCACATGCACAGATAGGTAAGGGGAAGTCACGATAATTTTTATAGTGCAAAGTAATACATGTTACAAGAGATCTATCTAAGTAAAACAGACATAGTATATTTCCAGACGATATGGAACGAGTTCCCAGTTCTGATACTGCCATGGTAACCAATAAATAGCGATCGAATTAAAATATCATCACGAAAACATGCCTATATAATTTTGACCCCCTTAAACCCCACTTTTATATAGTAAAACTGGGGTTTACAGGGATATAGATTATTTTATTTATTTCTGCTCAAAAACATAGATTGTGGGTATTCGTTAGAACCGCCTCGCAGAATGAAAAATATTTGAATTTTTTGTCTGAAAACTTTCAATTTTTCGGTGATTAACTTTTCAGCATATTTGAATAGGTATGTTTTCGTAATGTAACTACAACTTGATTTGACAAGTGCCCTGGCGTTGGACGTTATGTGATCTAGGCTAACGGATTCTGATCTTAGAAGTGTAAGCATTCATGTGGTTTTGTAACGAAATCGGTTTCAGTTTGACTTTATACCTTTTTGTGTGTGTGTGTTGTGTGTGTGTGTGTGTGTGTGTGTGTGTGTGTGTGTGTGTGTGTGTGTGTGTGTGTGTGTGTGTGTGTGTTGTTGTTTTTTGTTTGTTTGTTGTTGTTTTTTGTTGTTGTTGATTTGTTGTTGTTTTTTTTGTTGTTGTTTTTTGTTGTTGTTGTTTTCTTTTTATTATTATCATTATTTCTATTATTTTATATTGCGTATAGCCCAGTACAGGGCTTCATGGTGTCGGAATATGTCGATGTCGATTCTGAAGTTGTAGGAGTTTTCCTGTAAATCCTTATCAAGAAGATGGTTTCAATCTTAACACATAGTCCCAACAAGATTAACGCATTTTGTCAAGATTCAAGAATCTATCACATGTGGTTTATGATTTATGACCCATGGTCGGATGTATGGACGCACATCTAAACCTAGTCTTTTCATGAATCCATTTCAGGCGGTAAAATTTATAGCTCCAGATTCGCAGACAAAATATGGGATTATAAAGCACACGCCAACTTTGGCTTGTTGCTGTATTTCGACGGGCCGATCAGTTTTACCTCGGAATTTGCTGTTTGTATAGAAATGAAAAACCTGAATAGTTTCACTGATCAGACAAAAGCATGACTATAATTTCTCACAATATAACACACACTAATATGAATTTAATAGGTGCTACCTATATCCGTGCGTACAAATTATCATCACATGCTTCATAGGTGGGTTGGCCAGATCTAACGAATTTGATTTCAGACCACACTTGACGTCTAATCCACTGCATGAATTGCGATATACGTAACGTCCAAGTCAACAATATTTCAGTAGTTCAGAAATATTGCCTCCAAATTTGTAGGACTTTTACCCGACCCGATCACATGAATTCGGGTATTGCTTAGTTCCTAGCAGTTCTGCCATGGAGGCTTTAGGTAGCCCATCTATTTCGCGGGCCCCGATGGGCGGGGTCATACTTTCCAAATACCGAAAACTAGTGTATGCCATTGACAAGTACAACGACAATATACTATCGTTCGCTTACCTTTGTCGAAGTGTTTTAAGATCATCACGTGAAAAGAGCGTAGTCTATGTGTTATCTAAAAATCTACATCAAAGTGTACCTTATGCACAAAACGAATCATGCTTAGCTTGTAAATAGACGGAACATGGATAGAAATAAAATTCGACGTAGAGACAAAATTCAAAATGGCCGCGATCGCAAATTTTGTAGGCTGACGTCATAAGTCTCGTGATTCAACCCCTTGCAATTGGAATAGTTGGCGTTATCGGCTGTTTTGTTGCTATTATCGGCACGGCCGCCGAGTCAATAGTCTCTGCCAAATCACGGAACGTTTATTGTTTTACAGGATAAGCACCGAACCACCCAAGCGTTTGTTGGACCATCACATTTTTGGTCACACACATCACTGGTCACATAGGTAGTCTATAGTAGTGCGTCTGCACGCCGAACCGCTCCGCAGTTCGGGGAACTGCTTCAGTTCCCGTTGGACGCACTTATTAAATTCGCACAAGGTAAACTACACAAGACATCTTTATTTTCAAAGTTACCGCCCTTAAGAATGAATAATACTTTCAGGGGAATCAATCCTATCAAAGTTTGTTCACCCCACCCCTTAAAACTTACAGACAATCGGACTACTATGAAAGGGAAGAATTTGCTTTGCTAGTAGACCCTATTCAGAAGGAGCTAGATGTGCAATAAAGCACACAGGAAGTCACAAAAGATGTTAAACATGACGGGCAATCTATCAGTTGAAGAAGCCCCTTAAAGTGTGTTTTATCAATAATATAAATTGTAAGATATAAATTGTGACCCCACCACCTCGTTATTGCAGATCTGATTCAGTGTTGATACGAAATGAACTTTATGTTGTACCTCTCTCACGGAAATGAGGCCATTATTACTGAAGCATTCAGATATCGTTTCGATATTTGGATGACTTACTGAATATTGATAATGGTTGATAATAGTTGATAAAATTTATCCAAAAGACCTACGTTTAAATTAAACTAACATATTTTATACATCTGATACCGAATCGCTGTTTTTTTGTTTTTTTTTTTTTTTTGTTTTTGTTTTTTTGTTGTTGTTGTTGTTGTTGTTTTTTGTTTGTTTGTTTTTTTGTTTTTGTTTTTTTTTATTATTATTATTATTATTATTATTTAAATTTATCAATACATGTATTTATAAGTCCATAAATTCAGAAAGATTGTTGGCAAAACTGTTTTTTTTTTTTTTTTTTTTGTTTTTTGTTTGTTTGTTTTTTGTTTTTTTTTTTTTGTTTTTGTTTTTTTTTTTTTGAACAAAAAAAATAATCATGCGCCACAAAAAGATAGATTACAATATGAAATGTTTAGGCAAGCATGGCTATTGACCCAATAATGATTGAAAACTTCGCTTCTCTCTTTAATATATGGCGGTAAGTCGGTCCTCAGACTAGATGCCGGGTTTGGCAGTTTCACATATGTCGCTTGTTTTGTCATGATTTGTTCCTCATCTCTTCTTCTTTGGTGCCTCGGGAAGGCTGTGCTTCGTGATTGTAGTATTTGCTAGGTATCTTTTTTTTATATATTTTTGAATACAGAGACGTCTTAAGGGCGACAGTTTTGGAGCAGCAGTCAACATTTGTTCGCTTTTACTCAGAGATATGAGCCGAAGCTCAGCATTTCCTACTCTCTGCTTAGCACTCTGTGGATAGCCAAAGATCCAAAATATCTTACACCAGTCTGAACTGAGTCTTCGCTGGGCGCAAGTGCAATCTTGTAGGAAATATGCCTCGGCACATATATCTTTACAAACTGAACTAGGTGTAGAGAAGTCTTTAATTTCCAAATAGTCATTAGCTGCTGGGTCATTAAACTAGTGGGTGGCTATCGAAAGTTTCAACTTAAATTTATGTTAATTTTGTCCGGCTAATGGTAAGGGTTAATTACATTAGTTTATCTAACAGCTTTCCGCAATTCCTTACCGGGAAAAGTTAAGTTCTGCTTATACGAGAAAATGCATCCTCCCTCTTCAGTGCTGTGATCTTATGGAGGCTCTTAAAGGGAATTTTTAGATTGGCAATTTTGTCTGTTTATTGGCAAAACAAATTTCTTCGTTGTTCAGGTAAGCATTAAAAGCTGTCATGTTGTGTCCCATATGTTCACATTAAACTAATAATTGTCTGTCTGGGTTCTTTTCAGTTTCCTTTGTTGACAATCCCCGCATCTTTTGGTTTTAAAATGCCATGACAACACTTTCAAGAAGCCTCCTTGTAAATGACAGGTATATACCACCTAATCATCTGGTCGTTTGTTTTCAATGTATTGTTCAGAAATCTGCGACCGCGTGTATTATGCGACGCGTATATCTTTTTCTGGAAAACGAAATAGTACTAAATTCCCTGATGTTATTTCTTATCTCTCTTATGTTTGGCATGCCACCACTCTTAATCCTACAGAAGACTGTGTTGTCACATTTTCGCGTTATTATTTGTTTTAATTAGAGAAAGACAAAATACGCAATGAAATTACCAATATGAATACATTGATATTGTGATTGGAACGGGCGGAACTAGTTGACACAAAACGCCAAGGTGTGTATTATAAATTGATCACTTTTTATATACACAAATCTACTATTTTAATAATTTCAATTTGATATCAAGAAATATGAATGTAATATGTTGAACTACTTAATCTTATTTCTGTATTAGATTCATTATTGCCCATCTCGGTATTTATTTATCTCAATTCATTATATAACGAATTTCGAAGGTTCCGTAACAAATTACGGCCAGTGGATTTCTGGGTAATAATATATTTATACAATAAATAATATTTCAGTATATTTTAGCAATCATACAATAAAATCTATTTGTATTCAATATGGCCCTATTACATATATGCGCGCTTGCGCGCGTTTTTAAAGCATACTTCATGAAGATTTAATAGACTTAATGCATACATTTGCTACTAATTTAAAAAGCATTAGCTTTACGTTTGTGATCAGTTTCCTAACTGTCTAATATACCACAATTCTGTACAGTTAATATGTAGCACTGATCATTTTGGGTGCGTCACTGAATAATGTTTTGCATGATTCAAAATGGTTGTATATAATATACGAAAAAGCCACGGTACCCAACTTTACTTTGAGAATGGTTGCCTAGAATACTTCAGTTCGCGTAGTTTTCTTTTTCGAAAGTATCATTGATTTACATTGCATTTACACTGCAAACTTTAAAAAAAAATACCGTTTTCTATATATAGAAAAAAAAACTCAACCTTTTTAACATATACTTTGACTTCGTTGGCGATGGTTTATCGTTTCTTGTCAACGGAATACCCAACTTTACCAGCACACTCCTTCCTCCCACACATATAGTAATCATTACTCTTTTTATTTTAAACTTTCTATGGTGTTTCTATAACAGTTAAAAGTCCGTAAGTGGGTCGATCTATCTTGATATAGGCCAAAATTATTCTCATTTAGGAATGGATTCCATATTGGGTTCGGTTACATATAGTTAGTTTCTACACAAGCCGCTGACATATGCTTATGAAACACAAGACGAGATGACTAAGCCTTTAAAACTGACTCCGTATGTGAAGACCTAGAGTCGGATTATTTAAGTACACTTAAAACTGGGTCGTTGTGACCTGGATTTAGTTGTTTTCAGTCAGAATTGACCCAGATTGAGCTTACTCGAACCCAGGTTACTCAGTCCTTTTAAGCCAAACTGCTCCAGAAGGAATCGATTCTATGTCGAGATGACACTTCTTAGGTCATCACGAAAACATGCCTATATAATTTTGACCCCCTTAAACCCCACTTTTGTGTAGTAAAACTGGGGTTTACAGGGATAGACATTATTTTTCTTATTTTTGGCCAAAAACATAGATTGTGGGTACACGTTAGAACCGCCTCGCCGAGGCGGTTCTAACGAGTACCCACAATCTATGTTTTGAGTAGAAATGTGAAAAATATCAGTTTTTTATCTGAAAATTTTCAGTTTTTAGAGGTGAAATTTTCTATATATTTGAATAGGCGTGTTTTCGTAATGTT
The DNA here is from genome assembly GCA_964016985.1 of Anodontia alba. NCBI lineage: Eukaryota > Metazoa > Mollusca > Bivalvia > Lucinida > Lucinidae > Anodontia > Anodontia alba. The sequence goes on from OZ024834.1 coordinate 75,794,881, forward strand.
TATTCGGACAGACTGGATACAAACTGAGTTAATCCAATCCATTTACTGCAGACATATGAAATCGACATAGGCCAGTGTGTCACAGGCTCAGCTGACCCAAAATCTCAGAGAAAATAAGTTACGTTCTCCATAATGATAAGACTTTGGCCACCTTGACTTGAGAACTAGATGAAGGTATTTCAAGGTCAATGTACTGAGGCGGATGAGGATTTAGTTTAGGACTGTGCTGGAATAATTGAGATGGCGCTGAGAAGCGTGACCATTGCTGCAAATTACACCAACATGAACACGCTCAATAAAAACACAGTCTGCTATTTTTCTTCTTTTTTTATGTTTGTTTTCTCTTCTTCTCAGAAATTTATGAACAGACGCTAGTTTCACCTAACACCACTTTGGCAGAGAAGTATAAAGTCGAGTTGTAAAATACGGAGAAATTGTGAAGATCTAGTTTCAAAAAAAATTAGCAGAAAGTTCTGTATGTAAGTTCATGTCAACCATTCCAAGGAGAACTCGTTGACCTAAGTAGGGTCAAGATGACAGTCAGGGTTCAACATATAATACCTGTATGTGTTTTAGTTGTAAAAGGTGCAACACTCCTTTCTTAATAGACGAAACGAAGCGTTTTTGTCAGTTATTAATTGTTTGCCTTCTTTATGGCGTTAAGAAAGCATCAGTGTTACTCGTTCTGTTTTTTCCGTCGGTCTGTCTAGACCATAACTTTTATTTTCTTGAGTTGTCAATGTGCATTTTGTAATTCCGTTAAATATATATCACTTGCTCTAGGATTTATCAAACAGACAATTCAAACCTAATTCTGCGACACAAGTTAGATTTTATTCAATGAAAACGACTTAATTTTATTACATTACATGCGTAGTAATTGCATAAAGCGTAGAAAAGTAAAAATATTGAACTCAATCGATATAGACGACTGACAGAATCATCCTGGCCATAACAAGTAGAAGCAAATTCAAGACAGTAGTAGTATATACTGATACTTACTGCTTATTGCCGTCTCAACAATGTCTGCACTTGTTCACTCCCAGCGGTCACGCAACGTTTATACAACGTCGCATTAACGTCAATGCAACGTCATGGCATAAACGCCATGAGCCCGCTGGGCTACTGCACTATAGGTAATTAGCAATTAGGGGCAAGAAAGAGAAGGATACTGACAGACAAAGGATGGGGAACACAGAGAGAACAGGCCAAAAAGACTATTCATATCTGCACTTTTTACATACTACACGAAATTAGAGAGACAATGACATGAGACGAAAGCAAAGACACTGCATAAAACTACACTAGAGTCAATTTTTCTAATGTTTTACACCGTTTTCGTGTTTGTTACATCATGATGAACTCGCATGCAGCACAATCGAAATAAAAATTGAGTTCTTGACATATTCTGCAAGAATTTTGTGATTTTAGTTTGCTTGTTGTTCTTGTTTCTTGTTGTTGTTTTTTGGGGGTTTGTTTATATATATATATATATATATATATATATATATATATATATATATATCAGACAATTCAGACAATTCAATATATATATATATATACTCAGCATAAATATTTTGACAAATAGCGTTTTGAAATTAAAATACTGCAAAATCCTTGAACCATACATAGGCAAAACAAATTACTGAGTAAAAAGTAAATTGTTATTATTTTAATGAGGTAAAACGAAGGAATAAAAATGTGCGTTTCTTTTGCTGTCGAGTAAATGTGTGTGTATTAGTGACGTGAAGTACGGCTTGGAGCGCGAAGACACAATCCATTATGACAGCAGGAGAACTTTACAACACTACTGGCGTTTACTGAGCCGAGCCCACACCCAGCCAGCGTGCTCAGTCCAGAAGGCAGTGTGCTCATCAATCTATAATATCCGCCCAGTAGCATTTATCTTAGACTCAACAGAATACCGATAAATATAACGTACAAGGAAAAACAAAAAATGACTATATGATAAGGTTGTGCGCGTAAGCACAATGTCTCTGTGATTTGTGTTTTGCTTTGTCCGTGAGACGGATTGTATAAGGTTCAACAAAAGAAGTTATTATTATTATTATTATTATTATTATTACACTAAACCCTCGTTACAACGACAATATTTGTTCCCAAAGACGTTGCCATTAAAATAAATTTGCTGTTGTACAGAAATACTTAATGGGCAGATTGCTATGTAAGAAAGGTCTTGTTTGGTTCTTATTTCCTCTTAGGGCTTATGTTTTTGGATATTTGTTAGAATCGCAAACATGTGTTTCTTTAAAGTATTAAATACAATATTCTTGCATAATTTATTACCTATTGTTACCTCTTAAATGAAGGTTTCATGACAATCAAATTGTATGGAGTATCGATATGTAAAGAGGGTTGTCTGTATTATTATTTGTTGTCTGTTTGTTTTAAACGCTACGCTGCCAGACGGTGTGTATTTGCGTGCTTGCATGCTTGCGTGCGTGCGTCGGAGAAGCATTGAAGTAATTTTAATCCTGTTTTGTTTCAATATCCACAGGTACCGTCTTGTGCCGCGTTTATCGAAAAAAAATGTCTCCGGTTCATGTGAAAAGCAACAATTATGCAGCAGAAGACGCCCAATATCAGACAGATCAGCTCCTGCGATGTACGTAGATATATTCTACAGGATTCCTTACATTTGCATATATATAAAATATATACTACTTAGCCAAAGACAGTATTTTGGATAAAAACATATATTTTTTTTCTGATTCCTATGTATAAAAGTCAAAAAGGATTGCCTAGTAGAGTCAAATAAAAGTCAAAAAGGAATGTAATGGGTACTCATTAGAAACGCTGATGTGTAGACTTACGCTGGCCTTCGATACGCCTTAAAGATGTAAAGGCGTTTTTGTTTTTGTATGATGCGATCCAAATATAAGCTTGTGGATATTTCAGCAAAACCAGATCAAAATTGTTCATTATTTAATGTAAAATCTCTTTAAACCTATTTTATTCTGATTTTCATTTGACATGCAAAAAAAAAAACAACAAAAAAAAAACATAGTACACAAGAATATAGAGTTTAAGGGCTTGGAATAAAGGCAACATACAGTACTTATATGATTCCTATCCTTTTAAGTTTTATAGTATCGTATAGTATTTAAAGCTTAAAGATGATAAACCCTTAATTTATAATATTTCAAATTGAAGATATTGTGATATTGTCGTGAGGACAATAAAGCCGAAAATCGCATGTAAAAATCCCTGTTGGTTCAAAATTACATGCATTCAAATTCGTTGTAACATGTGTTGTATTTATAGTTAAGTAAAAAGAAAGCTATCCCACAATGCACATTGGTCCTTTTTAAAGTTTAGTTTGAAATTTATTTTTTTTTTTTTTTTTCATTTTAATCCCCCATAATTTATTCCAGTCTGGTATCTTAATCAAAATAACAAATATTCTATTACTACTGAATTTTCACACTGTATATTTCAAGCTGACGTTTTTAATGTTGAAAACTGATCAAATTGACTTTTAAAAAAGTATTATTTTTTAGTATTAAAAATGCAACATACAGATCACTATATTAAATAAAACTTACCTAGAGCAAATACATGGTTGAAAATTACATTCCGAAAGATGAAATTCAAATTAATTCTAAATTTCATTTAAATTATTTTAAGTAAATTTCAATTAAAAATCAAATTGCTAATGAAAGCGAATAAGCACTGCAGCCGTACATGTAAGTATGGGGATCCCTTTATCTGTGCATACAGTTCCTGAATATTTTCAAATCAACTTTTTATTTATTTATTCATTTTTAATTATTAATAGAACCAATGATTGGTTCCTCATGAATATTAATGAGATTCAAATGAGCAAACATGTTTAAACCCCAATTATACTGTTAGTATTTGAATATTTCAACCTGTTTTTTCTACCACAACCGCTGAACTCACCAAACAAACGCTTTTCTTTTTAGCATGTGTGCAACCAAAAGTGTATTTAGGGTGTTCGTTAATTTTAAAACTTTAAAATCCCTGATATATAAATATTTTATACAAAATCAAATGTAATGTAAGTCGCAAGAGTGCAGATAGTAGCATGGACATGTAGCAAATTATTGAACTGTTTGTTACGCGCTTAACCGGCCTCTGTGGCTCAGTCGGATGCGCGTCCGACTGGTGATCAGGAGGTAGCGGGTTCGATACCCCCAGGTGCGGCAACATAAATTCGTGGAGATTGATCATGAAATATTTTCTACGGCCGTTCTGGCATTCTCTCCCTTCCGTTGATGCAAGAAGGGCAGTTGTCAGTTTCTGGCAAAATAATGTGCACGGATACTGGTTAACCGCTTAGAGGACTAAGCCTGTCCAGGAAAAGTGTGGTTAAGTAAATAACTCGGCTCGACATGACCCTAATGGGTTGAATGGACTGTAAAACCCAATCGCACTTCTCTCTCTCTCTTTCCTCGATGTTTAATGTTATAGACTTTTACCATATACATGTATGTTTGTATTTGTTTATCATTATTATTCTTAATATTGTCTATTTCCTATTCACAGATTCATCAATTGGGCTGCTTGGCTGGCCCGGCTGTAAACTGCATCTGACTACTCATACCTTAGTGAGTTATGAAGAGGTTTTCATTGGGAGCCGGCCGGCCGACCGAACAGTTATTATCAATTATAGTTTGTACTTGTGAACTTATTTTTCCCTAGACTGTATACAATTATTTTAATTATTTCCCAGTTGTCTGTAACACCCCGCCTGCTGATACGCCCGACTTTCTACACACACACACACACACACACACACACACACACACACACACACACACACACACACACACACACACACATTTTATATTTTCTTTATGATTTATATATATGTATATATACAGTACTCTTAAATTTCTACTCTAAAACACCTTGCGTTTTATATTCGCAATAAATATGATTAAACTAATTATTTCATATAGCTCGTGATAAAAGTTGTCTTTAGAAAAGTTGGGGTTTTTTTAAGAACGTAAGAAGTTGCCTTTAAGTAATGACAGTTTGATTGTATTCTATTCAGGAGAAGAACTAAATGAGCTTCTGGTTTATTCTTATCTTAATGTTAATATGAATAAATTTGTACAAATGTTTGAACTTGTATTTGAAATAAATATATTCAAACCAAAGTATCAGTGTAAAAATAATTAAGAGAGTGGTGCGCAATATTTTAGACATTAATGTTTATTACTTATTCCATGCATGCATTTATTTCCTGCCAAATCCAACCCGGTGTATCGAAAACGTCTTAGAGCAAGTCGTATCTAAGTCGACGATTTTGTATGGTTCTGGCATTTTCCATGCTGAATATTATTACAGTTATCATTTTTTATGCAATCTATACATACATTATATAACATTATTTCTATTTAAATAACTTAAAATATTCTATGGTAGATTATAATTGTCTATTAACAACACTAGCAATTTAGGAAACACTGTAGCCTCTAATGAAGTTAATAGTTTCGTATATATCGCACAAAATTTCATGGAATTGTTTCATGCAACTGACTGCTAAAAGGTCAGATTAAAATAAACACCTTCGTTACATCATTCATCACACAGTCATGAGTCAAAAATCATTAGAGGGACAATTAGAAGGGTTAAAAATATCGGCCTGAAAATCCTAATTCTAATCAAAGTTCTTACACTGATACTCAGACTGTCTCCCATATCGCTCTTAATCATTTCGATGTAGAATAAACTTCAGACTAGACAAACATTCTTTTTTTAAAGGAAACGTTATTAAAATTATCAATTTAAATCAACTAATTATACAGATAATTCGTACAACAGTATACAAGATTTGATACCGGTACTGGTCTACCCGAAGAAAAGACAGAGCGTGGCCTGGCATTGACAACTTCATACAAATGCCTACTGCTCTTGGATTCGGAACATTTTATGTCTCGGAAATCCGTTACAATGTAATATTATGAAGAAGTCTTTGTCTATTAGCAAACCGTATTTACGGAAAGACGGGTGTTCAGGCTAATAAGTCCCAATTTCCCCATAATATACAGTGAAACCCGGGGAATGTCGGGTATTATCTATTAGATGATCCTTACAACTAATTGTCTTCAAAACTATTGACCTATTTATCTTTCAAGCAGACTGCATGTTGTAAATTTATTTTGTTGGGCTTATCAACTTGCTCCACTTTATTTTCACGTTTATAAAGATTAAAAGAACATATTTTCACCATTTTTATCTCATACTTTCGGGGCTTAGTGTTGCTGACGAAGTTAAATATTTTTATATCAAAACAGGCATAAACACGTAACAAATGAACAACACTTCCACAGCATTAGAATGAAAGCTGAACTATAATTTGTGCGGGACACAGCATTTTCTACCATGTTGCATGTGTGCCCAGCGATGACAGATCAGCCTGCGCTTTAGAAACTAGACTACCCGCAGAGTGCCATGCGAAGGCAGGCTGTGTGGATGTGCAGGCCTATCTCTGTCTTCGCTGTGCGCACATGCACTCTTGTAGTAGAGGTGTGTCCCGGCACATGTGGTTCTTTTCCTGACAATAATCGTACATATAACATCAGTGTAACAGTAAAGCATAGCATTATCAGTGATATGTTAACATAATCACTCAGTTCCCAGTTGACAGAATTCTTCAATTCAAACTTGCATTTTGTACACTACTGAAGTGTTCAAGTAACCAGTTTATGCAGAGTAAAATCATTGGTGTAATATTTTAGAGATATAAAAATTAGACATTAAACGTCAAGTGATTCTGGGGCAGAAAATATACCTCTTGGTAAATTGATGCATGAGTTCGTATGGAACCTGAGCAAAGGATACGATTCAGCATGCCATTGATGTTGGTGTCTTTTTCAATATTATGTCTAGTCGTTTTATATCGAAGAGAGAGAGAGAGAGAGAGAGAGAGAGAGAGAGAGAGAGAGAGAGAGAGATAGAGAGAGAGAGATGGGGGGCTAGCTTAATCATATTTTATTTCATTTAAGTACTACGTGTTCATACTCTATTTCAGTTGATTTTCTCCATTATACTGAAAAAAATAATGTTTGACTAAATGACATTCTACAGTGTCAGTAATATGAAATATACACAAGCATATAGAAACCATACAACATGATGAATAAGAACTCGTTTAATGTATCTGTATCTAGAAAGAACGAAAGAAATAAAAGAAAGAATGACATACCTCTTGTTTGTATTAATCGCCAAAGAAACAAAACCTATATCTTGTCCCGTTATCGCTTTCCTGTTACGTTATCGTTTTATGATTCTTTTTTTAAAACAATAGCTTTCCTGAAGAACCTTTCCCACGTCTTGTTGATGTTTATCCGCTTTCTAAACTTTCTCTTCGCTTTAAGTAGCTAACAGTCACGTGATTGTTTGGCTACAGAATTGGAATACTTTGGTCATAGACTCCCACACGGTTTAGAGATAATTATGAATATTCAAAATTCCAGAGGATCACGCAAGTAACTGACCAATACCGCCAGCCAAAGCAAATATTGTGTGCCTCCCGGGACGCGTCGTCATTCTAGCAGAAACATGGGAAAAGAAACAGCAGGATTATCAGAGGGAGAGATTTTTTCAGGTTTCGAAGACAGCTTTCTGATAAAGAAATTTTAAATTATTGTATTAAAACTATGAATTCTACAGTCAAAAAAATTAGACGAACGTTTGAAATAAAAACAAACGTTCGTTTGTGTGTTTTATCGGAGAAAAGCACTAAGCCAAATAAAACACTATATTGCGGGTTACCAACAGCTTTTGTGGTGAATATTCTACCAACACACACACACACACACACACACACACACACACAATTGTAAAACAAGGTTGTCACCATTCAACCTGTCTTGAGCCGTGTGAACGTATTTCTAAAGTACTAATTACTGTTTAACTTAAAACAGAACACATGTATTGACAAAGTTAGGCGTTGTACTAACACTAAAAGTCAGAGTATAAAATTTTAGAAAAAGGCAGAAAACCGTAATTGCTTTTAATAAAATTATGGTCACTTAAACTCCAGACCCTTACCCCGACCCGTCTGGTCTACTACAGTTTCAGCAACATTTATATGTTTATAGTACCACGGCATTTTATATATATATATATATATATATATATATATATATATATATATATATATATATATATATATATATATATATATATATATATATATATATATCTAATTCCTAATGATCAATGATACAGAGTCAAACGAATAAATCGCTGTGTACGATTTTGGTAAGCCGTATACCTGGAGTACATTCTGTTCAAATATTTATATATAAACAAATATTCGATAAACCTGTACTGCTCAAGTAGGTTCATTGTTTGTCAAGGGTTTTCAGTGCATCAATTTTCTCCACACTACTCCCTGCTGTATACAATACCTTTTGTTCTGTCTAAAGTACCCATTTGCAAACAAAATATATTTTAGTTAAATAATAAACTTGTTGCAGGAAAATTGTCACATTGTGAGTTCTAAATTTACACATTATGACATTGTAAATTGTCACATTATATACATTTGTAGCAAGAAATAAGGTACTCAAGATTTTCTTTTCTGCTGTCCGTATCCCATTTTAGCCTGACGACAGTGCTAGACGAAAAAATAACAGATTGTCATGCTACAAAAGCCAGAAGCAGTATGTAGGGGAGACGGAATGTCCGTTGAACCTCAGAATGAACAATCACCGCGTTGACTGGAGACACCGCAAATGCAGAACATTTTCGTTCATAAGAACATGACTTTCTCAGTCACGTCTCTGTTTGTTGCATCGACCATAACGCAGAGTGGACGGATCGGACCAGGAAATCTCACGAAAGTTACTGGACCTGTCGCCTGATAGTTTGCATACCATTTAGGTTCAACGTTTAGATGACCTAATAATCTTTTGGGCGAAATTCGTAAACATTTGGCAGAATTACGCCCCTTTCGACTTTGTCTGTATAACAATGGCAAAAAGTTGTCAACATGATAAACCGCACGAGCTAAAAAAAAAAAAAACCGCACGAGCTAAGATTCTGATATTTGGCAAACACTTTAGGGTCAGCGTGTAGACGACCTGATTAACTTTTGAGTGAATTCCGTAAAATATTGATGGAGTTATGCGGACTCTGCTTTTATAACAATAAGATAACCTTGTCACACGATATCTAGGTAACCACTTGAGCAAGGATCCTGATATTTTGCATTCTGTTTAGGATCAATATTTAGATGACTTGGTTAACTTTTGATGGGAACTCATAAAAAGTTATGCCCCTTTCCATTTTGCCTGTATTACAATGGGAAAACGTTGTCAACACAATATCTTGAAAACTACATGAGCTAGGATTCTGATCATAGTTTTAGATCATTGTGTAGACGACCTGATTAACTTTTGAGCAAACTCCGTAAAATTTGATGGAGTTATGCGGACTTTGCTATAGCAAAAGGAAAACCTTGTAAACATGATGTCTAGAGAACCGCTTGAGCAGGATTCCTGATCAATGTGACCTGATTAACTTTTGAGCAAAATTCGTAAAGAAATTGCAGTTAGGCCCTATTACAATTGGAAAATGTTGTCAACACGATATTCTCTTTAACAAAAAAAGTTAAGGGACACAACAGACTTTTTAAATAGTTTACCTTCTTTCTGGCGAAAGAATGTACACAATACTGATTAACCGCTTAGAGGACTAAGCCTGTCCAGTAAACGTGTGGTTAGGTAAACTGACCACGCTCGACATTGGGTTGACTGGGCCGTAAAACCTCAACACAAATAAACAAATTGTTTACCTTCAGATGTACTTGAGAATAATCTACTAGTTGAATCTTTATACTCAAATACCCCGTATGAACTTGGAAATGAAGCTATCAATTACTGGTTGAGAAAATTTCCAAATGATAGCCCAGCCAGATTTCCAAAACACTTTATTCTAGAAGTTATAGATTTCATATTAAAGAATAACACATTTTGTTTCAACGGAAAAAAAACGACCGTCAAACTAAATGAACCGCAATTGGCACGAAATTTGCGCCCGTATATGTTACCCCTGTTATAGGCTATATAGAAGAAAAAATAAATAAGCAGATAAATGAGAAATACGGCAATCACTATACAGATTAATTTAAGCGTAACTGGAAAAGACGTCTCGATGACTGCTTTATGCCGTGGACAAAATCAAAGTCAAACTAAAATTTTTGTTAAATAACTTACACCCAGACATAAAATTTACGATGGAATATAGTAGTGTACAACAACCATTTTTTGGACGTTTTAGTTAAAAGAGAAGATACTTAGATTACGGACATATACTATAAACCAACTGATAGCAAGCAATATTTACTTTTTTAACTCTTGTCACCCAAACACACCAAAACTAGTACTCCATTCTTACTAGCACGCAGAAAAAGAAGTATTGTTACAAATGAGGAAACGCTAAAAATACTTTTGGATGAATTACAAAAAGCATTAACACGTCAAAAATACCCAAAGAATATTATTGACAGAGGCATTGAGAAGGCCATGAATATAAATAGGGAAAAAAGACGGAAGAAAATATAACACCGTTTTTATCCACATTCAATCCCAAGAACCCCGGAATGTTTAATATCATAAGACAAAACCTTCCCATTTTGTATGAAGATGAAACGATGAAAGAAATAACACAAGCATATCAAACCATAAAAAGTAAACGTCGACCTTGGAACCTAAAGAAACTATTAACACGAGCAAAATTTAATGAAACACAAGAATCACCGAAAGTAATCAAATGCAACAGACCAAACTGCGGAATCTGTACATATTTGATAACAGATAACCAATTTTTATTTAAGTGCGGTAAAACATTTAAGGTAAAACGTCTATGTCATGCGACGCCAAAAACCTTATTTACGTATTTCAGTGCAGTGGCTGCCAAGAAGAATATATTGGTGAAACGGGTGACACCCTCCGTCACCGACTTACTGTCCATCGTCAACAAATAGGAGATGCTAGATTAAGGATGCTTTATGTCAGTGGACATATTAAAGATTGTGCAAGAAATCAATCAGTAAAAGTTAAAATATTGCCACTTTATAAAATGCAAAAGGATAGCGCTTCGGCAAGAAAACTAAAGGAAGACCTTTTTTTTTTTTTTTTTTTTTTTTTTAAGCCAAAATTAAATAGACAAATTTAGGTCTTATGCATCTGTCAAACTTTTTCACATGTTTAACCCTATTTTAACATGACAATACTTGTGACATCACTTCCTGTATATAATAACGTTGTTGCTATAGATGTCGTTATCCAATATGTCTTCTGAAGATCTACATTGTTAGTAGTGAAACGCGTTAAGACATTAAATTTGGAGAAAAAACAAGGCAATCTTTTATTTATTATTTGCGGATATTATATATATATATATATATATATATATATATATATATATATATATATATATATATATATATATATATATATATATATATATACTGGACTGTGAGGTTCGAACCCACGCCGGCACCGAACGCTTGTTAAAAAAGCAAGTTTCATGGAAAAGTAGTATAATGCTTGATTTCTCTGAATGACCCGTCGGATAGGTTATCTTTTTTCAATGCGCTAGCGCATTCATTATATACAAGGAACTCTCTGGATCCCCCAGGCGCTGCCGTCGAAGCCGGCGTGTGTTCGAACCTCACTCAGCCCAGTGGTATTTCATATTTCTCCTTATATATATTATATATATATATCCCTATACGCTCGTACACTTTTCTCTGAAGTACTTGCATCAGTAATGATCCTGGGCCGGAATTCTTTGTTGACGTTTGTTTAAATATATATATATTTGTTAAAAATTACTGAGATAGAGTTGCCAACCAATCCACAATTGTGAAATTGAAGACTCAAATCAGTGTCAGGGTGTTTGGACATCTTCGAAGCTTACGTTTTCGCTTGGTGCCATTTGAAGGTTATGATTTATGATTGTGGCGCTTCCTGTGCATGCCGGCCTCGGTGGCTCAGTTGGATGCGCGTCCGGCTGGTAATCAAGAGGTTTCGGGTTCGATCCCCGCCGGGTCGGCAACATTCTTTCGTGGAGATTGACCATGAAATATTTTCTACGGTCATTCTCCCCTTTCCGCTGGTTGTCAGTTTCTGGCGAAAGAATGTGCACAATACTGGTTAACCGCTTGGAGGACTAACCTGCCCAGTAAAAGTGTGGTTAGATAAACTGACCGCGTTCGACATGATCCCATTGGGTTGACTGGGCCGTAAAACCTCAGCACAAAAACTTCCTGTGTATCTTCTTTGCGTGATTACCAATCAAATCGCATGTATGCATTCAACATCATGCAATTAACATTACATTAACACGCTTATGTCTGCTCAAAACATAATTGCGGGTTACATTTGGAACTGCCTCATTGTCAAAGCGTTTCTAAGATTATCCAGAATCTATAACAAACATAAACTGCGGTTACTCATGGAGGCAGATTATTGGAGAAAAAAAATAATGTTTATCCCTGTAAATCCAATTTTTCTCAATACGAAGCGGGATTTACCGGGCATTTACAGAAATGGACTTGTTAACGTGATGGAATGCCGTGGTTAAACAAACAAAGAAAGAATGAAAGAAGGAAAAATGTTAGACAGGAAGGAAGGGAGGAAGGAAGGAAAAGAAGGGAGGACATATCCAAATAGAAATTGGATTCTAGCAGTATACGGTGTGGGGGAGTTTATTTAGTCTGCAGTGCGTTAAATTTATTTATTTTTTACCTTCGTGCAGATAAGGTTCATATTATCCAACGCACGATGCCTATTCATATTATCCAACGCACGATGCTTATTCATATTATCCAACGCACGATGCGTAACTTTAAACGTTAAACTTCAGTAGATGACATTTTGATTTTTTTTTTTTTTTTTTTTTTTTTTTTTTTTTGTAATTTTCAGAGAAAATAAGACATTATATTTTTCAAAGAAAAAGAAACATGACATTTCATGTGAATCATCTGCCTGGCAGCTGAATCATATGAAATGTCAAATCTTTTTCACAGAAAAATAACGATATCAAATTTAGAATTTAGAATGCTTGGCGCTTTAATGGTTAACGTTATTCTAAATCTTAAGTCTCTTGGGGCTTAGCATGCTGAGTAAAATTGCAGCAGAAGACATTTTGAAATTAACTTTCTTATCTTGCCAGAAAACAGGGTTTGACATGCAAACTGTCTCCTAGCTAACTAGCGAGAAGCGTCAAACCTATTTAAATGTGACAATCAACGCCATGTCCCGCCTTTAATTCGTTTATTGGCATACCTGTCATCAGCGGATTAATTAACATAAATTTTGAAACCGAAACATTTTTTCCTTCACACGAACTATATATAGGCACGGCGGCCATCTTGTTTAATGATGCAGAACCGTTTGAACAAATTGATAATTCACATTTGACAGAAGGCTCAATGTCAAATCTGGTGAAAACTGGTCAAGCTGTTTCAGAGTAGAAGACGTTTTAAGATTACAAGATTTTATACATGTATGTAGCCCAGGGACAAGGGCAGATAACCCCGGGGGAAAAATTTTGATTATAACTAAAAGGGTTTGCTACTTTGATCATACATTTCAAGTTTCAGCCATTAGTCTTTAATACATTTTGAGAAACTGAATTTTCAATATTTTCCCCATACAAATGCTTAGGGATGAAAATTTGAACTTGCCGTAAAAAAATCAAAGGTCAACCTAGGAACACCATTTGAACAAACTTGGTAGACTTTCAGTCCCCGATGCTATATACCAAGATTTAGCCTCAAAGCTTTCTTGGTTCTGGAGAAGAAGACTTTTAAGTGTTTAAGGCTATACGGGCACACAGCGGCCACTTGATTAACGAACCATTTGTACAACTTTTCAACCCCCTTCAAGAGAAGGCTCCACATGAACTTTGAAGAAAATAGGCCCAGAGGTTTCAGAGGAGTCGTTCAAAAGTGTGGACGGTCAGACGGACGGACGGACGACGGACGGCAAGTGATCACAATTGCTCATCCTGAGCCTTCGGCTCAGGTGAGCTAAAAATAATGTATACCCCTGTAATCCCCAGTTTTACTATATAAAAGTGAGGTTTTAAGAGGGTGGGTCAAATATATAGGTTTGTTTTTTTTCTAGTATAGTTATTTAACTTTTGATCGGATCAGTATGAAACTTTTTGCAGATAACTTGGACAGGCATGAACTATTGGACAAGTTTGATATTGGTAGAATTGAACTATTCATTTTAGAGTTGCTTGCCCTTGAGTACGGAAATAGCCCATATTTTTGACGAGCGTAAAGTTAGCATCTGGTTCACGGTTCATTATTCACGGTTCAGGATTCAGCGTATGGTTCAGTATTCAGGATATTATTCAAAATACGAGCTGCAGCGTCTGGTTCATTATTCAGGATATTATTCAAAACACGACCTGCAGCGTCTGGTTCAGGATTCAGCGTATTATTCAAAATACGAGCTGCAGCGTCTGGTTCATTATTCAGGGTATTAATCAAAAATGGTCAGGATATTATTCAGCGTATGGTTCAGTATTCAGGGTATTATTGAAAATACGGCCTGCAGAGTCTGGTTCAGGATTCAGGGTATTATTCAAAATAAGAACTGCAGCGTCTGGTTCATCATTCGGGGTATTATTCAAAAGAGGCCAGGGTATTATTCAGCGTATGGTTCAGGATTCAGGGTATTATTCAAAACACGACCTGCAGCGTCTGGTTCAGGATTCAGCGTATTATTCAAAATACGAGCTGCAGCGTCTGGTTCATCATTCAGGGTATTATTCAAAAGAGGCCAGGGTATTATTCAGCGTATAGTTCAGTATTCAGGATATTATTGAAAATACGACCTGCAGCGTCTGGTTCAGGATTCAGAGTATTATTCAAAATACGAGCTGCAGCATCTGGATAATCATTCAGGGTATTAATGAAAAGAGGCCAGGGTAATATTCAGCGTATGGTTCAGGATTCAGGGTATTATTCAAAACAAGACCTGCAGCGTCTGGTTCAGTATTCAGCGTATTATTCAAAATACGAGCTGCAGCTTCTGGTTCATTATTCAGGGTATTATTCAAAAATGGTCAGGATATTATTCAGCGTCTGGTTCAGGATTCAGGGTATTGGTCAAAATACGAATTGCAGCGTCTGGTTCATCATTCAGGATATTATTCAAAAGAGGCCAGGGTATTCTTCAGCGTATGGTTCAGGATTCAGGGTATTATTCAAAACCTGACCTGCAGCGTGTCGTTCAGGATTCAGCGTATTATTCAAAATACGAGCTGCAACGTCTGGTTCATTATTCAGGGTATTATTCAAAAATGGTCAGGATATTATTCAGCGTATGGTTTAATATTCAGTGTATTATTGAAAATACGACCTGTAGCGTCTAGTTCAGGATTCAGGGTATTATTCAAAATACGAACTGCAGCGTCTGGTTCATCATTCAGTGTATTATTCAAAAGAGGCCAGGGTATTATTCAGCGTATGGTTCAGGATTCAGGGTATTATTCAAAACACGACCTGCAGCGTCTGGTTCAGGATTCAGCGTATTATTCAAAATACGAGCTACAGCGTCTGGTTAATTATTCAGGGTATTAATCAAAAATGGTCAGGATATTATTCAGCGTGTGGTTCAGTATTCAGGATATTATTGAAAATACGACCTGCAGCGCCTGGTTCAGGATTCAGGGTATTATTCAAAACACGACCTGCAGCGTCTGGTTCAGGATTCAGCGTATAATTCAAAATACGGGCTGCAGCGTCTGGTTCATCATTCAGGGTATTATTGAAAAGAGGCCAGGGTATTATTCAGCGTATGGTTCAGGATTCAGGGTATTATTCAAAACACGACCTGCAGCGTCTGGTTCAGGATTCAGCGTATTATTCAAAATACGAGCTGCAGCGTCTGGCTCATTATTCATGGTATTATTCAAAATGGTCAGGATATTATTCAGCGTGTGGTTCAGTATTCAGGGTATTATTGAAAATACGACCTGCAGCGCCTGGTTCAGGATTCAGGTAATTATTCAAAATACGAACTGCAGCGTCTGGTTCATCATTCAGAGAATTAGTCAAAAGAGGCCAGGGTATTATTCAGTGTATGGTTCAGGATTCAGGGTATTATTCAAAACACGACCTGCAGCGTCTGGTTCAGGATTCAGCGTATTATTCAAAATACGAACTGCAGCGTCTGGTTCATTATTCAGGGTATTAATCAAAAATGGTCAGGGTATTATTCAGCGTATGATTCAGTATTCAGGGTATTATTGAAAATACGGCCTGCAGCGTCTGGTTCAGGATTTAGGGTATTATTCAAAATAAGAACTGCCGCGTCTGGTTCATTATTCAGGGTATTATTCAAAAATGGTCAGGATATTATTCAGCGTCTGGTTCAGGATTCTGGGTATTATTCAAAATACGAATTGTAGCGTCTGGTTCATTATTCAGGGTATTATTCAAAAGAGGCCAGGGTATTCTTCAGCGTATGGTTCAGGATTCAGGGTATTATTCAAAACACGACCTGTAGCGTGTCGTTCAGGATTCAGCGTATTATTCAAAATACGAGCTGCAGCCTCTGGTTCATTATTCAGGGTATTATTCAAAAATGGTCAGGATATTATTCAGCGTATGGTTTCATATTCAGTGTATTATTGAAAATACGACCTTCAGCGTCTGGTTCAGGATTCAGGGTATTATTCAAAATACGAACTGCAGCGTCTGGTTCATCATTCAGGGTATTATTCAAAAGAGGCCAGGGTATTATTCAGCGTATGGTTCAGGATTCAGGGTATTATTCAAAACACGACCTGCAGCGTCTGGTTCAGGATTCAGCGTATTATTCAAAATACGACCTACAGCGTCTGGTTCATTATTCAGGGTATTAATCAAAAATGGTCAGGATATTATTCAGCGTGTGGTTCAGTATTCAGGGTATTATTGAAAATACGACCTGCAGCGCCTGGTTCAGGATTCAGCGTATTATTCAAAATACGAGCTGCAGCGTCTGGTTCATTATTCAGGGTATTAATAAAAAATTGTCAGGATATAATTCAGCGTATGATTCAGTATTCAGGGTATTATTAAAAATACGGCCTGCAGCGTCTAGTTCAGGATTTAGGGTATTATTCAAAATATGAACTGCCGCGTCTGGTTCATTATTCAGGGTATTATTCAAAAATGGTCAGGATATTATTCAGCGTCTGGTTCAGGATTCAGGGTATTATTCAAAATACGAATTGCAGCGTCTGGTTCATCATTCAGGGTATTATTCAAAAGAGGCCAGGGTATTCTTCAGCGTATGGTTCAGGATTCAGGGTATTATTCAAAACACGACCTGTAGCGTGTCGTTCAGGATTCAGCGTATTATTCAAAATACGAGCTGCAGCCTCTGGTTCGTTATTCAGGGTATTATTAAAAAATGGTCAGGATATTATTCAGTGTATGGTTTAATATTCAGTGTATTATTGAAAATACGACCTGCAGCGTCTGGTTCAGGATTCAGGGTATTATTCAAAATACGAATTGCAGCGTCTGGTTCATCATTCAGGGTATTATTGAAAAGAGGCCAGGGTATTATTCAGCGTTTGGTTCAGGATTCGGTGTATTATTCAATACACGACCTGCAGCGTCTGGTTCAGGATTCAGCGTATTATTCAAAATACGAGCTGTAGCGTCTGGTTCATTATTCAGGGTATTATTCAAAATACGAGCTGCAGCGTCTGGTTCATTATTCAGAGTATTATTCAAAAGTGGCCAGGATATTATTCATCGTATGGTTCAGGAGTCGGGATTTTATTCAAAATACGACTTGCAGCGTCTGGTTCATCATTTAGGGTATATCAAAAGTGGCCAGGATATTATTCAGCGTGTGGTTCAGGATTCAGGGTATTATTCAAAACACGACCTGCAGCGTCTGGTTCAGGATTCAGCGTATTATTCAAAATACGACCTGCAGCGTCTGGTTCATTATTCAGGGTATTATTCAAAACACGACCTGCAGTGTCAGGTTCAGGATTCAGGGTATTATTCAAAAATGGCCAGGGTATTATTCAGCGTATGATTCAGTATTCAGGGTATTATTCAAAAAACGACCTACAGCGTCTGGTTGAGGATTCAACGTATTATTCAAAATACGAGCTGCAGCGTCTGGTTCATTATTCAGGGTATTATTCAAAATACGAGCTGTAGCGTCTGGTTTAGGATTCAGGGTATTATTCAAAAATGGCCAGGTATTATTCAGCGTATGATTCAGTATTCAGGGTATTATTCAAAAAACGACCTACAGCGTCCGGTTGAAGATTCAGGGTATTATTCAAAATACGACTTGCAGCGTCTGGTTCATCATTCAGGCTATTATTCAAAAGTGGCCAGGGTTTTATGCAGCGTATGGTTCAGGATTCAGGGTATTATTCAAAACACGACCTGCAGTGTTTGGTTCAGGATTCAGCGTATTATTCAAAATACGACCTGCAGCGTCTGGTTCATTATTCAGGGTATTATTCAAAATACAACCTGCAGCGTCTGGTTCAGGATTCAGGGTATTATTCAAAATACGACCTGCAGCGTCTGGTACATCATTCAGGGTATTATTCAAAAGTGGCCAGGGTATTATTCAGCGTATGGTTCAGTATTCAGGGTATTATTCAAAATACAGCCTGCTGCGTCTGGTTCATCATTCAGGGTATTATTTAAAAGAGGCCAGGGTATTATTCAGCGTATGGTTCAGGATTCAGGGTATTATTCAAAATAGGACTTGCAGCGTCTGGTTCAGGATTCAGCGTATTATTCAAAATACGAGCTGCACCGTCTGGTTCATTATTCAGGGTATTATTCAAAAATGGCCAGGGTATTATTCAGCGTATGATTCAGTATTCAGGGTATTATTCAAAATACGACCAGCAGCGTCTGGCTCAGGATTCAGCGTATTATTCAAAAATGGCCAGGGTATTATTCAGAGTCTGGTTTAGTATTGAGCGTATTATATAAAAAAAGGTCCAGGGTATTATTCAGTGTCTATTTCAGGATTCTGCGTACTATTAAAAAATGTCCAGTCTATTTCAGTATTGAGCGTATTATTATAAAATGTCCCGGGTATTATTCGGAGTCTGGTTCACGATTCAGCGCATTGTTTAAAAATGTAATATTCTACGTCCGGTTCAGTATTCAGCGTATTATTCTAAAATGGCTAGGGTATTATTCGGCGTCTGGTTCAGTATTCAGCATGTTAACATGTTAAAGATTTCAGCGTACGCAGTTAAAACTGGAGTTTATGCTACATGTTCTGTCCTTTTGGCAATTGCTATAATTCTTGAATTACCTTCGTATATAGATATAAGTATACTTACAGGTATATGCATAAGCGAAAAGTATTGTTATAAAATTTATAGTGATAATTCATCCGTAAATGGTGCATCCGTAAAAGCCATTTTTGCCAACGCTCATGTTTTTATAAGCATAGCTTGATAATGTTTTGAAAATCCGTGCTCGATATATGAACTTTGAAAAAAATCAAACGTAACGATTTCCGATAATTTTTATTGACTCAGAACTAAATCAAAGGTTCAAAATTTTGAAATTAGGATTCAAACTGAACAAAATCAGAGTTCAGTCCATGATTAAGGAAACACTACAAGATTCTAAATTTAGTGTAATTCTTGATTTAGTCTACGGAGCAGGATTAATCAGTTCAAGATTCGGTTCGCGGTTTGGGATAAAGTTCAGAATTTCACTTTAAGCTGCAAACGTAATCAGATAATAATTCAGTTAATATAGTTTTATGCAAGTCGTCCTTTCACGATTCAATATTGTAGACCAAGTTCCTCATTTCCTCGAATTGTTTGCTCCCTGTCTCTTGATCTACGTCGGTTGATGTGTGCTCGGAGACGGATGTGCTTCGCTTGCCGCGTTTTGCCAACCAACTGTTTCGGTTTCACGCTTTTGAGGTTTAGATACACTGATGACGTTTTAATAAAAGAAAGCCTTAAACTTGGTATAGTTACGCTTTTATTGCAAACCACTGTGTCGGTATCTCTGCCAGTGGATCTTTCCTTCGTCCCCTAGGATATCATTTGCTCAGAATCAGTTCCTAAGTGCTGATGTTGATACTGTTGTGTTAACGTCAGTACGTAAGTACTGAATTAAATTACTATATTATACCTTAATATTTGCAGTAGTACAAATTCTAAATTCTTCTAAAACTAAGCTTGACTTGTCATAGTGACATGTATCTTAGCAGATTTGGTCGCCATTGCAGGTCTCGCTGCCTGGGACATCTCCTTCCTGATGCCTGGGATTGCCGTCGTGCGTTGGCAATGCTGGCTGAGGTGACACGGTGGGTGACGCTTTTTAATCGATCGGTAGGCGTCTCTTACCGGATGTCTGCGGTTGGACTTTATCATAATTTACGTCGATTGATGTGTGCTCGGAGGGTGGATGTGCTTCGCTTGCCGGGTCTTGCCAATTCGGTTACAAACTTTTGGGCCTCTTTGTCACTAAATTTTGTAGAGTTACGCTTATATTGCTCTTGTTTGACAGCTAGTGAATCTGCCGGTCATGGAAATACTAAGGATCAAAGTAAACAAGAACTACTGGTGTTTATTTACTAAACAGACAGACAGACAGACGGATGGACTTTATATCAACAATCTGGATGAAGTAATCCAATTGGCTGAAAATTTGAAAAGGGTATGGCATCTAAATTTATTCAGAAGGCCAAGGGTTAAAACTCTAAACTCATACCTACAGCAAACCAGCACAGAGATTCACTGCAGCCTGAGATACAGTTTGTACAAAATGTCAAATTTCGTTTTCAGGTAAAAATTCAAAATATCATCAAATTGTCATCTGCTGAATTTGCCTATAGAATGGTAAAGGCTATATTAATCATAATTTTGGACTGAAAAAGTATGGGACACAAGATTTACTTAAATTTTGAATGTCAGGAAGTTATAAATACTGTAACGGAAGTGTGTGTGTGTGTGTGTGTGCGGTGGGGGGCAGGGAGGGGACAATTCAATCATAATTGCCTCTCTTGGCAAAATTGGTAACTTCCTTACATTAGTATAGCCTGTCACAACGGCTACAGATGACATTCTAAGAATTTTTTTTCAGAGAAAACAAGGTCCAACACTACATGTAAATCCTCTATTAAGCAGACAATTTACATGAAATATCAAGAAATATAAAGAACAATTCTGATAGTGCCTCAAAGGTTGACAAACTGTTGTGTGCTTTTTTTTCTGTCAAAATATTAGATAATTTATGAATATATCACAGCTATAGATTTCATAGATCTTGTTCTGTCCTGGTTTCCATGATTGTGTCAGTGTTCTAAAGTTGCAACTCAAACGGATTTTAATAAATAGCTGCCATTGTCTACCAAATAAGTTGCAGTCGAGTAGTTTAGCTTCAACGCTTAGCATGCTAAGTTAAATCTTTAGATGAAGTTTTGAAATGTTTTACTTATATTTACCAGAAAAAAAAAGGCTTTGGCATTTCATGCGAATTGTGAACAGACGATTTGCATGAAATGCCAAATCTTGTTTCTATGAAAAATCAGAAATATGTCCTCAATTTATCATCTCCAGAGAGAGTGGTAAAGAAAGGTTAAAATGATAGTTTAACCTTATACCCTTTTGCACTTAAACATTTAAGAAAATGAGGTTTGACATTTCATATTGATTTTCTCCTTAAAAGACAATTTAGATGAGATTCCAAATCATATATTCTGGGAAAGAGCGAGTAAAGTACAAGTAATCTGACCGATATGACTGCTGTAATGAATGCCCAAAACAAAAAGCAAAAACAAAAAATATATTTAAATGAAAAAAGAAAAACAAATATTATTACTTCAGTTATGATGTCAGAAATTTTTGAATAATACCCTGAATAATGAACCAGACGCTGCAGCTCGTATTTTGAATAATACCCTGAATAATGAACCAGACGCTGCAACTCGTATTTTGAATAATACGCTGAATCCTGAACCAGACGCTGCAGGTCGTGTTTTGAATAATACCCTGAATAATGAACCAGACGCTGCAGGTCGTATTTTGAATAATACCCTGAATACTGAACCATACGCTGAATCCTGAACCGTGAATAATGAACCGTGAACCAGATGCTAACTTTACGCTCGTCATATTTTGACATTGTACTCGGCACGACTCATTGATTAAAGCTGGATCATTCTTACGCTTGCAGGTTACTTAGAGAGGCATGAAATCTGGACATTGGAGTATTCATTTTAGAGTTACTTGACCTTGAATGCAAAAAAAAGTCCATACTAGACTGTTCTGGTCACAATCTATTTGTTTTAATATGAAGTGTGTAGATGACCAGGACAGGCATAAAATTGCAGTTAAATTGGAAATTTGATTTTGAAGTAACTTGCTGTTGTTGACATTATTTAAGGAAAAGTCTGTTCATTTGTGTGGCCCTCCCAGGTCGGGTGGTGGGGGCGCATCTGTTCCCTTATTCTCCCTGAAAAAATCGGCATTTTCCCTTGTTCCCCAAAATCAAAATCTTGATTTTTATGTATTCTGTTCCCCAAAGTTGCCTTTGTTCCCCTGTTCCCTTCAGTTTTAGACTTTTGTTCCCTTGTTCCCCTGAAATAAATGACCTTATTCCCCTATTCTCCAACAACCTGGGAGGGCCTCATTTGTATCGGACCTTTATGAAGCTTGCAGATAACAAGAGCAGACATAAAATTTTGCATAAGTTCAACATTTGGCCAGACTGGATCATATTAATTATTTTGATTCTTGACGCGGAACATGGGATCACATTCCCCGCCTGAGAGCGATATTTCCCCGAGCCGTTAGCACTCGACTGGGAACATGGGATCACATTCCCCGCCTGAGAGCGATATTTGCCCAAGCCCTTAGGAACATGGGATCACATTCCCTGCCTGAGATAGATATTTGCCCGAACCGTTTGCCGAGGGCTAACGGTTTGCGCAAATATCGCTCTCAGGCGGGGAATGTGATCACATGTTCCCCGTCAAGAATCAAAGTAACAAATGTGTTATACTGCAAAGCTTTTTCGTGGCTTTTTATACTTTTGTCGTGGGGGTTAATACTGAAAAGAAATGCGAATTACAGCTGATTTTATCAACGTACCATATTTTGAACAGTCTGTAACAACATCTGATTCTTTTTTTTTTTTTTTTTTTTTTTTTCTTTTTTTTTTCAAATGCTATAATAATAATAATAATAATAATAATAATAATAATAATAATAATAATGCCGTATTTAGATATTCCCTGTTTGGCGCCCCTTGAAGTGGTTATCATCAATAAATCAAAGCGCCGCACTGAGCGGGGATTCAGCCGTATGAAAATAAGTAACCGACATGCCGTCTTGCAAATGACAGACGAAAGAAGCGAGACGCATACAGCAACTGGAGGTAATGTTGTTGTTTTTTTCTGTTCAATTTACGCACTTGTGATGAGTACAACGGGCAGTAAACAAAATTTTGTTGCTACGGGCTATCGCTGCGTGACAATTATAGGGGCGCTGACAGGGTCCGTTTACATGGCTTCCACAGCTGTTTGACAGGTGATCGCCAAAGAGCGTGAAAATTTACTCATTAAATCGTTTTGAATGAGAGTTTAATAATGGAAAACAATGAAATAAAGTACCGAATGGATTAAAAACAATTAAAAGTTTTTGGTATTTATCAGATGGAAATTATTGTGTTGCATGAAATTATTTTGCTTTTATTTCTCATCAATTGTGCAGCAAATCCAAGATGTGGGACATCGCACTTCAACCAAGACGAGAGGGCAACGTTTTGCTCACGAGATATATGCAAAATAATTGCTCTTGCGCTATCCAATCAAAAGCCTACAAAATTTCTTTGCAGTATAACAATGTTTTTTTGTAAAAGCAGTAGTTGACCCTGTTTATGCTGAACTGAGCTGAGCGATTCTTGCTCTTTTGGGTGACTTGTTTTAAAGAATCAGTTTGGTAAGGTTACAAAGTTCATTTGGCGACAATTTACTTCTACTGTTATATCTATCTAAGAAAGTGGCAACCAACAGTTAAGTTTTTGATAATTTAGGTAGTGATTTCATTTTGTGAATGAAGTCTGTTGTACTTTTCACGTATGATGATAGTGCCTGCATGCAAGACTGCAAAATGTATTCAATATATCTGGAACTATACTCCATGTGACTGTTGGAAGCCGAGGCAATAGGGCGACGTGTATAATCTATTGGTAAACTTACCTGATACTGTTTGTTAATTTTTGGGTAATATATAAAATTGAGGGGTACGAATACGATCTAGAATAGGGTCAAAATCATGCTCACTCGCACTATATATGGATTTCATAATTCAGAATATTCTGTTCAATTTCTTTTGATGGATTGTAATACATTTTAGTGTAGTTCATCATTTAATTGTCGTTCGACTTCCTTTATATAATCAGCCTTGATTATAATGACAAGCCTATTTGGTTTATCTGCTTTGTAATCATACCAGAATAATCCTGACAGAGGACATAAAGTTTCATCTCTTCATTTCAAATATTACTTAATAGTTTCGTTTTGAACTGGCCTGTAGAATGTCCTGAGTGACAGCCTAAGTATAGAAATTTAATTAGTTATCACTGCCATTTGGAGATCAAACATTAATTATTTATCTTCACTTATTCCAGAACTGTTGCTTATAATTAACGTAACGTGGATGATTCTCAAACCAACGTTATATGTGTCAGAATGACGGCGTTAATATTTTGAATTATCATATAACTCAAAAATAGACTTATTGGCTGAGAGCTGTTTTCAGCGAAGTGAGTATATCTGATGTTCACCGGCTTGCGCGCGCCTTCCAGTAAATATTAACTTTTAGTGACGTCGCCAGTAGTGACACCAGCGTCTACGCGCACTTTTTATATTAAATGGGGTCAAGTGTTGACTGTTATTGCCACTTTTATCAAGAGAGATGGCAAACTGTATAATAAAACAATTATTGACTATTGAGGTATTGGATATGACGTTGATATCCAAAACTGAATACCAATATTGGCCACGGCTATCGCCTCGGTCAATATTGGTATTCTCTGTTAGATATCACGTCATATCCAATACTTCGACAGTCAATAATTGTATGTTTTACATAGTTATCTGTTATTTAAGTCATTGACTTGACTAGATGCTCTAGCAAAACGAATTAACAGAGGAATATATTCCCATAAGATGTAGCCTGAGGGACAACGCATTTACAAACGGAAAATTTACAAGTTCAGAAAGCGCCTTGGATGGGAAAGAAAATAGACAAAATGTATTGTAGATATATATTTCAAACTTTAAACTTGTGATGTAAACGTGCAAAGCCATAAAGACTAAACATTTCACAAATTAACTAATCAAAGAAACAATTGAATCACTCACTTATGTATAATTTAACTTTACAAAAATAATGAACATTCTTATAATGTTTCAGCAAAGACATTAGTATTTACCCAACTCTTTCCTATTGCAATGCCTGTTTGATATCAGAATATATTTGGAGAAATATACATTCCCTAATGATGAACACAGAATGGATTTAGAATAGCATGAGTCAGGAAGTGTAAGCTGGTTGGATTGCAGGGTGTGTTAGGGAGCGGGAAGATAACCAGAATCGATCCTCATTTGATATTAGAATAACTGTATAGTATTAAAAAATACAATCCTTAGTATTTTCATAATGAGAAAGCTACCAAGGATGGATTTAAATAAAGAATGGATGTAAATTTGTGCTACTCTGGGTGTGGGGGTACAGAGCGAGGGGGAAAGATAGCCCATATAGTTGAGCTTACCTCCACCCTCCGTAACTCGATCTCTGTTTAATAGAATAAAGTAGGCTGGGGAGGGAAAGAAAGCCAGGTTCGGCCAGCTTGTCGCCCCACCCGCCTGCTACGATTCTCTCTGATATTAGGATCATTTTGAAGCAATGGTAATTGATAACATCGTAATTAGAAAACTATAAGGCAAGGATTTAAATATATTATAAGTTTAGGCTAGCGCTGACCACTCTGAATTATTTCGTTGAGATTGAATTAAACAGTAAAGATTATTATTGTCACAAAAGTTACCTCTGGGTAACCGCTGTGTGAAAAGTTTCACTAATTATTATTATTATTATTATTATTATTATTATTATTACTTCTGCTGTTAATATTACTACTGCTACTGCTTCTTCTCCTCCTTCTACTTCTACTAATAGTTTACAACAGAAAGACTGTCAATATGAACATATAAACCAGTGCCGTGGGTATACAGCTTGGGGCCATCTAAGTCAAACCCAGGAAGCGTTTGAGGACACCCATCATCAGGATTGAGACCCCACGTGCTGTTTGGATCATGTGTACTTCGCTTTTACAACGGCTAAATTTTCATGACAAATGGACAGATTATGTTCAGATACCCCTTCCCAAAAATAGATTTTTTGTTCATTTTAAAATGTTTTCTATACCTATATACGTTATACTTTTTTGAAACACTGTGATCAAATGTTTTAGTCGAGAAAGTTTCAGATAACGTGCCCAATTTTGAGCGAAGTATTTGACAAAACAGTCCAGACCATAAGTATAAGCGACTAGATCTGAGCAAAGGTTGGGGCGGGGTCTTTAAATAAGATATATATCTGGACTTTGTTCGTACAAACTCTGTCTAGTATTTAGGAAGTCATCTTACCCGAACCGAAGTAAATACGTCAGTGCACGATACCTGAAGTCATGTGATTATATATACGAGTACCATTTTATTAACTACTTTAGGCACCAGTTTATTCATGAATCAATGTATTCCGCCTTCAACGCTATCTGAGAGGTATGTTTATCTATATTGTTAGTGCTGACGAATATGTAAAGAGGGACAAGACAACACAAGCGTCGATTGATCGGTTATGTTGTCATCTAGTGCAGTCTTCAGTGTGACTTAGATATAATTGAGCGCAGAAAGTCTTCAAGGCATTCGTAATTATCTATATCTGTTAAATGCTTCAACATGAATTATTGATAATATCACTTTCCAATTCAACATGACATGTCAAATCGTTCTCCTGATGCGATTAAAACTGGTTACTGTCGCCAACGGCAGTTTATTGATTGCTGTTATTAATCTTATTGCTCTTAATATTTTGATTCCGTACGTATTCCTACCATTACCACGTGACCCAGTCATTACTATCGTGCGTTCAGCTTTAGAATCGACACGAGTAGGTAGTGGTGTTGCAGGGTTCCGTCCCAGGTTATTTGATGAAACAATAAAATAATGGTAAGATATTCCCTGAAATCTTATCCTATATGCGCCCGACTGCTGAGAAAAGGGACCTTAGAACATATGCGAACAGCGAAGATCTAGACTCTTCGCTGTTCGCATACAAAATACAGCAACCTTGTTGAAGATATAGAATAGCGAAGATGACCCGACGCGTGGCTGTGCAAACTGGTCTGGGGCCTCGCCATTCGTATATGCCCTAAGGGCCTTTTTTGTTAGTCGGCGGCTCATATTTCTTTTCATTATCATCCTTTATTGTTTTTTTTGTTTGTTTTTTTGTTGTTTTTTTACGTTTTCGTATCATCTTGCATCTCAATTATTCTTTTAAAAGCAAGCCGCAGTGATACTTGTTTAAACGTTTAAGCCAGTTATTTGCGCTCGTAACATGCGCAATACACCAATTATCTGCAGTTAGTATGCACACAAATGAAGCGGGCACTTGGTCAGTCCGTAGTTTGCGTTGACCAGCGTTTTTAGACATACATCGCCCTTAGATGGCGTCATTTGATATTTTATATACCTAATTAAATATATACCTGATATATGCTTATATACCTGTGTGCGTGCGTGCGTGTGTGCTAACTATCGTATGTGTAGTCATATATTATCTATTATAGCCGTATTGGTGTAATTATGAGTATTTGTGCAATATCTGATATTTTGGTATTTCCCAAGTCTTTGTAGCTGAGTCAGTGACGAGAGTTAGACTTGCGTCGCTCTTAGCTGGTGTCATTGTATGTATGTATGTTTGTTTGTGTTAAGGTTTTACGGCCCAGTCAACCCAGTGGGGTCATGTCGAGCGCGGTCAGTTTACCTAACCACACGTTTACTGGGCAGGCTTAGTCCTCTAAGCGGTTAACCAGTATTGTGCACATTCTTTCGCCAGAAACTGACAACTGCCCTTCTTGAATCAGCGGAAGGGAGAGAATGACCGTAGAAAATATTTCATGATCAATCTCCACGAAAGAATGTTACCGACCTCGGCGGGCTTTCTAGCGAAAGAATGTGCACAATAAGCTGTTGTTTTGTACACAAAACAACTATTTTACAGTGTAGCCAATCTTTTAACATGCTTCATACTCTCACTTTATAAACTTAATGTATTTTGTTCACTCCACGTGTATACATGTAGTAGCACAGCAATCTACTCTACAATATAGACTGTCAGTCTTACCCTTGTCTTGCTGAGCCCGGATGTACCCTGACAGTGTGGATCCAGATTGGTTGGCTTCTGATGAAGCCAGCTGATCTGGCTCTTCACTGTTTGCCATTTAGTGTGAGAATTTATATCGACGGTCTGGATCAGAAAATCTATATCAGCATATTTCCCATACCGAAAGCCGAAAACTGACGTCACTAATTCCATAAACTTATGTCATTGTTTTCTCTTATTCCACCTACGTGTGGCCTGAGATGTTTGTTATCAAATAAAGATCTGTTCTGTTCTGTTCTGTTCAATATAGCTCTAAGAGTGCTGGACTAATAGTGATCACAAGGTTTCTATTGTCAACTACTGACAGGGGAGTTAACTAAAAATTGCGCTTTCCAATGTGTGGTTCGTGTATGCTACTTACCCGGTACAATCCTACTGAATACTATCAAGATATTTCAAATGGGTGTCGGAGTTATGGCGATCACAAGGATTCTATTACTATCAAGGAGATAACTAAAATAAACCGCGGTACCCAGATTTGTGTTTTTTGTACGAAACATGCTTCCTCAAATTCGTATATTATCCTACAAAGTATCCTACTATATCTGTAAGGATATTGGAGTTACGATGATCACAAGGTTTCTTGATTTGATACTGTCGGAGCGATAACTCAAAAAACCAAGGTACCGAGAAATGGGTTCTTAAACGCGTCACGCCTTCTCAATCTCGTTTAGGGTGCTGGAATTATAGCAATTACAAGATTTCTGTTACCCAATACTGCCAGGGGAGATAACTAAAAGAAATCTAGTCACCCGAAGTTGTTTTTTTTTTTTTTTTTTGTTGTTTTGTTTTGTTTTTTTTGTTTGTTTTTTTTTTGCGACACACATTCTCAACCTCGTGTACAGTCCTCTCAAATGGTGCTGGAGATATTATGAGTACAAGGTTTCTAGTACCAACTACTGTCGGGGGAGAGAACTCTAAATCTACCGCACCCAGAATTGTGTTTTTGTACGCGACACGCCTTCTTAACCTTGCGTATAATTCTACCAAGTATCATCAATATATCTCAAAGGGTATTAGAGACACGGCGATCACTATATTTCTGTTAACAAATACTGTCGGGGGAGATAACTCAAACATACCCCGACGCCTAGAGCTGTGGTTCTTGTACGCGACACATCTTCTCAACCTCGTGTGCAATGTATTATCAATATATCCCACAGGATGTTGAAATTAAGGCTATGCCTACGGACGGATGAACGGACGCCAGGCTGATAGCTATACCCCTGAACATATTCAATAATTAACATTCAGTGAACATATGTACGTATAAATATTCACTGAATGTTAATTATTGATTAGTTTTTATTGATTATGTTAATATATGCTAGATAACATAATACATATTCCACAGAAAATAAAGACATTACGAGTATTATAGTTATTATCCCCCGACCGAATATTCGAAGATGTGACTATATGCTCAAAGAACAAAGTAAAAGAGCGAATCAGCCTTATAACAATTATACAGCCATAATGATGTGATCTAGAATTACGAGGGGTCAATGCCAACAGGGCTATCTGTTCACAAAAAAAAAAAAAAAAAAAAAACGAACCGCTATCTTCATTACATCCGATCTCCACAGGCCTTCCATCTCATCCCACATAGGCCAGAGTTGTTCCTGTACAAAATTAGCTCAGGTACCGGTTATTGCAGTCTATCAAATGCAGTCTACTGATATTGCTGATAAGACCCATGATAAAAATAATAAAATACTGTCGATTGTAAGTTAGGGTATTGGGTCTGAAATCTAAGGAATGAGAATTTTGTGACTGAAAAAAAAAAAACAAACAACAAAAAACAATAAATGCATGACACATAATAATTTAGTTTTATTGCCGTATATAATATGAAAACATGAAAAATTAAAATATGTATTTACACAGGGTGAAATTTATTTAATTATTTATTTACTTACTTATTTGTCGCGTTTACGGAATTCTGAAATTAATTCCATGACCATTGTCTGTCATGTGACAATATGTCTTCAGGTAGCGGACACTCATACAGTGATTTGGGCCTTTACCGTGCGTTTATACGAATATTGAACACTGTACAACTGTTGCTAACGTCCAACACAAATCCTATCTAGACAGTGCAGATATACAGGCTGGCCTGTTTTTCACATGTCCCTTTTTATACCCCGTCACACAATAGTTGCGGGATATTATGGTTTCACGTGGGTGTTCGTTTGTCCGTCCGCTCGTACACACAAATGAGTACTTCGGTGACTATATTTGACGGACAGTTTCAATGTATTTAAATGGGATTTATTCTGTAGACACATAAAAATCTTGAATTGTGTGGCTAAAACTCGACTTGTGGGGCTATAAAATAGTCACATAAGTATCAAAATTACTCTGGATAACTACATAAGTACCCATTCGTTAGAATGTCCGTCCGTCCATCTGTTGTACATTCTTCCGTCCGTATTTTCGTTTCCGGGCGATAATTTGAGTAAATGTCAATCGATTTTCACCAAACTGGTATTGTGGAGATATAATGGGCAAATTTCGTCAATTTTTGACGGAGTTTCTGTCCGCAACACGTCCGTAGTTTCGTTTCCGGACGATAACTTGACTAAATGCCAAAATGACTTTCACCAAAGTTGGTATGTGCATTGACGTTGTAGAGATCTGGTTTGGAAATGCTAATGGGCAAATTTTGTCCATTTTTGATGGAGTTATCTGCCCGCGACATGTCTGTTTTTTTCATTTCCGGACGATAACTTGTGTAAATATCAATGGATTTTCACCAAACATGGTTTGTGCATTGATATTGTGGAGATCTGGTTTCAGGTTGCTAATGTGCCATTTTCTTTAGTTTCTGACAGAGTTATCTGCCCGCGACACATCCGTATTGTCGTTTCAGGACAATAACGTGTGTAAATCTCAACGGCTTTTCATCAACTTGATATGTGCATTTAAATTGTGGAGAACTGGTTTGGGATTACTAATGGGCAAATTTCGTCAGTGTTTGATAGTTATCTGCCCACGACATGATAATGGCGGGGTATTATCGTTTCATGCTTGTATTACATAATGCGAAGCTTTTTGTTTATTTATTTATTTATTTATTTATGTATTTATTTATTTATTTATTTATCGTGCCTGAATGATTTAATTACTGGCTCACAATATCTATCTATCTATCTATCTATCTATCTATCTATCTATCTATCTATCTATCCATCTATCTATCTATCTATCTATCTATCTATCTATCTATCCATCTATCTATCTATCTATCTATCTACCTACCTATCTATCTGTCTGTCTGTCTGTGTGCCTGCCTATCTATCTATCAATATATCCGTCCATCCATCTATCTATCTATCTATCTATCTATCTATCTATCTATCTATCTATCTATCTATCTATCTATCTACCTACCTACCTACCTACGTAGGAGATAATAACCCTACGCAGGACTTACTAACACCTACGTTGGACTTACTAACATCTACGTAGGATACAATAAGTCCTACGTAGGACTTACTAACTCCTGCGTAGGGGAAAATAACACCTACATAGGAGATAATAACCCTACGTAGGAGCTACAAACACCTACGTAGATATTAACTCCTCTGTAGGACTCAATTATGGAAGCGTCCTAGTGCCAGGTGAAAAAATATTTGTCCTACGTAGGAGATAAGTAAGAGATAATAAGTTCTACGTAGGAGATAGTAATTACTACGTAGGAGATTATAAGGCCTACGTAGGAGCTAGTAACTCCTACGTAGGTGATGATAACTCCTACGGACTTACTTACACCAACGTAGGAGATAATAAGTCCTACGTAGGACTTACTAATACCTTTGTAGGACTTACTGATGATAACTCCTACGGACTTACTTACACCAACATAGGAGATAAGTCCTACGAAGGACTTACTAACTCCTGTGTAAGACTAATTAACTCCTGCGTAGGAGATAATAACTCCTACGTAGGAGATAATAACACATACATAGGAGATAATAACCCCTGATGAGGACTTAATAACACTTACATAGAAGAGTTAACTCCTCCGTAGGACTTACTAACACCTACTTAGGAGATAATAACACCTACGTAGGAGATAATAAGTCCTAGTCCTACGTAGGACTTACTAACGCCTACGTAGGAGAAAACAACTCCTACGTATGACTTACCAAATTCTACATATGTGTTACAAACACCTACGTAGGAGATAATAAGTCCTACGTAGAACTTAACAACACCAACGTAGGAGATAATGTCCTTTGAAGGAACTAACACCTACGTAGGAGATAATAAGTCCTACGTTGAACTTACTAACTCCTACATAGGAGTTAATAAGTCCTACGTAGGAGTTACTAACCCCTACGTAGGAGATAATAACACCTACGTACAAGTTACTAACATCTACATAGGAGATAGTAAGTCCTACGTAGGACTTAGGTATCTCCTACGTAGGTGTTAGTAACTTCTACTTAAAATGCCAGTCTACTAGGGATAGAAGATCATGGAAACAGTTTGGTGTGTAATGTCTTTAACCCTTTATATCTGAGCAATATAACCCATATTCTATTCTATTCTATAAGAAATGTGCAAAATATAGCGAAATGAAAATACTATTCTGCGAAAAGGAATACAATGGAGGAAATAATTTGAGAAATGGGGCGTTTCGTTATGAAAATGAGCCGCGTGATATTATTTTTACATATGGACTGGAGGTATTACAAAAACAGTTTTGTTCATTTTAAACCATTATACGTAGGTTGTCTCAAATTGTATAAGTTTTGGGATATATATTAGCGCAGCCGCTCGTCGACATTTCGGCATTTAGTCACTATTGTAGAGCAGCATTTTCCCCAAATAAAGCCCCAAAAACGTTCAATATCAATAGAATAAACAGATTAGAACAAACTGATGCTTATTTGCTTAATATTGCTGATTGAAACACTTTTTGTGTGCTGACACGCCCCCCCCCCCCGCCCCCCGCCCCCCCCCCCCCCCCACACACACACATACACACACAACACCAACCCATCCCCATCCCCGACCCCCACCCACCTCCCAGTAAAATATACAGCAAAAGTCTCCAATATACCAATATAGATAACAGAGATAGAAAAGTGACCAAACACTTTGATTTTTTTTTTCTTTCAAACTAACTGTCAGAAAGATACAAAAATCAAAACATATAGCTATACTTACCTTAAAATACAAGTCAAGTATTTAGAGACTGCATGTGTGAACAATTATTGTCTTATCTTGATTTTACCCCAACCACCCTCTCTAGCATGTGCTAAATAGCTTGGCTTTAATATTACACCATAATCTCAGTTGTTTGTGCCTGAAATGTATTTTTATGAATGAAATATTCCAGAAACAATATGAAAAAAATGTCCAATTATATGCAGAATGTATAAACCTTAAATCGGCCTAGTTGACATGTCAGTGGCATGGTGTGTTTCAAATGTCAGCTTAAAGCGACGGACAATAAATCTATATTTGTGCTTTCTGATGAATAGCAAATAAGAAGAGATAAAAAAAAATGAAAATGGATAAGAACAAAGGTCAAGGTCACACAAAGTCAATGTCACGAAATATCAAGATGAACGTCACGTAAATAGTGAAAAGCATAGAAAGTCCAGTTCTATTACATGTTAGTATATGTTTTAGAAAAAAAAAGGTCATACAGAGCAAGGTCATGGTCACGTGACTGTTAAAAACAGAAGCTGAATGTTTGTTTGTGTTGAGGTTTTACAGCCAAGTCAACCCAATGGGGTTATGTCGAGCGCGGTCAGTTTACCTAACCACACGTTTACTTGGCAGCTTAGTCCTCTATGCGGTTAACCAGTATTGTGCACATTCTTTCGCCAGAAACTGACAACTGCCCTTCTTGAATCAGCGGAAGGGAGAGAATGACCGTAGAAAATATTTCATGATCAATCTCCACAAAAGAATGTTACCGACCTCGGCGGGGTCGAACCCACGACCTCCTGGTCTCCAGTCGGACGGCGCATCCATCTGAGCCACCGAGGCCGGCAGAAGCTGAATGTAGCAACCCCGCAATAGGCAGGTATCGAAAATTGAAACTTTGAAATTTCACCACTTCTTCTTTTGGCTCCAGCAAAGACAAACAGAAACATTTATTTCTTTGAAACAATCAGGAAATTTTACACACAAACATTTTTCTTCAAATTAGAGTAATAAGTTTTAATTCATCTTTATCATTAACCAATCATTGGTCGCCTTACACTAAATAACTACCGCTTGTTTGCACCAGTCAGCAGTCCTGACACACTTGGTTTCCTTTTGGTTTGTAAATATATTTGTAACATCTTATCAGAGATGTCCGAAATTTTACCGTAAGTTACGGTAACCTTCGTACGGTAAAAATCAATACCTGGCGCGGACAAAGACGTAAATTTGGAGGGTTAAAATAAAAAAAAAAGCACAGCTTTATCTTATTGAACAACACATATGCGTTAAAGTAACTGAAATATGTATGGATATATGTTGTTGTTTTTAAACTGATGCTGCTGCTGCTGATCATGATGATGATTTTGTGTTTTACGTCCCTTTCAACATTTTAAGCCGTATCGAGACGATGGAAAGGAGACAAAGGCTGTGCAATGAAGCGCCTAGCCTGGCAATCAGGCCCTGCATTTAAGTCATTCAAGGTACACAACTACAGTAAACCTATAGAAATATGTATTATTATTTGCCCCTTATCTAAAATACAGGAATCAGACATTACTTGAGAACATTATATTAGTGTATATGTTTTGCAGTTTATTAGTGAATTTGTTTTATGAAACTGCTCTATTTAACAGACTGATACCAGTCTATGAAGCGCCCTACAGTTATGAGTTGAATATAATTATACTGGTTGTGCTGTGTAACAAGCAAATGTCCTAATAATAATTGTAGGCCTCACCAGAATACCCCGAACTGGAGATCTTTTGGAAACATTCAACAAAATAGTGAACTCGGTTGGATTTAAACATAGATTTTATTTTACACTTTGTAATGTACATACAACAATTTGCGCATTCAACAATACAAAACGACAATAAGTTGCTCCTGATATTTTTGTACAAACAGCGGAAAATTATGCAGGTTTGGGTAGTGTATGGAAATAAGTAGTTATGTTCTCTATAGTCATAGGTAACTACACCATCGGGGAATTCCGGGAGAAGCCCTGCAGACACACAGAAGGTACAGCTTCCAATACTTGTCCTCAGTCACTGAGATTCAGAACAAATGCTATATACCCTGCTTATTTTGTCATGAATTCATTACCCACGCATTAATTACCATTGCACAGCAAGGATAACGCAGAAGTAAACGCCTTGTTTTTGCCTCTAGATTTCCAGAACATTGTAGGGGTAGTGGCATGGTGCATTGGTTGCAAACGACATTTGCAAAATTGTTAGACTGGTTAGTAAAAATACAAATGAACTATGGCTGAAACCTATCGGCAACATGAAACGGTTATCAAACAACCAAAACAAGGAATATAATAAAACGAAGCCCATAATTCGCTCAATTGAGTAAAGCAGCCACTGCATATATGTAGATACCATGCAACATTCTTTCAGTGTTGCCACAGCAACTAGGATACACATTTGACAGTGCCGTAAAAGGGCATCTTAGTATCTTAGGATCTTAATTTGAATGAACTAGGCAGACATTGAGTCCGCGGTACTATATACCAAGATTCAACCTCAAAGGCTTTCATGGTTCTGGAAAACAAAATTATCGAGTGTTTATTACCATATTTGGGCATGACAGCCATCTTGTTTATTTAATCATGTGATAATTTTCGACAGAAGGCCCTAGGAAAAATCTGTTGAAAATTGGCCAATGGATTTCAGGAAAGAAGACATTTAAATTTTATACGGCTTTATACTGGTATATAATCCAATAATCGAGGGGCGAGTGCAGATAACCTTCGAGGACAAAACTGAGAATTTAACTAAAACGGTTTACTTTTTTTAATCATACCTGTAAGTTTCAGCCGGTAATAAATTTAAAGAAAATGATTTTTCAACGTATTCCCTTTACAAATATATGGGGATGCAAATCTGACATTGCGTAAAAAAGGCCAAAGGTCATCTTCGGACCATTTTTTAATAATCTTGGTAGACTTTGAGTCGAAGATGCTATATACTAAGATTCAGCGTCAAAACTGTAGGTTCTGGAGAACAAGAATTTTAAGATTGTTTTTAGCCTAAGCAGGGTGCTCATATGTCAGTCAATGTCCGTCGTCCGTCGTGCGTAGTGCGTCGTCCGTCGTGCGGCGTCAACAATTGCTTTAAAAGCCTACTCCTCCTACACCCCTGTGCCAACTGACGATACTTGGTAGGAAGCATTGGGGTGACTTATCAATCAAAAGTAGCTAAACTCATTACGATCGGATATCCAAGATGGCCGCCATGGCCGCCATCATGAAAATCTATTTTTCGTTTCTTCTCCTGAACTGAAAGGCCAATTGATTCCAAACTTGGTAGGAAGCATCGGGGTGACTTGTAGATAAAATAGCTAAAATCGTGCCGATCGGAAATCCAAGATATCTTGAAAATCTATTTTTTTGCTTCTTCTCCTAAACCCAAAAGCCATTTGACTCCAAACTTGGTAGGAAGCATTGAGGTGGCTTATAGATAAAAAAAGCTTAAGTCGTTTCGATCGGAAATCCAAGATGCCCGTCATGGTGGCCATCTTGAAAATCTATTTTTCGCTTCTCTTGACTTTAAACTAGATAGGAAGCATCGGAGTGACTTGTAGATCAAAATAGCTGAAATCGTTCCAATCGGAAAACCAAATGGCCGCTATGGCGGCCATCTTGAAAATCTATTTTTCGCTTATTCTACTGAACTGAAAGGCAAATTGATTCGAAACTTGGTAGGAAGCATACGGATGACTGGTAGATTAAAAATAGCTAAAATGTTCCCGGTTTGAAATCCAAGATGGCTGCCATGGCGGCCATTTTGAAAGTCTATTTTTCGCTTCTTCTCCTAAACTGAAAAGCCAATTGACTCGGAACTTGGTAGAAAACATCGGGTTGACTTATAGGTCAAAAATAGCTAAAATCTTTCCGATCGGAAATCCAAGATGTCCGCCATGGCGGCCATTTTAGAAAGCTATTTTTTGCTTCTTCTCCTGAATCGAAAGGCTTATTGACTTTATAAACTTGGTAGGAAGCATCAGAGTGACTTGTAGATCAAAAATAGCTAAAATTGTCCTATTGGACATCCAAGATGGCCACCATGTTGACCATCTAGAAAATCTGTTATTCGCTTCTTCTCCTGAAGCAAAGGGCAAATTGACTCGAAACTTGGCAGGGAGCATCGGGGTGACTGACAGATTAAAAGTAGGTAAAATTGTTTCTATCGGAAATCTAAGGTGGCATGGCGGCCATCTGGTAAAAAATCTATTTTTCGCATCTTCTGAATTGAAAGGCCATTTGACTCGAACCGGAGTAGGAAGCTTTGGGGTGACTTGTAAATCAAAAATAGATAAAAAATAATGTTCTGATCGGAAATCCAAGATAGAGGCCATCTACTTTTCGCTTCTTCTTCTGAACTGAAAAGCCAAATGACTCGAATTTGGTAGAAAACATAGGGGTGGCTGCTAGATCAAAATAGCTAAAACCGGTTTGACAGGAAATCCAAGATGACCTTCACGGCGGCCGTCTGGAAACTCTTTTTTTTTTTTTTTTTTTTTTTTTTTTTTTTGCTTCTTCTGAAAAGAAAGTCCAATTGACTTGAATTTCGGTTAGAATCATCAAAGTAACTTGCAGACAAATATAGCTAAAATCGCTCTGATCAGAAATACAAGATGGCCCCCACAGTTGCCATCTTAAAATCTGTTCTCATCTTCTCCCGAATACAAAGACCCACTGACTCAAAATTCAATAGGAAGTATTGGAGGGACTTGTTAATCAAAAACGCCTTAATTCATTTTGATGAGAAATTCAAGATGGTTGCCCTAGCAGCATGTATTTTGAACCATTTCTCCTGAACCAAAAGGGCAATTTACTCAAACTTCATTGGAAGTATTGAGGTGACTTGCAGATCAAAAGTAGCTAAAATTCTTCTGACTGGAAGTCCAAAATAGCCACCATCTTGAAAATCAATACTAAACTTCTTCTCTTGAACTGACCGGCCAAATGACTTAGACTTGTTTGGTAATGAGGTGAGCGATACAAGGCCATCTTGATCCTCTTGTTTACCATATATGGACAAAGCGGCCATCTTGTTCAACGGTCCAGCAACATTTGGACAAATTATCAATATCCCTTCGAAGAAGACGTTTACATGTTACACGAATGTATACATGTGTATAGTCCAGGGGCAAGGGAGATTACGCCTGGGAACAAAAGTTTGATTTTAACTAAAACGTTTTACTATTTTAATCATATATTGTAAGTTTCAGCCATCAGTCTTTTATACGTTTTCAGAAGAAAAAAAAGATTTTTCAACATTTTTCCTATACAAATGTAGATGGACGCAAACATGACCTTGCCATATGTAGGTCAAAGGTCAGCCTTCAATATTCATTTAAAAAAGACTTTAAAGACCTTGAGCCCTTAATGCTTTAGACCAAGATTCAGCCTCAAAATTTTCTCGGTTCTGGAGATTTTAAGTGTTTTACCATATAAGAGCGTGGCGGCCATCTTAATCAATGGCGGTGCCCTTTTGTACCATGTTTCAATTCCCCTTTAACAGAAGAATGCTCCAGATGAAATGTGAAGGAAGTCGTCTATTGGTTAAAGAGGAGTGCAAATGTGTGGACAGACGGGCGCCGGACGGCAAGTGATTACAATAGCTCATTCTGAGCCTTTGGCTCAGGTGAGCTAAAAGAAGGCTAAGAGAGAGAGAGAGAGAGAGAGAGAGAGAGAGAGAGAGAGATTTCTGGTTTTGCCTGTATATAGCGAATGTGTTGCCCTGGATCCCTGTACCAAATGTCGAGCACGAGCAGGAACAGGGATTAAGGGCAAATACTTGCGAGAGGAACTTGTACATTTGAACGCGGACCTGTAAAAGACCTCAGAGAGAGGCAAACATTATTAATTACATTCACATAGAACCGTAAACGGTGTTCTGTGAGACTTTTTAGATTAAGACCAATCATTTTCTAGTTATACGTCTATGGGGTATTTTAGCTGCAAGGGCAATCGTATCTATATGGCGGATCAGCTCAAAGACGTCTTCACCCAAGCAACGTTTCTTCAAAATTTAGATAATTAGATTTAAATATATTAATTAAGTGCTAATGGTTCAATAAGCCCTGCAAACTACATTGCTTTCTGTAAATAGTCTAAATAAAACCTAAGACTCCGATTTTTTCCATGTTCTTTGTTTCCAAGGACAACCTTTATACCTTTTCATTTAACTTCCCTGCCCCTGGTGTTAAATGCCTAGGGACGACCGTAAACAGTCTCGCTGTACTTAATCATAGTGCAGTTTTCCATTTTTATTTTTCTAGGCACCATTTTGTCCGTTCTGGTATTTTGGGAACTCGTGTTCCTCTAAGCCGGCGGTATGGGACGTATGCAACCTTACAAACTACATTGCTGCCATATGAAGGGTCTCAATAAACTGGGACTCTGATTTGGGTTCTTTCACGTGTTTTGTAGTTCTAAAAGTAACCGTTATGTAGCGAAATTGGATCGGTATTTTATGAGTAGACGTCGTGAAAGGCGCACGTTTTCAAGGAAGGACAACAGACAGAAAGAGATCACAATAGTCATCCTAAGCGTCACTCTAGTGGTCTAAAAACCAAACACTATAGGAAATAAATACTTAT
Source organism: Anodontia alba (assembly GCA_964016985.1). NCBI lineage: Eukaryota > Metazoa > Mollusca > Bivalvia > Lucinida > Lucinidae > Anodontia > Anodontia alba. The sequence continues at coordinate 75,835,150 of OZ024834.1, forward strand.
CTAAAATTGTTTTGTGTTGAGGATTTTACGGCCCAGTCAACCTAATTGGTTTGTCGAGCGCGGTCAATTTACCTAACCACACTTTTACTGGACAGCTTAGTCCTCTAAGCGGTTAACCAGTATTGTGCATATTTTTTCGCCAGAAAATGACAACTGCCCTTCTTAAATCTGGAAGGGAGAGAATGACCCTAGAAAATATTTCATGATCAATCTCCACGAAAGAATATTGCCGATCCGGCGGGACCGAACCTGCAACCTCCTGATCACCAGTCGGATGCGCATCCAACTGAGCCACCGAGTCCGGCTAAAATTGTTAATAAGCGTCCCATTTAATTTCAGTTCAGCCATGTTATTACGGTTTCTGAAACTAGTGCCCTTATAAAGTGCCGTCTTACTACACTACCATGCCACAGGTGATACTTCTACGAGCTGGTCGTATTATTCTGATACTGATGCGACCAATCCTAGCTCTTTTGCTTAATGTTGGGCATAATGCAAAAGAGGAGTTAATTCTGATTTGAGGGGTAAAAAATTAATACATGTATATTGCCTTTGGAAACAAAGAACACATTACAAATAGAAAGTGGGAGTCCCGGTTTTATGAAGTTTGCAACATTGCTTACACCCTCTAGCGTATACATGAACAAACCACTATGACAATGAATAAATATTTTGAACATACTAACAACATACATTGGACTAAAAACAGAATTATGTTTTTTTCATGCTCCTGTAGCACCGTACAATAACAGACATAAACGTTTCTTTGAGCGACTGCTTTTGCAAATTTCTTTGTCAACTCCAGGACTGATACAAAGCTTTAAATCACACATCCCCGAAAATGACTGAGGTACAGTCTTTTCATTGGAAATTTATCTGGTGTCATTTCGTTTGTCAAATAGAGTTAAGCTTCAACTTAAGCTTATGGTTTATGTTTCTTAAAAAAACCTAGCGTAGTTGATTGCAAATATTGACAACTTCGTTTAGTTTTGCTATCGTGCTTTAATTAGAAATACCTATTTCGCTACAAAAAGCAAAGGTAACTATACAGCGTTTAAATATATTTCCTAGATACAGCATAATGATAATATCTATCGTATAAATTGAAATGCGAACATGTGTATGCCTATTGAAATATATTGCAAATTTTACAACCGAAAAAGGAAAAATTTCAGATAAAAATTTCTGATATTTTTCATATTCCTGCTCAAAACATAGATTGTGTACTCGTTAGAACCGAGGCCTAAAATCTAATTTTTAGCAAAATAACAAAAATAATGTATACCCCTGTAATCCCAGTTTTACTATATAAAAGTTGGGTTTAAGCGGGTCAAAATTATATAGTTGTGTTTTCGTGATGTGATATCCCAGAATTGCCATGAGAGTCGCGCAAACGCGATGCCAGAATTTGTATACTAACTCGACTCAGTTTGTTTGTGTTGAGGTTTTACGGCCAAGTCAACCCAATGGGCATGTCGGGCGCGGTCAGTTTATCTAACCACACTTTTATGGGCAGGCTTAGACCTCTAAGCGGTTAACCAGTATTGTGCACATTCTTTCGCCAGAAAAAATGACAACTGCCCTTCTTGAATCAGCGGATGGGAGAGAATGATCGTAGACAATATTTCATGATCAAATCTCCACGAAGAAATGTTGCCGATCTCGGCGGGGGTCGAATCAGCGACCTCCTGTCTCGAGTCGGACGGCGCATCCAACTGAGCCACCAAGGCCGTCGCACTCGACTTAGTCATGTGTCGGGCATACAAGATAGTAAATTTTCTGGCGAAAGAATGTGCACAATACTGGTTAACAGCTTAGAGGACTAAGCCTGCCCAGTAAACGTGTGGCAAGTTAAACTGACCGCGCTCGACATGACCCTACTGGGTTGACTGGGCCGTAAAACCTCAACACAAACAAGATAGTAAATTGGTTCTACGAGATACTAAATCGTGCACACTAGCTATTAAAAATCGTGCGTTCAACTTCTTGAGTGCCTGACATTATCTCGACATTATCTCATGCGCACAACTTTTTTTTTTTTTTTTTTTTTTTTTTTTGCTCTGTGTGTGTGTGTGGGGGGGGGGGAGGGAGTTGGTTACGGCCCTTTCAAGAATATTACACATATATCGAACCGATCGTTCATCAAAGGTGGTCGAAAACCAAAGAACACGGGGAAACGTGCGCACAACTTAGTACCAGTGTCTTGCGCGCTTAGCTTGTGTCTTACTTATCACAAGCGCACTTATTACTAATTAGTACGAACGATAAAAATAGAATGTGTAGGCTGAAATAGCTATATTGAAACTTCCATAGAGTTTGATATCTTTGTGAAACTTTGCACAGAGACTCTATTGATGATTACGATTATTTTATTCTAATCAGACAAATCCATTTGGTATCTGATCTGGAATTGAACAGCCGAGGTTGACCAGTCAATGAATACTTGAATGCAAGCATCAAGGAAACCGAAATTCATATAATCATGGTTCCTACTCATATTGATAAGACAGTCGTATTATTTTTATTGACCTAAACAAAGTAAGGATATATATAGTCTTTTCTGGAGGTCAAAGAAGAAATAATGTTCACATTCTAAGAAGAGAAGTAACTAGTACGTGATCATCTGTGTGTTCCATTGCCTGAGGCGACCTCGGAAAATGCTGATCCAATGAAACATGTGCAACTGCCTATTTATTTCTCTTGGTGGGCACCTCCGTTAAATTATGTCCAAGTATATGAATCGAGCCGGTGACATACATTTATCTTATTGCAAGCGGTGAAATCAGTATATATCCGAAATGATTAAACTGATATTTTCATAAATGAAAGAATATATTTTCACAAATGAAATACAACAAATCGATGTTATTTTCACTACTCGTTTCGAATTACGACATCGCTATTCTCATTGTTTCCCCAACAGATACCGATCCCACTTCGTTTTTTTTTTTTTTTTTTTTCTCCTTTTTTATTTTTTTTTTTTAACTTCTCTGTTTCTGAACAAAACTAGCAAGTGTCGTTATGCATTTTCTATGTTTCTGAGCAAAACTATCAAGTGTCGGTATGCATTTTCTTGATTATAATGTAAGGAGCATTTTGGTAACAAGATTATTTTCATTTGCAGGAACTTTTTTGGTTTTGTCTGTCCAGCACTTCACGTGAAACACAACGTCTACGCCACGACGTTCATGTTTTGTTTGGTGACGTTAGTTATGATATCAGAAGTGCGCATTGGCGTGTAAACAATTAAGTAAAAGAAAATTTGCTCTTTTTCAGTGAATACAATAACAATTTTCATCTCGTGTAATGAAAACATTCATTTTTTTACTCGTGCTTCGCACTCGTGAAAATAATATTTTTTTTATTACACTCGATGAAAATATTAAGCACTTCACCGCCAAAGAGTAAACTTCCTTTATATATGCATTTTTCTTCCTCAAAACCTGAAAAGGCCGGCCTCGGTGGCTCAGTTGGATGCGCCGTCCGACTGGAGACCAGGAGGTCGCGGGTTCAACCCCCGCCGAGGTCGGTAACATTCTTTCGTGGAGATTGATCATGAAATATTTTCTACGGTCATTCTCTCCCTTCCGCTGATTCAAGAAGGGCAGTTGTCATTTTTTCTGGCGAAAGAATGTGCACAATACTGGTTAACCGCTTAGAGGTCTAAGCCTGCCCATAAAAGTGTGGTTAAATAAACTGACCGCGCCCGACATGCCCATTGGGTTGACTTGGCCGTAAAACCTCAACACAAACAAACTGAGTCGAGTTAGTATACAAATTCTGGCATCTGGCGAAAGAATGTGCACAATACTGGTTAACCGCTTAGAGGACTAAGCCTGCCCAGTAACGTGTGGTTAGGAAAATTGACCGCGCTCGACATGACCCCAATGGAATGACTGGGCCGTAAAACCTCAACACAAACAAACAAAACCTGAAACTGAAATAAAATCAGAACAATTTTCATAATAAAGTTCAAATATATGATTTGAAAAAAAAAATGGGTCTGTTTAAGAGTCCCTTTCAAAGCATGATTTGCATCATGCCCTGCAGAGGAGGCACAGCAAACTCTTGCATACTTGCGTGAAGTCATTATTGCATAATCATAACAAGAAGGATGTGCAGGATTGATTATTTTAATATTTACTGCCAAAGCCAATCCTGAACCCTGATTGCTATAGCACTAGACCTATGATGTTACACATGTATAAAAGGACACTATACATACACATGCAGACTAGAATCCATATATAGTGAAATTGCAAGACACAAGTCAAGCAGCTTTGAATACTGACCCTAAGTATCCGGATACCTTGCCTCATTACCATACTTATCGAAAAATTTGAACGTCTATCTGACTACATATGATGTGTCTAAATTTTGCGAAGGAATTATAAATAGTGTAGACCCTAATTTGCTATGGCCTGTCTTCCGAATATTTAAGGCCAGCACAGCAATCCTCTGTTTAATATAGGTATATTTTATTTAATGAAATCAAGCTGATTTTGAGTTTATTGATTGTGTTGGGGTTTAACGACACGTCAACCCTTGAGGGTCATTTTGTGTCGTCTCCCAGAGAAAGGGAGAAAAGAGATAGAAGAGAGAGTAGAGGAGATGAAAGAGAGGGACAGGGAAGAAAGAGGAACAGGAATGAAAGTGAAGAAACAGAAGAAATAAAAACATTCTCCCTCTACCCTTACCCACTACAAGGATAGCAGGCCTTGCCCAACTGTAAGCCAATATCAGTTGGACGCCCCGGTGATCTAAGATACACAGCACCTTCGCACCACCCGACCACCCCAGATTTTGAGTTTAACGTTTCTTCTTACAAGCAATAAACTCCTGTCGAGACGCTGGAAGGGTGATAATGAAAGGTCCTGTGCAATAAAGCGGCGCAGTACAGACATCAGCTGAATTCCACCTTGCTAGTTTCGAACCAAGGACCTCATGATCCGGTCGGATGCGCTAACCGCTCGAACGCTTCTGGGTTTGGACGCAGCCGGCAGATTTTCCTATAATATGTTACAACAGCTGCAACTATAGGGAAGTTTGCTTGCCTGCACACCATTCAAGCCATTCTAAAAGGCGGATCTGCTCTAAAAAGGTTGGCTACCTAGAGAGGCAGACGCGGTACATTTAGAGTAGACCCCTTTTCGTAAGAAGAACAAAATCGGAGCTACCTCCCGTGAGGTATATTCCTTCTCATTGAAAGTGTACATGTGGAGAGACTTGAGTAGTGATGGCAGAAGATACTGTCTTTAGTAGTGATATTTTGCGGGGTTTCGGCACTTTAAATAATATGTAAGTGTTGCGTATATTTGGGTGTATACTTTGTAAACCTTTCTTTCGTTACCCGTAAAGCGCATAGGTAAAGCAGCTAAATATTTCACTCTGCTAATATTTATTGAATTCAAGGAAGTCTATATTCTTGTTGCATTTTATGGTTCGAAAATTTCTGTCTGAAAACGGCAACCTACAGTCCCCTGATTTTAAGAATGGCCCTCTAACAATTAGGCCGCGAACCAGCTTGAACGTAAAAGGTGTCATTATATAGGTGAATATCAAAAGCCCAGGTCTACTTGTTGCATTCGCGCACTCTCATTTTGACCTTCTCTAATACGATCAATGCAGTCTGAAGCAAATACGCCAGAGTAAACCCTATATATTGTCATAGAAATGACATTATTTACTTTGAAGTATTCCCAGCGACAGTGCAAAATCTTTACGTTGAATGACATTGTAGCGTGAGATCTATCAGGCCATGAGATCTGTCACACCAGAAGTATTAAACCGGAAATACTTGACGGAACTTATGCTGCGAGCATGAAATATTTCAGATCACGAGAAATATCAGAGTCATATGAGTTAAAATATCAAAGCAAATTTTGTTTTATTTAAAAGAAGAAATATCTTTAAAAAGATAAACGGCGTAAAGGGTACTGGAATATGAATATTGAAACTACTTTGTGATTCAGTATGAAACGAAGAAGCCTTTTAAAATATAAAAGTTATTACGAATGCAAACAGTATCAAGAAAATTTTAATACTGTACGACATTGTAAATATTGCAAGGGTTGGCAGGAATGGGAGTGTACTCAGATGTGTAAATATCTGTGCTAAATTATGAAAAGCAATTTAGCATTTAAGCGTATGGCATATAGTTTTAAAAAATCCATGCCAACCAGGCACCTTTTTGATAAAGAGTAAGCAAAGTGTAACACTGGCCATGAAGATTGGCAAAAACTGGAAAAAAAATATTTAATTTGTAATAAGAGGGTCATGATGGCCCTAGATTGCTCACCTGGGAAGCAGTTTTTTTTAACCTGGCGGAAGGATATTTTCAAAGTTTTCTGCATATATATATATATATATCAGACCCTGCCCTTTGATGGTTATTTATTTATTTATTTTATCTTATTTTACTTTATTTACTTTTTTTATTTTTATTTATTTATTTTTTTCTTGTAATACAAATTAATTTGAAAATTTTTGATGGACGGTCAATCCAGTAATGTTTGTGAGTATTACTGCAATCTAGTTAGTTGTTGATTTGAAGTGTTCTAGACAGACATATGAGGAATCAAACAAAATAATTTGAACAAATTTGATAGATATTCACCTTTGTTACATTTGTGCAAAAATTTTGAAAGTGGACCATAGGTTGTGCAGAAGAAGAACTGTCAAGTTTACTCTACATAATTCCATATATAACGAAAAGTAACCACGCCAACTGGAAGCCATATTTTTAGACGGAACAGAATTCTTTTAACAAGATTTAAAGACCTTCTGTTGAAGAAAAATCTCTGTAAAAAATCTAACCAGCCCGTACTGAGGAGATTTTGAAAGATTTGGATTCTATACCAACAAGAGGGATAACTCTATTCACAAACGTTGAACAATCATTCGGCTCTCCTACACATTGATGTTTCAGACAGTTTGATTGTAGTGGGGAATCCACGTGACCAAATGACTATGTACACAGTTTGTTACTATTTTTAACTCCGCTTCAGGTAGGATGTTTTAGAATATCTCGATTTATAGCAGACGGATTTTTTTTTTCAAGTAAAGCGCAGAGTACTTGGAAAATCAAGCTCTTTCTGGTGGTGTCGGTGCTATTCTGCAATCTGGGCCCAGTTGTTCCAAACTAACGATGTCGTTAGTTAGCGACTCGTTAAAATTTACATTGAGTGATACGCAAATATGCTGTTTTATATTTTTATTTATTTATTTTTTTTTTTGGCTGAAAATATGTAACTTTTGCAGTGCAAAAGCTACTCACATTTTTTTTCAGCAAAAAAAATATCAGAATATTGTATATTGAATCCGCTAAAACATTTAACGAAATGCCCTTAAGGAGCTCGTTAAGCTAACGACGCTTTGAACAACCGAGCCATGGTCTGATTCTCGAGAACATTCGGAGAAAGTTTTTCATAAAAAAACATGTACATTGTCCCGGTCACCCAGACTGACAGCAAAAACATTCTTCGAATGTTCTCGAGAATTAGACCAGATCGCAGAATAGCGCTTACACCACCAGAAAAAACTTCATTTTCGCGTACTCTGTGTTTTATTTGAACAAATTCCATTCGGTATGAATAGAGAAAAAAAATCCTTCCTGAAGCGGAGCTAAATAGAGTAATATTTCTTCTTCGTATTGTTTACGAATAGGCCGCTTTGATTGATTGATTGTGTTGGGGTTTAACGACATGTCAACCCTTGAGGGTCATTTTATGTCGTCTCCCAGAGAAAGGGAGAAAAGAGACAGAAGAGAGAGTAGAGGAGATGAAAGAGAGGGACAGGGAAGAAAGAGGAACGGGAATGAAAGTGAAGAAACAGAAGAAATAAAAACATTCCCCCTCTACCCTTACCCACTACAAGGATAGCAGGCCTTGCCCAACTGTAAGCCAATATCAGTTGGACGCCCCGGTCATGTAAGATACACAGCACCTTCGCACCACCCGACCACCCCCAGAATAGGCCGCTTACACCGCGAATGAATAAAAGGGGTGTTCAACAAACCTATTTCTTAGTTAAGAATGAACAATATTATTTATGTTGCCAATATTTCTATCAAGCTTAAGGCATAATTCCTGTTTATTTATTATATAAAATTAAACCATGCGATTTTATATCCCTTTTTGTACATAATACAAGGCACGTGATAATTCTGTATATTATCGACACAGTGGAGAGAAGTAATCTTGAACGCCCCTTGTTCGCTTAGCGCTTGGGCCGCTTGCATCAAACATTTAGTCACACTGTACAAAATTAAAAGTTCGTCTATAATCATTTATTTCACTGCAACTATTTTATTGGTATTATTTAAATTATGGGTATTTTTCCATTGTTTAACATCTGCATTGCCATACTATACAACTTTAAGTAGATACATGTCATAATCAAGCGATTGTTCAGTCATGAATATATTTGTTAAACATCGGAAAAATTCTATACTTACCCCTACTTGTTTGCAGAAGTTTACATATTTTTAACCAATCGCAAATTACTATTTATTCATTCGAGACTAATACCAGTAAGTATGTCAAAAGCCAGCTTATACAGCTACTCCGAAAAAATGTATATTGCTAAAACTAGAATCTAAATAACTGCAACAGCCACAAATACATATAAAGTAAAATAACCGCAACAGCCACAATTACACATAAAGTAATATATATATATTCTACACCGTATTCCTGCCTCGGAAAACGTGTGGTTAGGTATATTGACCGCATTCAACAGGACCCTAAAAATAATAATAAAACGATCATATCCGTCATATCCGTTCGTAAATGACATTTAGATTTTAGAACGTGCTAGATAAATAAAAAAAAAGAGTTGACTACTGGTATATCCCCACTGGAAGGCCACTGACTGACGGGTTATACCGAATAGATTTCTGTTATGCTGTACAACTATTTAACCCGTCGGGTTACAAAAGATAAAATGCAAACAAACAAATTGTAGGCAGCAAAAGTATTGTCTATTCTTTGTTTCTCCATGTTTTTAAACAGAAAGCTCCAGGGGCACAGTGCATTCAAATGCAAATAAGTCCACTTTTTTGTTTCTCCCTAAGCATTCATATCCGCAGGACTGGGCCAAGATAGCAAATCACTATTACATGAATGTAATCATATCCATGACAAAATATTGTTGATTGACTGATAAATTTTATCGATGCACCAGTATTTCTATATTTGTACCAATAAAATTTTGGTGATCCCAAAAATATAGTAGTCTGGAAATTCAAGTATCAAATAAATGGGCCGCACCATGCGAAAACGTGTCTTCGGGTATATGCAGACAGCGAAGGCCCAGATCAATCTACACATTCGCATTGTCTGATCAGGGGATTGTCCGCTAGCAGAATCATTGGATACTACATAATGTATGAACGGAGAGCAAAGGCCCGGGTTATACTTAACGCATGCGCAGGATGATGCAAATGGTTGAAAGACACTTGACCCCAATGATACGTGCATCGATGAATTTTGTCAGCTTGAATGTATTGTTAAAGGTGCACCAATGAAAAGAGCAGTAGACCGATAACGTATTTACATCAATAATATATCCTTACCTCGACAAATCATTGTAAATAAGATCGTCTGCGCATTTCAGTAGTTGGAGCACCTGACTAGTGTTATGGGGATTCGTCCCGCCTCGGGAAGGCAGTTTTCCTCCCCTGCTCACTGGTGTCAGAAGTAAAGTGGTGTGCATGGAATGTCGCCTATCGGGGGTTGCAGGCTAGAGACCTTCAGGACAGCTGGGTGGTGCCTGAATCCCAAATCATGTGAGGGGGAGGGGTGTAGTGGCTCAAATGCATGGACTTAATAAGACCGTCCGGGTAGCTCAGAAGGCAGGGAACTGGACGAGTGTAACTTGGATCATGGGTTCGAGTCCGACCTTGGGCAGGCATTTTTCCTGTCATGTTTACTTTATTATTTGGATGTTCTAATTCATTTCCCAATTTTCTACCTGTAATGTTGTCAGAAACACATTAAATACATGCTATTATCAAGGCTGGAAATTTCAGTATCGGGTTTTGTACCCTTTATTAAATTGCTTACCTTCTGCTGTCCAAAGTAACAAGGCTGTGTTCCAACGTTGTGTGTTTACTAGGTCAGCCAATTCATCCGAGATATTGCGGTTATTTTACGATTTGTTTTAACTACCAATTCCTTTACTATGATTAAGGAGTACACATTGTCTATTTAAGATAAAGGATCGTAATAATTAAAGACGCATATCAAGCCAATGCGAGGGCACTTGGGTGTATTAATTTAATTTGGGATGCTTCTTTACCGTAGATTTGCTGTCAACGGTCTAAAACAGTGTTATGGACTATTTCTTTTTGGGTATGTATTATTGCATTTTAAAGATCATTATCCAGACCAGTCTAATCGATCTTTGATAAATGGACATCAAGTATAAACGTTTCCACAGAGCTCATTTGCGCAAAACAGACACAAAGGCTATTTTATGCTATTCCATAGAATAAAATTATAGCATTTTAGTAGATATTTTTTTTTTATACATTGAATGAATACTACACCATGAGTGATTATCTCTTCCCAGACAGTAACCTCTAGATGTTTTCTTGAATTCTTGAATACACCATGTCTGAGCTCCCTGTTACATCCAAACACAGAATACCACTTTAGTTGCTGTACTGTTTTCTAAAGAAAGGTGAGATTTTCTTTGGTCTCTGAAATACTTCAATTAAGCTATTCATCTTCTCTTGTTAACAACCTTGTTTAATATCAACAAAAAACATATAATACAATATAAACTATCACAACTTTGTATCTGCAGAAAAGCATGTGAATGAATGACGACAAGGAGGGAAACTTAACACAAACCATATTATACTTCATATGCCACATACTGCTACATTTGATGACTGGGAAACCTTCCATATTAACCCTTTCGTCCCTACAGACCGATTCAGATATCACTGCAAACAATGCAAATCCAGATGAAACCAACCATCTTCTTAGGATCTACACAGCTTGCCGCTCTGTTATTGATTTTGGACTGAAATCCTTCTTCGAATGTGTCAATATTCAGGAATTAAATTTCTTTTCATAAAGCCAGGGATAAATGGGTTAAGAAGAATGGAGGAGTGCTTGTCTAGAAACTACTTATCTAGGTTATGGTAGGGGTTTGATCAGAAAATATAGCAGAAAATAGGGTTGAGAGGGCACAAAAAAGGAATGTTATAAAATTTGAAAGAAGTTGTGTAGAGGTGAGAATGAAAAGGAATATAACATAGCAATGCTTTGTTGTTGTTGTTGTTGTTTATAGTTGGATTTATCGTCGGTTTCAACAATTTTTAAGTGATATCGCGATCGTGTCTGCATATGGCATGAATTGGATGCTCACTTTTAGTTTTCTCATTAATAAAAGATTTAATCAAGTTCACCTAAAATGAGTGGTGACAGATCAATGAATTAATCATCATCTTGCGTAGTGGCAACGATGGCACACTAGCAACCGATTCTGTAGGCCAAAAGGAGATATTCCAGTAAGGCGAAAATTTTCCCTAGTTGGCTCAGGTGTTGGACCAGACTTTAGAAATTACAATATGCGATTTTATTACATATTCCGGTAGCCCGATGTCTGTACCATAGCAGAAATTAAAAATATGCTACTTTTGTTTGTGTTAAGGTTTTACGGCCCAGTCAATCCAATGGGGTCATGTCGAGCGCGGTCAGTTTACATAACCACACATTTACTGGGCAGGCTTAGTCCTCTTAGCCGTTAACCAGCATTGCGCACATTCCTTCGCCAGAAACTGACAACAGCCCTTCTTGATTTGTTTGTTTGTGTTGAGGTTTTACGGCCCAGTCAACCCAATTGGGTCATGTCGAGCGCGGTACCTAACCACACGTTTACTGGGCAGAAGTAGTCCTCTAAGCGGTTAACCAGTATTGTGCACATTCTTCCGCCAGAAAGCTTCCCTTCTTGATACAGCGGAAGGGTGAGAATGACCGTAGAAAATACTTCATGATCAATCTCCACGAAAGAATGTTGCCGACCTCGGCAGGGTTTGAACCCGCGACTGAGCCACCGAGGACGGCAAATATGCTACTAGCTTCTGATTATGGAGAGATGATTCAGCCCTGTTTACCCCACCCCGAAAACTCCTAAATTAATATTATATTCAAAACGATGGAATTACATTTACAGTCGACTCTCTTTATCTCGAATTCCAAGGGACTCACTGAAATACTTCGAGATATCCGTACATCGACATATCAGAGTTGAGAGAGTGAGGAAAACAATCAATTGAACAATTACATTTAACAAATGAATGTGTAATTTGACTCCTGAAGTTAGAAATATAATAAAATAATGTGGAAAAGAGGAGAAATTGCTCCTGAGGAGCTATTTCTCCTCTTCTCCACATTATTTTGTTACCTGTTGTCATAATTTCATGTTAAAATAAGGACCAAATTTTCACTTCGAGTTAAGCGGTTATTCGAAATAAGCGAGTTCGAGATAACGAGGTTCGACTGTAGCTACCTTTTCCTTTAGAAAATATTTCTTTCATCAGAATAACGAGAACACAAGACTGCAATTGTTAAATGAATACAGTCAGTATGCAAGTCTAGTATACGTGACTTAAATTATCTTCCTTATTTCCGGTTTAAATGCAAAACTGAGTTTCATAGAAGTTATTATAAAAATATGCCTTCCCCCTCCCCTTATACCCCCAACCCCCCCCCCCCCCCCCCCCTCAAAAAAAACCCCTCCCCCTCGACCCAAGATGCATTTTGGTGGAGATATTACATACTTAGTCATATATATATATATAGGAAGTTGGGTCTAGGGGTGGGAGAGGGACTACTTATATAACAATTTTAATGAAAAACATTTAATTCTGCATTTTCGCCGCAAGTAAGAAACAGAATTCTAGTAAAATATACCTGAGACGCGCACAGACTGTATTCATTCAAATATAATTTCCAATCAGTGTTGTGCTCTCGCCATTCTGGTGCAAGAAATATTTCCCAAAGGGAAAGGTAACTAAATAAAATTTCCATCGTTTTGTTTGTTTGTGTTGAGGTTTTACGGCCCATTCAACCCAATGGGGGCATGTCTAGCGCGGTCAGTTTACCTAACCACACGTTTACTGGGCAGGCTTAGTCCTCCAAGCGGTTAACCAGTCCCATCGTTTTGAACATGGTACTAATTTACAAGTGTTTTTGGGCTGGAGTTATCTACCCTTGATAATAAGAAGCATAAATTTTCCTTTCTGCCATGATTCAGACGTCGGGCCTCCGGAATACGTGACAAGAGGGCCATGATAGGCCTGTATCGCTCACCTGAATATCAGAGCACTTACACAACGTGACCTAGAAATGATCAAGGGAAACATTCTGACCGAGATTCCTGATGATTATATTAACAAGCAGGACAATGTAGCATATCTAATGGACCATGAAATATAAGTCAAGGTCAAATATGGATTACTGCTCTAAAGAGGCCATGCTAAGGTGTATGTATGTGCGAAGAATCACTGGCGTTTGGACAAATAGTAACTGAGAAACTGACCTAAACGCAAAAACTTAATAAATTCAGTGGACAGTAAAATATAGGTCAATGTCAAATATGGATGACTGCACTCAAGAGGCTATGCTAACATGTATGCAAATGCCAAGTGTCGCTGCCGTATGATCAATAGTTACTGAGAAACTAACTTAAACAGAATAACAATTTTTAGAAAATCACTGGACAATGAAATATAGGTCATAAATGACCCAGCTCCAAACTTGACCTAGAAATTATCAAGACAAAATATTTTGAGCAAGATTCATGATAATCACTTCAAAAAAATGTAAACTCTTAGAGTGTTAACGTTTTCCTTTAATTTGGCCTGGCGACTTAATTTTTGACCCCAAGTGAAAAAGTTTTGAACTTGACCTAAAATCAGCAAGCCAAACATTTTGAGCACAACTCAAGATTGTCATTTCAAAATGTGACTTCTAGAGTGTTAACAAGGTTTGCCTGTGATTTGAACCAGTGACCTAGCTTTTGACCCCAAGTAACCCACTTTCAAACTTGACCTAGAAATCAACAAGCCAAACATTTTGAGCAAGATTTATGATGATTACTTAAAAATGCGACCTCTACAGTGTTAACAAGATTTTCCTTTGATTTGGACCGGTGACCTAGATTATCATCTCAAGTGATTCAGTTTGAACCCGACCTAGAAACTATGAAGACATACATTTTGAGCAAGATTCATGATTGTTGCTCAAAAACAAATGTGACCTCTAGAATATTTACAATGGTTTCCTTTGTGACATAGTTTTTACTCAAAATGACACAGTTTCAAAGTCGACCTAGGAATCATCAAGACAAACATTTTGAGCAAGATTCATGAAAATTACTTCAAAAACGAGGTCTCTAGAGCGCTATTAATTTTTGATTTGGTCCGTTGAACTAGTTTTTTTACCCGAGTTACCTAGTCTCAAACGTGACTTAGAAATCATCAAGGTAAGTATTTTGAGCAAGAATCATGATGATTATTTGAATAAGATATCATAAGGGCAAAGATTCTGGTAAAGTTTCATGAAGATTGGAGAAAAAACTGTAGAGTCCAGAGGTTGAAAAAGGTTTTAAAGAAATCTAACCTAGTGACCTGGTTTTTGACTCGGTATGATCCATATTCATACTTGATCAAGATATCATTAAAAAAAACTCTGGTAAAGTTTCATAAAGGCTGAAGCAAAACTGTGACCTCTAGAGTGTGAACAAGGTTTTATAGAAAAGTGACCTAGTGACCTAGTTTTTAAACCTACAGGCCCCACATTCCAACCTGACCGAGACATTATCAAGCCAAAAATTTTGGTAAAGTTCTTTGAAGATTAACACAAAACTGTGGCCTCTAGAGGGTGAATAATGTTTTAAAGAAATTTTACACAGTGACTTAGTTTTTGATCCGGAATGACCTATCTTCAAACTTGACTGAGATATCAAGTTAATTATTTTGGTAAAGTTCTGTGAAGATTGAAGGAAAAATGTGGCCTCAAGAAGGTTGACAAGGTTTTGAAGAAATTCGACCTTGTGACCTAGTTTTTGACCCTACATGACCCAAATTCGAACGTGCCCAAGATATTAATAAGACAAATATTCTGGTGAAAATTTACCCAGATTAAAGCAAATGTTAGGTCTCTAGAGGATGAGCAAGGTTTTAAACAAATCTGGTCTAGTGACCTTCTTTGTCAACCATACATGACGCATACTCAAACTAAACCAATATATTATCAGAAAAAAAAACTGTCTTGAAAAGTTCCATGAAGACTAAATCAAAACTATGGATTCTAGAGGGTGAACAAGCTTTTTCAAAGAAATGAATCCTAGTGACCTATTTTTACTCAAAATGACCCATATTCCAACACGGCCTAGCCGAGATATTAACAAGAAAAACATTCTGGTAAAAATAATTATGACGATTGAAGCAAAACTGTGGACTCTTGAGAGTGAACAAGGTTTTTTAACAAATCTAAACTAGTGACCTAGATTTTGATCCGACATGACCCATATTCGAACTTGAATAAGATATTATCAAGAGAAACCTTTTGGTTTAGTTTCATGAAAATTAAAGCAAAAATGTGGCCTCTAGAGTGTAAACAAGGTTTTAAAGAAATTTAATCTAGTGACCTACTGTCTAATCTGACATAACCTATATTCGAATATGACCGAGATATCATCATGTCAAACATCTTGGTAAAGTTTCATTAAGATTCCAGCAAAACTGTGACTTCTAGAGGGTGAACAATGTTATAAAGAAACTTGACCTAGTTTTTTATCTCGACATAATCCGTGTTCAAACTTGACCGAGATATTATCTAGAAAAAATTTCTGGTAAAGGTTCATGACGATTGAAGCAAAATGTTGGCCTCTAAAGGGTGAACAAGGTTTTAAAGAAATTTTACTTTGTGACCTAGTTTTTTACATGCTATAACCATTATTCGAATTTTACCGAGATATCATCATGTCAAACATTCTGGTAATTATGATTGATGAAAACCTTTAGCCTCTAGAGGGTGAACAACATAAAAGTTGACGACGCATGATGTACATATGACTGACACAGGGTGATCACAATAGCTCACCTTGAGCACTTCGTGTGAAGGTGAGCTAATAAAAATCTAGTAATCAACACGTGAGACAATTAGGGAAAATCCTCGCCTAACTGCAATATCTTCCTAGACAATCTCAAGTGTCATTATCTATTTTCAACTAAGGTGACATGAACGATTTGTGTGTGATGTAAATAAACAACTATAAAGCTTACTATGGCAACCAAAATATTGGGCCTGCCTCGGTGGCTCAGTTGGATGCGCCGTCCGACTGGAGACCAGGAGGTCGCCGGTTCAACCCCCGCCGAGGTCGGCAACATGCTTTCGTGGAGATTGATCATGAAATATTTTCTACGGTCATTCTCTCCCTTCCGCTGATTCAAGAAGGGCAGTTGTCAGTTTCTGGCGAAAGAATGTGCACAGTACTGGTTAACCGCTTAGAGTACTAAGCCTGCCCAGTAAACGTATGGTTAGGTTAACTGACCGCGCTCGACATGACCCCATTGGGTTGACTGGGCCGTAAAACCTCAACACAAACAAAACCAAAATATTGTACCATCGCAAAAATCACAAAAATAGCCACTTGAAGGACAACTACCTGCCTTTAGCAAACCCGGCGATTTGTAATAACGCCGCAATTTGTAATAAACTTTGTTTATTACAAATTGCAGCGCAAGACACAACGCAATTTGTAATAACGCCACAATTTGTAATAACCTTGTTTATTACAAATTGCTGCGCAAGTTTATCACAAATTGCGGCGCATGTCACCACGCAATTTGTAATAAAGCCGCACTTTGTAATAAACTTTTCAAACAGACTGCCCCAGAACTTGCGAAGTATGTGTACATGTACGTTCCTAACAACTAAGCAGGGGACAGAACAAGACAATTTAGACACCAGAGACGAAGTTTTATAACAAGTTGCGTTGACCTTGTTTTTAGGCGTTTATCGATGATTTTCACATTTGCCGTAAATTGTAATAAACTTTCCAAACATAAGCTACCGAAGGAATTTTGAAGTATATTACTTGTATCATCGTAACAACAAATCAGGGGACAGAACAGGACAGTTTAGACATCAGGGATGAAGTTTTCGAACCTTCATTACAAATTGCGTTGACTTTGCCTTTTGGCGATTTTCGATGTTTTTCACATTTGCCGCAATTTGTAATAAACTTTCCAAATTAAAATTTCTCCGGGAATTTCGAAGTATATATATTTGTAGCTTCGTTTCAACTAATCAGGGGACAGAACTGTACAGTTTGGAGATTAGAAATGAAGATTTCAAACTTTATTACAAATTGCGTTGACCTTGGATTTAGGCGTATTTCGATGACTTTCACATTTGCCGCAATTTGTAATAAACTTTCCAAACTAAAATTACTCCAGGAATTTCGAAGTTTACATATTTCTATCTTCGTCACAGCTAATCAGGGGACAGAACTGTACAGTCTAGACATTAAAGATGAAGTTTTCAAATTTCATTACAGATTGCGTTGATCTTGTTTTGGGGCATTTATCGATGATTTTTACAATTGTCGCAATTTGTAATACACTTTCAAAACATAAGCTACTGTAGGAATTACGAAGTATATTACTTGTATCATCATAACCACTAATCAGGGTACAGAACAGAACAGTTTAGACATCAGGGATGAAGATTTCGAACCTGCATTACAAATTGCGTTGACTTTGCCTTTTGGCGATTTTCGATGATTTTCACGTTTGCCACAATTTGTAATAAACTTGTCAAATTAAAATTTCTCCGGAAATTTCGAAGTGTATGTATTCGTAGCGTCGTTACAACTAATGAGAGGACAGAACTGTACAGTTTAGAGATTAAAGATGAAGATTTCAAACTTTATTACAAATTGCGTTGACCTTGGTTTTAGGCGTTTTTCGATGATTTTCACATTTGCCGCAATTTGTTATAAACATTCCAAACTAAACTTGCTCTAGGAATTTCGAAGTTTACATATTTCTAACTTCGTCACAACTAATCAGGGGACAGAACTGTACAGTCTAGACATTAAAGATGAAGTTTTCAAACTTCATTACAGATTGCGATGACTTTGGTTTTTGGCGTTTTTCGATGATTTTCACATTTGCGCAATTTGTAATAAACTTTCCAAACATAAGCTACCGTAGGAATTTCGAAGTATATTACTTGTATCATCGTAAAAACTAATCAGGGGACAGAACAGGACAGTTTAGACACCAGGGATGAAGTTTTCGAACCTTCATTACAAATTGCGTTGACTTTGCCTTTAGGCGATTTTCGATGATTTTCACATTTGCCGCAATTTGTAATAAACTTTTCAAATTAAAATTTCTTCGGGAGTTTCGAAGTATATGTATTTGTAGCTTCGTTACAACTAATCAGGGGCAGAACTGTACAGTTTAGGCATTAAAGATGGAGATTTCAAACTTTATTACAAATTGCGTTGAACTTGTTTTTAGGCGTTTTTCGATGATTTTCAAATTTGCCGCAATTTGTAATAAACTTTCCAAACTAAAATTACTCCAGGAATTTCGAAGTTTACATATTTCTATCTTCGTCACAACTTATCAGTCAAGTTCAGTCCTCATATTAGTTGAAACGAAGATACAGGTACATACACTTTGAAACTTCTGGGGCAGTTTAAGTTTGAAAAGTTTATTACAAATTGCGGTAAATGCAAAAATCATCGAAAATCGCCAAAAACGCAGTCAACGCAATTTGTAATAAAGTTCAAAAACTTCAACTTTGATGTCTGAGCTGTCAAGTTCAGCCCTCTTATTAGTTGTATCGAAGATACAGGTACATATACTTTGAAACTCCTTGGGCAGTTTAAGTTTGAAAAGTTTATTACAAATTGCGGTAAATGCGAAAATCATCGAAAATCGCCAAAAAAAAAACCGCAGTCAACGCAATTTGTAATAAAGTTCGAAAACTTCAACTTTGATGTCTGAACTGTCAAGTTCAGTCCTCTTATTAGTTGTAACGAAGATACAGGTACATATACTTTGAAACTCCTTGGGAAGTTTAAGTTTGAAAAGTTTATTACAAATTGCGGTAAATGCGAAAATCATCGAAAATCGCCAAAAAACGCAGTCAACGCAATTTGTAATAAAGTTCGAAAACTTCAACTTTGATGTCTGAACTGTCAAGTTCAGTCCTCATATACTTTGAAATTCCTGGGGTAGTTTAATTTTGAAAAGTTTATTACAAATTGCAGCGAATGTAAAAATTATCGAAACGCGCCAATAAGCAAACTCAAAGCAATTTGTTATTAAGTTCGAATACTTAAGTTTGAATACTTCATTTATCCAGTTGTGTCACTGATTAGTTGTAATGAAGATACAAGTACATACATGTATAAATCGAAATCGCATGGATAGTTCAAGTCTGAAAATTTATTACAAATTGTGGCGAATATGAACATCATCGAAAATCGCCAAAATGCAAAGTCAACGCAATTTGTAATAAAGTTCGGAAACTTCGTCTCAGATATCTAAACTGTCCAGTTCTGTCCCCTGATTAGTTGTAACGAAGATACAAGAAAATACACTAGAAAATTCTCAAGGTAGTTTAAGTTTGGCAAATTGCCAAATGTGAAAATCAATGAAAACCGCCAGAATGCAAAATCAACGCAATTGCAATAAAGTTTGAAAACTACGTCTTTGATGTCTTAACTGTCCAGTTTTGTCTCCTGGTTAGTTGTAACGAAGATACAAGTGCATACGTCAAAATTCATTTGGTAGTTCAAGTTTGAAAAGTTTATTACAAATTGCTGCAAATGTGAAAATCATCGAAAATCACCAAAGAGCAATTTAAACGCAATTTGTAATAAAGTTTGAACACTTCACCTTTGATACGTAAACTGTCCTGTTATGTCCCCTGTAGTCGTTACAAAGATAAAAGTACATATACCTCGAAATTTCTGGTGTAGTTTTAGTTTGGAAAGTTCCACTACAAATTGGGACGAATGTGAAAATCATCGAAAATCGCCAAAAAGCAAAGTCAATGCAATTAATAATAAAGATAAAAAACTTAAACTTTGATGTCTGAACTGTCCAGTTCTTTCCCCTGATTAGTTGTAAGGCAGATACAAGTACACGTACTTCGAAATGCCAAAGGGTAAGTTTGGAAAGTTTATTACAAATTGCGACGAATGCGAAAAATCATCGAAAAACAAGGTCAACGCAATTTGTAATTAAGTTTAAAAAACTTTGCCTTTCATGTCTAACTGTCCAGTTCTATCCCCTGTTTAGTTGTGTCGAAGATACAAATACACATGCTTCGAAATTATTTGGGTAGTTAAAGTTTGAAAAGCTTATTACAAATTGCGGCAAATGCGAAAATCATCGAAAATCGCCAAAAAGCAAAGTCAACGCTATTTGTAATGAAAAATTTCATCTTTCATGTCTACACTCTCCATTTCTGTCCCCTGTTTAGTTGTTAGGAATGTACAAGTACATATACTTCGCCAAAAAAAAAAATTAGTAAGAGAAAAATTCAGGGAGTGCCACAATCACAAACCGCAGGCCTTCACAGACACCAAGAGGAAGAAGAAACAGACAAAACCAAACAAGCGGAAATCGAACAAACGTACGAAAAGCACTAAGATTAGCTCTCTCTTCCCCAAGCGAGGTAATCGCAATGCTAAATGGACTGAAAACACACAAGAACAAAATAACACAAGTTAAGACATAAAACAAATCGCCTCGTAAAATAAACCACAAAGCAACAAAGAGTAAGTCTTGGGACAGTCCAAGTTTGAAAAGTTTATTACAAATTGCGGAGTTATTACAAATTGCGTGGTGACATGCTCCGTAATCTGTAATCAACAAGTTTATTACAAATTGCGGCGTTATTACAAATTGCGTGGTGACAACGCTATCTTGCGCCGTTCCGACGTCATTTTGACACTTTGCTGAAGTCACTCTTCGTTTTTACGACGTTAGGCGGTGTAACGTCGTTTTTCGCGCGTCAACAACTTAAGAAATGGATGTAAACAGCAGCGTTACAGTCAAAACTTTTGGCGGTATTTCTTTATGCGATGGCTGAAAATTTGGAAAAGTCTGACTTTTTCGTCGTGTTGAATCGAAATAGATCCGCTCTTGTGCGTAATTTGTTGAGTAAAAAAATCAGTTTATCAGTAAGTTGTAAGAAGGTAAACCACTGGCCCTTTGCACTCGTGATTTGATCTACTTTACAACGGATCTCAAAACAGTGATTTATTATTCAACAAATCACTGCTACAGCTGATCTATTTCTTAAACAATAAAATGCTCAACACGTACTATTTTCAAAGCTTACCTTTGGAAACTTATTCCCACACAGCGGATAAGCTCACATATTCAATACCAATTATCTGAGTTAAGCAGACCTCAGGATTAATTCTCATTATTGGTCTAAATCATCATCGGCTGTATAATTAAAGAAAATATAAAGTTCAAAAAGTTAAACGGTTACTTTGGCAACCAGAGTGGTATCATACTGCGACAAACATAAACATAACAGTTATAGCGTCTGGTTAATCTTTCGCAATAGTCGTTGTAATTGCATGCACACCATCTGCACCAACACACCCAATGCCCTCTCACTACCCCAAACACTGACACACGTGAACTTGATTGTCCTACCATGTTATTAGCAACGGTAAAGTTTAGCAGGTTTTATTGTTATGTTTAACATGAGTTCGTTTAGCCACTTTTTTTTAGCTTACTTAAGCCGAAGACTCCGGGTGAGCTTATAGGATGGCAGCCCCCGACGTCCATCGTTGTCGTTCGTCGTCCACACTTTCGAAAAGAAATACCTTTGCAGCCTGCAAGCAAAGCGCTTTTGAACAGCGTGTCGTTAGATCTTCATGAAACTTGGAAGATAACAGTAATATGCATAAAATCTCGGGCGAGTTCAAAAATGGTTAGATCGGACCAAAAATGGTACAGTTGCGTCCCGTTAATTGTCAAAAATGGCCATAATCGACGTTTTGAACAGCGCAGCTTCATTATTTTTGTTGGATCTTCATGAAACTTGTAGATATTAATGACATGGATAAAATCTCAGACGAGTTTGAAAATGGGCCAGATCGGATCAACAGTAGCAGTGTTTTGTCCCCTTGGCTATCAAAATGGCCATTATTGTCCATGTGAACAGCGTAGCTTCTTCAGGTTTTGCTGTACCTTCATGTAACTTACAGATAATACAGTGAACCCTCGTTACAGCGATAACATTTGTTCGCAAAGACGTTTTCATTAAAATGAATTTGCTGTTGTACGGAATTCTTAATGAGCATATCGATATGTAACAAAGGTCTTGTCTTTTTCTTATATTTCCTCATAGAATATGTTTTGGATATTTGTTAGAATAAGTTTCTTAAAAGTATTTGATACAATATTCTGACATTATTTGTGACTAACTGTTACCTCTTAAGCGAAGGTTTCATGACAATCAAATTTTCATTATAATGAATTTTGTCGTTGTATCGAGTGTCGGTATAAAGAGGATTGTCTGCAATGGCATGCATAAAAAATTTCGAACGAGTTTAAACACTGGTCAGATCAGACCAACGGTGGCAGAGTTATGCCCCTTCATTGTCAAGATGGCTTGTAAACATTCTACAGGCCACGTTTTCAGTCTTATCGATTTCAATTTTTCTCAGAGTGATGTCCTTGACAAAATGTCGGTCAAGTTCGAAACTAGGTCATGTGGGGTCAAAAATAGGTCATTAGGTCAAATAATAGCGTCGTGCGTCGTGCGGTATCAACAATTTCCTTTAAAAGCCTACTCTTCCTACACACTGGGTCGATTGACTCGAAACTTGGTAGGAAGCTTTGAAGTGACATGAATAAGAAAAATAGCTTATTTGATTGTGTTGGGGTTTAACGACACGTCAACCCTTGAGGGTCATTTTGTGTCGTCTCCCAGAGAAAGGGAGAAAAGAGATAGAAGAGAGAGTAGAGGAGATGAAAGAGAGGGACAGGGAAGAAAGAGGAACAGGAAAGAAAGTGAAGAAACAGAAGAAATAAAAACATTCCCCCTCTACCCTTACCCACTACAAGGATAGCAGGTCTTGCCCAACTGTAAGCCAATATCAGTTGGACGCCCCAGTGATTAAGATACACAGCACCTTCGCACCACCCGACCACCCCCAGAAAAATAGCTTAAGTCTTTCCGATCAGAAATCTGAGATGGCCGTCATGGCCGCCATCTTGAAAATCTATTTTTTTCGCTTCTTCCCCTGAACCGAAAGGCCAACTGACTTGAAACTTGGTAGGAAGCGTCGGCTGATTTGTAGATCAAAAATAGCTAAAATCGTTCCGATCAAAAATCCAAGACGGCCGCCGTCTGAAAAATCTATATTTTTGATTCTTCTCCTGAACCAAAATGCCAACTGACTTAAAACGTGGTAGGTAGCATTGGGGTGACTTGTAGATGAAAAATAGCAAAACTCGTTCTGATCGGAAATCCAAGATGACTGCCATGGTTGCTATCTTGAAAATCTAATTTGATTCTTCTCCTGAACCGTAAGGCCAGCTGACTTGAAACTAGGTAGGAAGCACTGGAGTATCTTGTAGAGCAAAATTAGCTAAAAATCTTTTCGATCTGCAATCCAAGCTGGCCGCCATGAACACCATCTTGAAAGTTTGTTTTTCTCTTCTTCTCCTGAACCGAAACGTCAGTTGATTTGAATCTTGGATCAAAAAAGTAAAAATAATTCCAATCAGAAATCAACATGCCATGACTGCCATCTTGAAAATCTATTTTATTGCTTCTTCTCTCGAAACAAAAGGCCAACCGACTTGAAACTTGGTAGGAAGGAAGCATTTGGTTGCCTTGTACATCAAAAACAGCTAAAATTGTTCCGATCGAAAGCCCAAGATGGGCGCCATCATTAAAATTTATTTTTAGCTTCTTCTTTTTAACTGAAAGGCCACTTGATTTGAAAGTTGGTAGGAAGCATCAGAGTGACTTGCAGATAAAAAAAAAAAAAAACAGAAAAAAGAAAAAGCTAAAATAGTTGCGATCGGAAATCAAAGATGGCCGCCATGGCTGCCATCTTGAAAATCTATTTTTTGCTTCTTCTTCTGAACCAAAAGGCTTGGAACTTGGTAGGAAGTATCAGGGCGCTTTGTAGATTAAAAATAGCTAAAGTCGTTCTAATCAGAAATCTAAGACGGCCCGCCATGGCTGCTATCTTGATAATCTAATTTGCTTCTTCTCCTGAAGGCAACTGACTTGAAACTTGGTAGGAAGCATCGGGGTGTCTTGCAGAGCACAAATATTTAAAATTGTACCGATTCGCAAGCCAAGATGGCCGCCATGCCCACCATTTTGACTTTTTTCTCTTCTCCTTAGACAAAAAGCCAATAGACTTGAAACTTGGTAGGAAGCATCGGGGTGACTTGTAGATAAAAATAGAGAAATTGTTTTGATGGGAAATCCAAGATAGCCGCCATGGCCGCCATCTTGAAAATCTATTTTTCGCTTCTCTTCCTGAAACGAAAGTCAAATAGTCTTGAAACTTGACAGGAAGTATCGAGATGACTAGTAAATCAAAACAGCTAAATCATTCTGATTGGAAAGCCAAGATGATTGACATCTTGAAAATTTTATTTTTTGCTTCATCTCCTGAACCAAAAGGCGAACTGATTCGAAAAACTTGGTAGGAAGCATCAGAGTGATTTGAATATAAAACAAAGTTAAAATCGTTCCGATGAGAAATCCAAGATGGCCGCCATGGCCGCTATCTTGGATATATATTCCACGCTTCTTCTTCTGAATCGAAAGGCCAGTTGACTCGAAACTTAGTAGGAAGCATCAGCGTGACTTGTAGATGAAAATCACATTAAATCCTTTTCATCGGACATTCAAGATGGCCGCCATCATAGAAATCTATTTTGCACTTCTCCTGAACCGAAAGGCCAATTTACTCGAAACTTGGAAAGAAGTATCTGGGTGAGTTGTAGAACAAAACTAGCTAAATTTGTTCTTGTTAGAAATCCAAGATGGCCACCATCTTGAAAATCTTATTTTGAACTTCTTTTGAACAGAAAGGCCAACTGACTGGAAAATTGATAAGAAGTATCAGGGTGAATATATTATATATTATATATATATATATATATATATATAGCTAAAATCATTCTGATCAGAAATCCAAGTTGATTGCCCTAGCAGCTATGTTGAAAATCTATTTTGAATTTTTTTATCCTTAAACGGGAAATTGACTCGAAACTTCATTGGAATTATCGAGGTGACTTGTACATTAGAAGTAGCTAAAATCATTCTGATTGGAAATCCAAGATGGACGCCATCTTGATAATCTTCTATTGATTCGAAAGGTCAGTCGACTGGAAACTTCTCTGGTAATCAGGTGAGCGATACAGGGAAAGTTTGGCCTCCTTGTTTTTTTTTTTTTTTTTTTTTTTTTTTTTTTGTTGTTTTTTTTTTCGTCGCTTACCTTAGGGACAACAAAACGCCTGAAACTAAAATTTTAAAGCTGTCTATTAATATGTTGTTATCAACGTAAAAACTCCGCTCAAACTCAGAAAATCGAACATAGCAAAGGCACAAACGCCTTGCATAACTGTGTGTATAAGCAGAATTTTGTTTTTTTGTTGCCTACGTAAGGACAGGTTTAAATGCTTATACATCTAATCGCGCCAGCAGTGACCACGCTGATGATCCGAGTAAAAACAGTACAATTTTATAAAGCCCCGCTCCGCGACTAAAAAAAATTGACAATCGCAGGAAGATTGCAGGTCGCAATAATGGGCGTAACGAACAAAAGTAGTCGCAGCCAGGCTTTTGAGCATGCACAAAGACTAGCCACGACTAATTCTGGTCGCAGACTGGTTGCAATGGTTTTCTGGAAGTCGCCATCAGTCGCCCACCAGTCATTTATCGGTCGCCGATCGATTTCACCAACTCTTTGGCTCTGAAATCTGGCAACCTTGCTGCGATCTGTCGGCGACTGTTTGACGATCGATCGGAGACTGATCGCTGGTGAAATTTGTTTGTGTTGAGGTTTTACGGCCCAGTCAACCCAATGGGGTCATGTCGAGCGCGGTCAGTTTACCTAACCACACGTTTACTGGGCAGGCTTAGTACTCTAAGCGGTTAACTATGATCGTGCACATTCTTTCGCCAGAAACTGACAACTGCCCTTCTTGAATCCGCGGAAGGGAGAGAATGACCGTAGAAAATATTTCATGGTAAATCTCCACGAAAGAATGTTGCCGACTTCGGCGGGGGTTGAACTCGCGACCTCTTGGTCTCCAGTCGGACGGCGCATCCAACTGAGCCACCGAGGCCGGCATCACTGGTGAAACGGCGACTGATCGCCTACAGGTTGCAAGGAGGTAATAGATAGCCGAAAGTTTACAGTGCCAACTACAACGAAAAGCTGTCTTCATGTCCTAGCATCATTTTATCACCAGCGTTCAAAGTGTTCGCATTATATATATATATATATATATATATATATATATATATATATATATATATATATATATATATATATATATATATATATATATATATATATATATATATATATATATATATATAGCATTCTGGTTGTTTTGTTGCAAGCGAAGCAACTGTATCTATCATATTGTCAACTTGCACAGAAATGAATTCATCCATGTCGTAACATTTTATTAAAAATCGCCGTTTGATTACAACTAGTCTCCGACTGGTAACCAATCACTCTTAACTAGTTGCAATCCTACGGCGACAAGTCACCGATCAATCGCCGACGGCGTGCAAAAACTATCGCCGATTGTACGGCGTCTGGTCGGTGACTGATCGGCGATTATATTTGTAGAAAAAAAAGCAGTTGAAACAGTCGCAGAGGTCGCGAGTCAGTTGCAAACGAAAACAGCCGCAAAGCGTCGCATCGCAGTCGCAAGCTGTGGGACCGAGGCTTAAGACATTATGCGGCTGAAACACTGGTCTGAAAAGGCACGTGCAAGAGAAAAACATTTAATTTTGGGCAGTAAATGTACGAAGCTGTCAATATTTGTTTCTTTTTAACAGCACATGCACTCCTACTTTCAACACTTTTCTGCAACTGTGTAACAAAACAATTTGGTGCGTATAACGCAACAGCCAGGGATATTTGCATATGTTGGCAAGTCATCACAATAGCTCAGCCTTTGGCTCAGGTGAGTTACAAAAAGGGGGCTAAATAGCAGAATATAGCATGTCATGACAGAGAGAGAGAGAGAGAGAGAGAGAGAGAGAGAGAGAGAGAAAGAGAGAGAGAGTCATAAATTGAATTCCGCCTTTAGCGGGATTCGAACCTGGGACAACGTGATCAGAAGCGATTGATCGAGACAGAGAGGGGATCGACCAGCATAAAAGGAGCCGAAACAGCTATTGTGCTAGTATCTTTTGTTGACGGGCTGATGACGGCGCTCTTATTTGCCTATCGGACATCTTTTCCTGTCTGCAAAGTATGACTCGACGGCCATGGATATATGGTTCAATACATTTTCAGTGTCGCCTGAGACAGTCCAGATGGTCTGATTTTATTCCGAACACAATACAGCTGCCCTAGAAAGATTAGAATCTAACTCAGTCCTTGCACGGACAGATGAATACCTTACCAACTTTGCAAGGCACGCCAAGCTAAACATGTGCAGAAACGTGATATATGCTGTATAATAGGAAAAAGAATAGACCGTGTCATTCACATTGACTATTATTCAAAATTAAATGTTTTTCTTTTTTTTCTATCTCTTGCACACGCCTTTTCTCGCCACATAAAGTCTTACTCAACCGCACTTTTTCTAATCGGATGATCAATGTGGTGACGTCACATAACATTTTCCTCATCAACCTTAGAAATATTACCGTAATTACCCTACGCATTAGATACATTTTCTTCGGTACCGTACTTATCCTGTAAATTGAATGCCAACTTGATTTTAAAGTTTGGCTGATTGGCAGAAGTTGATTTGTTAGTGTTGAGGTTTTACGGCCTAGTCAACCCTATGGGTCATGTCGAGCGCGGTCAGTTTACCCAACCACATTTTTCTGGGCAGGCTTAGTCCTCTAAGCGGTTAACCAGTATTGTGCACATTCTTTCGCCAGAAACTGATAAATGCCCTCTTTGAATCAGCGGAAGGGAGAGAAAGACCTTAGAAACTGTTTCCGACGTGGTGGGTGTCGAACCCGCAACCTCCTGATCTCCAGTCGGACGCGCATCCTACTTAGCTACTGATCAAGCTACACTATAATATACATGAGCTGCTTATCTGGGTATGTATCATTTGCTCAGGTGTGTTTGTCTGAATACTGAAGAAAAATGGGGTATCCTACAGTTTTAATATTCCAAGAATGAAATTGGTAGTATATACCAACAGAAGACGACCTTTTTTTCTGTAAAAAACATATTTAAGCATATAACAAGCTTCGGGGTTTTGCTTTCTGACCGCGGCGCAAGGCTGTATTAAACACGTTATATACTAAGAAACCATGTAATCAGAACCAATTTTAGACTGAAACTTGACTTTTCCCATTATATTCTTTTCGTTTGTACCTGCCAAAATTTGCGCCTATTGTGATTTAGGTGCGAATTTGTACCGCGGCGCAAAACGAAGATAGATGCTTATCTGGTTCTCGGATACCACATTGTTTATGTTTAACCAATTCTCGGCGTACTCTCGGCGTACTGTAGGTTGTTTTCTTGTTCTCGGCGTTGAATATGTATTTTTAATGAAAAGTCTAAATTATTCAATAACGTTAACATTAAGGAACATTCACGCGACTATTTAACTTAAGATCTTCGATGATTTCCGAGACGATTTGTATGTTGATGTGTGGTTTGATGAAAAACTAATTGACGTATATTTGCCGTATGCACCAATATGTCCCAGACTCCTATGTTCGATTTTTTTTATTTTTGTATGCAGACTGTAAAATGGCACTAGTGTTTTAGGACTACACGTGCGCGTACTAGCAATATTCGAGGGGCGTTCAAGAATTATACCGAAACGAGCACAGTACATGCAAAACATGTCTTATGAAGATTTTCATCTTTTTACAAACACTTTCTAATATTAGAACCTACACCTGCTACGTCATTATCGTTTCTGGACTGAATATGGTGCTCATTCTGAAAAAAAAAAAAAAAAAAAAAACAAACAAACGGGGTAGTGCCGCTTTAATGATCTTTAATGACCAAATCAGAAAAGCTGCCGGTTTCTATTCGGTTCGTAAGATTTTAATATCATGCAAATTTGTTTCTAACCTAGCCTTGTTATGAAAATTTGCACATTTGAGCAAAGTTAAGAAAAATGGGACCTCAGATTTCTGTGGTTTGAGAGCCTTTAAACGCGCATTCTCAGCCACCAGGTGGGGTAAGGTTATTAAAGTTCTAAAATGAACAGCACGATGGAAGGAAAATCAGAATCGTCGCTTATGAACGGTGTTCGTTAGGTGGTAATCATCAGTCAATAGGGCAAAGGTCCTGTATCGCTCACTCGAGAACTAGACAAGTTTTAAATCATTTGGGCTTTCGGTTCAGGAGTTCATTATAGATTTCCAAGATTGCGCCTGCGGTAGCTATCTTGGATCTCTGGTCGAAACGATATAGCTATTTTTGCTTTACAAATCACCCAAACAGTCCCTCTCAAGTTTTCAGTCAATTTGCCGTTTGGTTCAGGAGTAACGGTTAAAAATATATTTGCAAGATGGCAGTTATCTTGGATTTCTGATCGAAATTATTTTAGTTATATTTTCTGTATTTAATATACACGTCACCCCGATACTTCCTACTAAGTTTCGAGTCAATTGGCCTTTTGGTTCAGAAGAAAAAAATAAAAACAGAATAGACTTTCAAGATTGCAACCTTCTTGGATTTCCGATCGGAACCTGTTTTGCTATATTTGATCGACAAGTAACTTTGATGCTTCCAACCAAGTTTTGCGTCAACTTGTCTTTCCATTTAGGAGTAGAAGTTCCAAATACATTTCCAAAATGGCGGCGGTGGCGGCCATGTTGGATTTCCGATGGGAACAATTTCAGCTATTTTTGATCTACAAGTCACACAGATAGTTCCTATCAAGTTTCGAGTAATTGGCTTTTCGGTTCAGGAGAAGAAATTCCAAACAGATTTTCAAATGGTGGCCATGGTGGTCATCTTGGATTTCAGATTGGAATGACGTTAGTCATTTTTTTTCTACAGGTCTCTCTGATAGTTACTGCTAAATGTCTAGTAAATTGGTCTTTCGTTTTAAGAGAATATGTTTTAAATACATTTTCAAAATGGCGGCTGTGACAGCCATCTTTGGGTTTTTATCGAAACAATTACGGTTATTTTGATCAACAAGTCAAGTCACACGATAATTCCTATCAAGTTTCAACTCAATTAGCCTTTTGGGTTCAGGAGAATATGCTGAAAATAAATTTTCAAAACGGCGGTTGTGGCGGCTATTTTGGATTCTCGATTGCAACGAGTTTAGCCGTGTAAGGTCTACAAGTCAGCCCGACACTGCGTACTAAATTTCGAGTCAGTTTGCACTTTGATTCAGTAGTAGAAATTCCAAATAGATTTTCAAGATGCAGCCATCTTGGATTTCCTATTAAAACAATTTTAGCTAGTTTTGATCTACAAAGAACCCCAACACTTCCTAATAAATTTCGAGTTAATTGGCCTTTTGGTTCCAAAGAAGAATTCAAAATAGATTTTCAAGACGGATTCTGTGGCGGCCCTCTTAGAATTACAATTGGAAAAATACTTTTGATTTACAAGTCACCACGATACTTCCTACCAAGGTTCGAGTCAACTGACTTTTCGGTTTAGGAGAAATTCAAAATTGATTTTCAAGATGGCCGCCACCCTAAATTTATGCAGCTTAACGGAAAAGGGAAAAGTCAAATTTCATTTTTCGACTTCTGGTCCAAAAACCGACGTCGCCGTTTCCATACGACGTTGTTATTGCTCTGTGTGTGTGTGTGTCTGTGTGTGTGTGTGTGTATGTGTGTGTGTTCGGCACTGTCTGTCTCGAAATGTCTGTCTCCTTCCCTTTCTGAAGCGTTGGGGTGACCGAGGTCCCGGGTTCGAATCCCGTTAGAAGCTGAATTCAGCTCATAAGAGTACGACCCTTCATTACCCATAGCCTTTCATTATCACCTTTCCATATTCTCGATATGGCTAAATAATGTTGAAAGGGACGCAAAACACCAAAACAACCATAATTTGTCTCCCCTATCTATCTATCTATCTATCTATCTATCTATCTGCCTGTCTGTCTGTCCGTCCGTCTATCCGCCCGTCCCTGCGTCCGTTGATTCTTACATCCATCTATGGAATAAAAACGGTCTATTATCAAATACATGTATATGCCGATTGTTTGTGTTGAGGTTTTACGGCCCAGTCAACCCAATGGGGTCATGTCGAGCGCGGTCAGTTTACCTAACCACACGTTTACTGGGCAGGCTTAGTCCTCTAATCGGTTAACCAGTATTGTGCGCATTCTTTCGCCAGAAACTGACAACTGCCCTTCTTGAATCAGCGGAAGGGAGAGAATGACCGTAGAAAATATTTCATGATCAATCTCCACGAAAGAATGTTGCCGACCTCGGCGGGGGTTGAACCCGCGACCTCCTGGTCTCCAGTCGAACGGCGCATCCAACTGAGCCACCGAGGCCGGTTATATGCCGATAGTTGATTGATTGTGTTGGGTTTAAGGATAATCTGCCAGCTGCCCAAACATGGCGGCGAAATTTGTCACCTGTACACTTAAACGAAACGCGTGTTTCACAAACTCAACTGATAACTTAAACCTCAAGGCATATCAAGTCGTTATCAAGAGACAACTAGAGCTGGTGTTTGTAAAACACTATGCCCCCAACTGCCTGACTCTAACACTGTTTGATTCCAACACTGCTTAGCCATGACGGTAACAACAGTACAAATATATGATTTCAATGTTATTTTATCAAAGGGAAATAACTCTAAAATAGGAGATGATTGGGATAAGAAAAAAATACGGATCACCTATTTTGTCATGAGGAATCAAAACATGAAATTTCAAAACATTAGCATACATGGTTCTAAACTTATGCTATACACAATAAAGCAATGACATTAAATGGCCCGAAATTGCGAAGGGCCATAACTCCAACATTTCATTTAATTGGTTCAAAATTTATTCAGGTGATCTCCTCCTCAATCCCAATCAGTATACCAAATATCATGGCTCTAGCTTAAATACTTTTTGAGACATCTTGCTGAAAAAGTCAAAATGCCTAGAACTACAAAGGGCCATAACTACATCAATTTTTCATGGAATTCCCTAAAAAACAAACCAGGTAATCTCCACATCATCCCCAATCAGCATATAATATTTCAAGACCCTAGCTTAAGTGCTTTTCGAGAAATCTTGCTGACAAGGTCAAAATGAGCAGAACTGCAAAGGGCCGTAACTTTATCAATATTTTCATGGAATTCTCTCAAAATATAATCGGGTAATGTACACATCATTCCAACTCACTGTATTGAATTTCAAGAACCCAGCTTAAATACTTTTCAAGATATCTTGCTCACAAGATTTAATTCTGATTTTTTTCAAAGGGGCATAACTTTAAATAAACATGCTAGACAAGAAACAAAATACGGGTCGGCTATTTTTTCATTGGGAACCCAAATATAAAATTTCAAAACCCTAGCGTGCAGGGTTCTTAAGATATGGCATGCACAAAAAAAGCTTGATGAACGGACAAACAGTCGGATGGACAAATGAAGGCAAAATAATATGCCCCATCAATTTCATTCAAAACTGGGGGCATAATCAGGTCATCTACTCATCACTACCAATCTATTCATCAAGTTTCAAGGCTCCAGCTGCAATAGTTTTTTAGATATTTTGTTCACAAGGGAAACATGCCCAAATTTACAAAGGGCCATTACTTATGAAATATTTTTCAGAATTTACAAAAAAATTAATCAGGTCATCTACTCATCATTACCAATCAATTCACCAAGTTTCAAGTCTCTAGCTCTAATAGTTTTTGAGATATTTTGCTGACAAGATAAAAATGCCCAAAATAACAAAGGGGCATAACTCAAGAAGTATATTTCAAAATTTCTTCAAAAGTTAATCAGTGTGTCTACTCATCACTACCAGTCTATTCATCAAGTGTCAAGGCTCTAGTTCCAACAGTTTTTGAGATATTTTGCTGACAAGGTAAAATTGCCCAAAATTACAAAGGGTCATAACTCATGAAGTATTTTTCATAATTTCTTCAAAAATTAATCAGGTCATCTACTCATCACTACAAATCCATTTACTAAGTTTCAAGGCTCTAGCTCTAACAGTTTTTGAGATATTTTGCTGACAAGATAAAAATGCCTGAAATTACAAAGGGGCATAACTCAAGAAGTATATTTCAAAATTTCTTCAAAAGTTTATCAGGTTGTCTACTCATCACTACCAGTCTATTCATCAAGTTTCAAGGCTCTAGCTTCAATAGTTTTTGAGATATTTTGCTGACGTTAAAAATGCCCTAAATTACAAAGGGCCATAACTCATGAAGTGTTTTTCAGAATTTCTTCAAAAGTTAATCAGGTCATCTACACATCACTACAAATCCATTTACTAAGTTTCAAGGCTCAAGCTCTAACAGTTTTTGAGATATTTTGCTGACAAGGTAAAAATGCCCAAAATTACTAAGGGCCATAACTCAAAAGGCATTTTTCAAAATTTCTTCAAAAGTTAATCAGGTTGTCTACTCATCACTACCAGTCTATTCATTAAGTTTCAAGGCTCTAGCTCTAACGGTTTTTGAGATATTTTGCTGACAAGATAAAAATGCCCAAAATTACAAAGGGCCATAACTCATGAAGTATTTTTCAGAATTTCTTCAAAAGTTAATCAGGTCATCTACTCATCACTACAAATCTATTTACTAAGTTTCAAGGCTCCAGCTCTAACAGTTTTTGAGATATTTTGCTGACAAGGTAAAATTGCCCAAAATTACAAAGGGCCATAACTCAAGAAGTATTTTTCAAAATTTCTTCAAAAGTTAATCAGGTTGTCTACTCATCACTACCAGTCTATTCATCAAGTTTCAAGGCTCTAGCTTTAATAGTTTTTGAGATATTTTGCTGACAAGATTGCATCCATATTTTTTCAAAGGGCCATAACTCAGAAAAGGGGCATAATCCTGTCAAGAAAAAAAATACGTGTCAGCTATTTTTTCATGAGGAATCCATATATGAAATTTCAAAACAGTAGCATTCACGGTTTTAAAGTTATGCTATGCATCAAAAAGCGTGACGAACGGACGGACGGACGGACGGAAGGACGGACGGACGGACGGACGAACAACCCAGAAGCAATATGCCCCTCCAACTTCTTTGAAGTTGGGGGCATAAAAATGCATTTCATAAGTATGAAAAAACATTCTAAGTTGTGCAAATTCGGGACAAAAATGTTCCCTTTTCTTTTTCATAAATTCATAAAATACTAACGTCAGTTTATTTCACAATGTTCCGTCTAGAGCAGTCGGAAGTTTGTTTGTTTGTACTGTGGTTTTACGGCCCAGTCAGCCCAATGGGGTCATGTCGAGCGCGGTCAGTTTACCTAACCACACGTTTACTGGGCAGGCTTAGTCCTCTAAGCGGTTAACCAGTATTGTGCACATTCTTTCGCCAGAAACTGACAACTGCCCTTCTTGAATCAGCGGAAGGGAGAGAATGACCGTAGAAAACATTTCATGATCAATCTCCACGAAAGAATGTTGCTGACCTCGGCGGGGGTTGAACCCGCGACCTCCTGGTCTCCAGTCGGACGGCGCATCCAACTGAGGCACAGAGGCCGGCCAGTCGGAAGTTAAAATATCCAAAAGCTTTCAAATAAAAACACAATATGCCTATGTCTGCAGGTACCCAAACTGATACACAAAACTAAAATCTTGTCCTTTAATGTATATAACGGACTGGATACCGGTTTATATTGTATCTGCACGTGCAAGGAGGACAGCCAAGTACATTATATATGTACGGTCAATATACATTGTTTAGAGCTGTTTGAGTAGCCTTCTTGGTAGCCAAAGTGTGCCTTTATTTGAATGAATTTGGATATTTTATTTTCCGGTTGCCCTAGATGGAACATTGTAAAACAAAATACCATTAGTACTTTGTGTATTCATGGAAAAGAAAAAGGAAATGTTTTGTCTCAAAATTACGCAAGTTTGTTTGTTAGTGTTGAGGTTTTACGGCCCAGTCAACCCAATGGGGTTATGTCAAGCGCTGTCATTTTACCTAACCACACGTTTACTGGGCAGGCTTAGTCCTCTAAGCGGTTAACCAGTACTGTGCACATTCCTTCGCCAGAAACTGACAACTGTCCTTCTTGAATCAGCGGAAGGGAGAGAATGACCGTAGAAAATATTTCATGATCAATCTCCACGAAAGAATGTTGCCGACCTCGGACGGCGCATCCAATTGAGCCACCGAGGCTACGCAAGTTAGAACGTAAGTTTTTTTATACTTATAAAAGGCGTTTTTATCTGTTAATAACCACTTGATATACCCTGACATTTAAGTTATCAATTCAATTTGTGAGACACGCATTTCATATGTGATTTTTGTTGATATTTTATAATGACGTGTACAGGCGGAAATTTCCGCCGCCATGTTTGGGCAGCCGGCAGATTATCTGTAACGACACGTCAACCCTTCTTGATCATTTTGTGTCGTCTTCCGGAGAAAGGGAGAAGAGATAGAAGATATAGTAGAGGAGATGAAGGAGAGGGACAGAGGGTAAAGAGGAACAGGAATGAAAGGAAAGAAACAAAAGAAATAAAAAACATCCCCCCTCCACCCTTACCTGAGAGGGTGGACAGGGGAGGCGGGGATACGGGGATAATAGGGGCGGGGGACGGGGGTAAACGGGGCGAGGAACGGGGGTAAAGGGGGCGGGGGACGGGGGGAGAGAGGGCGGGTGACGGGGGAAGAGGGGGCGGGGGTAGGGAAATTTTAGGGGCGGGGGTTATACCAAAATTTGTTGTATTTTACCGATTTTACTCTATTTTTATTATTGCAATGCAATAACTGGGTATCAGAAGTATCTAATAGACGTATTAAAATAAATTCAGGTATGTTTACAATGAATCTGGCGTTGATTTCACTTCACCGACTAGAAGTGTTCCGCCAACCGTGGTTTACATTGATTTCGTTTACGTCCGATTTCGGTTTATCTCTAGTTGATTACTTCCCTTTGATTCCGAAAGTTCACAAGAAAGCCGTTGTCGGTGGCAATGCACATTTTTAGAAATAATTATCCGTCTGCCGTAGACAATCATTTTATTTGCTCATTGTTGGATAAGGACTTTTGCGCTGTTCAAAACACACACACACACACACACACACACACACACACACACACACACACACACACACACTTCAAGATCCAACATGGATTTTCTGATAGGTATTCCAAACACCATCCGGTGGGGTGATGGGCTGAGACAAAGGTATCGTGTAACCGATATTGGGCTTATAGCTGGGCAAGGCCTGCTATCCTTGCAGCAGGTAGAGGTAGAGGGGAATGCTTTTATGTCTTCTGTTTCTTCACTTTCATTCATTTTCCTTTCTCCCCTGTCCCTCTCTTTCATCTCCGTTACTATCTCCTATTTCTCTTCTCCCTTTCTCTGGGAGACGACACAAAATGACCAATAAGGGTTGACCTGTCGTTAAACCCGAACTCAGTCAAATCAATCACATGTTGCCCGGTGAAAAAACGCGGACCATTCACGGACTTACGGACCAATAAAAATTCCGTGTCCGTAATTTAAATAACGGTCCGTGTTTCGTCAAGTCCGTGAATAATAGGTCTATGGTTTGTCGCCCATCAATTGAAGGCCCGTGGTTTGTCAAGAGATCCGTGAATAACTGGTCCGTATTTTGTTATGTAGTCCGTGTATTGCCAATAGGTCCGTAAGTCCATGTCCGTGTTTTGTCAGCCACCACACACTAACACGTTAGACATTTAACTCAGTTTTTGAGAAAACCTCAAAAAAAAAAAAAAAAAAAGATTATTGTTCTCACTGACCCCCAAGTGTGGGACCATGCTTATCAAAAAAATATTAAAAGAAGATGCAGATTTTAATGGTATTCTCGAGTTTTGATTTTAGTGATTAATACGACTGTTTTTGTGCCAATTAGGATCAGTTTGGGCTCGGACCTAGGCCCACCACATTATTTTTCTTGACCAGTTTAAGACCGGATCAAGGCCCACCACCTTGTGATAGTTACGCAGACTTTTGAAACGGAGGGTGCAAATATTTAGCTATTCCGTAAACAGGGTGCAAATGCTAAGGAAATACCGAATTGGGGGCAAAAATTAGGGGTGTAGTTCGGGGTCAAAATCTGCATGAATGTATATTGCATAGTCATGTTTAAATTTAATTATAGCGTTGGGGATATTAAAAATTCTGATTTAGGGGAGGGAATAGTTTGCTTGGTGGAGGAAAGTGGTGGTAAAGGGGGAGGGAAGTGGGGGAAAGGGGGAGGGAAGTGGGGGAAAAGGGGGAGGGAAGTGGGGGTAAGGGGGGGAGGGAAATGGGGAATGCCTACCCCCCTGTCCACCCCCTCTTACCTGCTATAAGGATAGCAGATCTTGCCCAAATGTAAGCTGATATCTGTTGGACGTCCCAGTGATGTAAGATACACGACACCTTCGCCACACCCGACCACCCCAATGCCGATAGTTACATGTATGTGTTACCGTGAACACATTCACGAATCTGGTAAACTCGAATAATGTACCTTACACCGTGTCTGTTTGTAAATAAAAATATTGATTAGATAAGTAAAATAATTGAGCAAATGAGAACAAATGTACTAACCGTTTTAATGTTTCTGTCATAGCTGAGAATATCAATCATTCGATGGCCACGCCACGTTGCTGTGACATGTATGTGACAATATACGAGGGGCGATTCATAAGTTCCTGGTTGATGGTAAAATGGGTCAGTTTTAAAACATCAAAGGCATTCTTTTTTCATTCACACTGAGTTGAGAGATTACAGACTGTTGGATCCCTTCTGTGTAGTGTAGTGGAACGCAGCATTCCTAACGTCGTATGATAGCGCAACATTTTTGCATATTTGGGAAGACGTTTCCAAAGCATGAGAATAGGATGGATGTTTGATAAGTTTGCACCCACCTTTCTAGAAAGCAGTCGTGACAGCAGTCAGTATGTGTGCATTATCTTGGTGAAAGAGCATACTTCTTGTCAACTTTTTATATCGAATCTGCTTGACTGTTTTCCGTAGCGTTCTCATAGGAGCAGCAGTCTATCTGTATGTAGTCTCTATCTATATACAGCACTTGCATCACATCCCAGAAAAATAGAAGTCATGCAAACATCATCGCATTGCAAAATAATTAAAACAAAATAAATAAAAAATAAAAGTAAAATAAAATAAAATAAAATAAATAAATAAAAGGAGTATTGCTTTGCCCCTCGTTGGCAGTGGTTTCATCCGCGCTCATAAATCGCTTGAGAAGTCTGTAAGGATCCGCCATAAAACGGCTATATTATCCCTTAATATGTTGAATGCGTTTCTTATTAGGTCCAAGGAGCTTTTGAACATAACAAGGTGAGTCGTATAGGACGCCCTATACTACTAAGGTGACACTTTAAACGTTTGAAAAGCGTTACACATACCTCGGAGACACATACCTATCATACAGGCAATAGAACACTGATTTTGCTATGATGATGTAATGATTCTTGCAACGGTCTCCTCTTTGGTGACGGAGTTCGTCTACCAAATTCTTCTTGTCAGGTTTAAATTGAGCAACCAACGTCTTCACCATAATGTATAAAGAGACACAAATTCTTCTAGTCATGTTGAAATTGAGCAGCCGACGTCTTCACCATAATGTAGAAAGAGACATTCTCTCCTAGCTTGCACATCGTGTTTTCCTGATTTCCTCCGAGGCAGAAGTAATTCCAGTTTTAACTTGCTAATTTCAAATTCAAGAGTTGAACTGTACTAACATTCAGTACGTCTGCTTATAGAGATCACGAAGTTATTAATCACCCCTCAGTTAACAATACAGTACCTATGCAATATATGACAGCGTAAATATGTCATGGCTTTTTTCCAAATATATATGGTATGTGTACGTAACACACGCAGCACTTCAGTTTGAAAGAGTAATTCTTCTTTAGATAAGAATCGTTGAAGATTAACGCTTATTTTTCAATGTAGGTCAGCTAGCCACAATGGCGGAGGAGGCTGATGCTCATTCATATTTCACATTTGTGCGTTTTGCTATTGGGTTTTTACATTTGTAAGAAAGTTATGGCCTCTTCGTGCCGGATTGTTTCACCATTCAGAGCTGGCGCGCGGCCGAGG
Organism: Anodontia alba; assembly: GCA_964016985.1. NCBI lineage: Eukaryota > Metazoa > Mollusca > Bivalvia > Lucinida > Lucinidae > Anodontia > Anodontia alba. The sequence goes on from OZ024834.1 coordinate 75,874,614, forward strand.
AGTTATATGTGGCGCTCCCGATTTCAGGTTCACAAGATCTATGGTTAGGATCTCTCTCTCTCTCTCTCTCTCTCTCTCTCTCTCTCTGATTTTGTTTTGAACAGCGGGAATATCTATTTTTACTTTATGTGTCGGACACAAAGAGAGCATTACACTACACTGACGCTCGGCAAGGGGAGTTATTTCAAAACCAAATTAGCTGGAGATGTCTTCCTTGTTTGCGACATATCGTCTTGATATTATTAAGCCATCTGTGATGTTTCATTACTATATGCCATACGTTTCAGGAGTTATATGTCATACACGAATTTTCAGCATTACACGACATGGGTTTCAGGCAAGGGGGGATAAATCCAAAACAAAAGTCGCCAGCATAACACTATATGGATTTCGGCAAGAGGTGATAATTCGAAACCGAATTAGCTGAGGTTGTCTTCATTATTTGCTATTCATTGTAGTCAGCTGTAAAGTTTCATAAATATATTCCATACGATATTCCATACGGTTTAGGAGTTATGACCCGGGCACAATTTTTAGCACTCAAGCACTAACAGGGGTAAGGAGTTATGGCATGGACACAATTCAAACACCAGTGTTTTCTTCCTTGCTCGCGACACATCGCCTCGATATGATTTAGCCATCTCTGAAGTTTCATTAATATATTCCATACGTTTAGGAGGTATGAGCCGGACACAAATGCACGGACGAACGGACGTAAAGACGGACGGACAGCGGTAAAACAATACCCTTTCACCAGTCTTTGATTGGCGGGGCGTAATATAGTGAAGGGATAATGGGTGAACTCTTTTCTCCAGACGGCGGTCAACCGTCTGTTACAAATAAAAATAATGCTGGGCTAAAAACAACATGACCGATCAAGCAGTGTGGCGGTTTTCGTCATTAACGGGCGAATTACTTGGCCGCCATGTTTAGCTAATCAACTAAAAGCGGTGCAGTCGGGACAGGCCGGTTCATCGCCGGTCGACACGGCTAGAGCAAAATGTGCGTTAGTCGGTTAACCGTGGCGACCCGGAGCAGCGCGGCTGCGAGAAAGAAGTGCGCACTCTGTGTTTGAGTGGTTTATGCACCAGACATCATATACCATGTGCGTGAAACGCTCGCTTGTGCACATGTGCTGTAAGTGATAGCCTGCGTGCAAAGAGTATCGGGTTTCGTATATTCCTCCACAACTCAGACTATTAACGCATCCACTATGAAGTCAAAATGTTGTGTGTGTGTGTGTGTGTGTGTGTGTGTGTGTGTGTGTGTGTGTGTGTGTGTGTGTGTGTGTGTGTGTGTGTGTGTGTGTGTGTGTGTGTGTGTGTGTGTGTGTTTTGTTTACTTCGGGGGCAATAATTGGCTGCCGTATTAACTAGTAGAATGATAATACATATACATGTCGTATCTACCATGACTGTAGTAAACCGGTTCTAGCAGGTTGCATTTCATACATTTATACTCATGTAGAAATGATGAGACCATTATCTTTATTATCATTATTCTCATTGATTCACCCGCTAATATAAGATAATAATAATGATAAAAAAATGTATATGGATATCAGATTCACAGTGAAATCCATTAAACAAAAGTTGGTATAAAATATATATTACACCTAAGTCAGACACAATCACATCTTCTCAGCAACAGTAACAACACGCATATGCACGTACAAGGATGCACGCTCAGCACATACGCATGAAGACGCACATACCCTGTGAAACGCAGAGAGAGAGAGAGAGAGAGAGAGAGAGTAACACAAATATGTAAAAATATGCCTTCAGGACATAAATGTATGCGGAAAACCCCTGCCGAGTCGCACCGTGACATGTATATGGACTGTGTCATGCAAAAAATTAATCAACGTAGTCTGATCAGGACCATCGCTGTCCGCTTAAAGGGTCATTTGATACTGCAGATTATACTGATAAATAACAAAGGCCCTAGTCATATGTAAATGGTCTGGCTCAGTTATCTCGAAAAAAGCACAGAATATACATTTTCCTGTGACACGGCTATAATGTATCAATGAGCAAAGCCGAGTTGGCAACATTCTTTCCTGGAGATTGATATTGAAATATTTTCTACGGTCTATCACTACCTTCCGCTGATTTAAGATGGGCAGTTGTTAGTTTCTGGCGAAAGAATGTGCACAATACTAATTAACCGCTTAGAGGACTAAGCCTGCCCAGAAAAAAAGTGTGGTTAAGTAAACTGACCGTGCTCGACACTACCCCATTGGGTTGACTGGGCCGTAAAACCTCAACACAAACAAGTTTTATATAGCGGTTGTTGTTTTACACATCTGTCCTTACCCACACTATTCAATATACACTCGACAGAGTACCATTTCCCTCCTAATCTAAAGCTTTGTCCGCGCTTGGTAATTTATTCTACCGTACGGTAGTTACCGTAACTTACGGTAAATTCTCGGACATCTCTATCAGGCAGTTGCCGTTTTATCTGATTGCCGATTAAGATACGACTGACGGCCGAGTTATGTTACGGAAGTCGGACTATAAATGACTTCGGTTATTTCGAAGTGGTGGCGCTTGTTATTTTTGGTATTAAAACGTTCGTCTGCTACTCAATTAAACAATGTATCGCTTATTTGGGATATGACAAATATACTTTCAAAGTACGAGGGTCATGCAAAAAGTTCTATCACTAGTAGGCTTCCTTAGTTTTATCCCAGGTATATTTTAAAATGCTTCAATGTGCTTGAATGGTGTGTTCAATAGCTAACGATACCCGTTTATTTCGTTCAAATTGCTTTCCAACTGACCGAGTTATTTCAAATTGAAACAGATGCAGGCATATACACTGACCAATTTACTTGTTACAATAAGAAACGACCAAGCAAAGGATGGTCAGGAGTCCACTTTTTACATGACAACGCCTCCTCTCATAAGTGTGAGGTTGTTAAGTCTTTTTTGGCTTCTGAAAAGGTGAAAGTTTTAAACCATCCACCTAATTCACCTGACCTGAGTCCCTGTGACTTCTTTTTTATTTCCAAGGCTTAAAATGCTTTCTGGAAATAAGTATACATACGTCTAGAAATTCTCTTAGCAGCGCTATTTATCAGTGTTTCCAACAGATACCAAAAGAAGACTATTTATCTGCTTTTCGAGACTAGGTAAAAAGGTTACAAAAATGTGTTTCAGTAATATGGAAACTCAATACTTTGACGGTTTGTAATAAAACGTAGCACTGAAATAATCTGAACCCAGTGACAAACTTTTTGCAGGACCCTCGTACCGTTGGTATAATCCAAGAGGATGTTGGTCAACTTTTGAATAAAATTAACACAGCATTTTGTAAATGAAAAGAGGAAAGATTTTGTGTCTCAGAGGTGCGTGCGTGCGTGCGTGCGTGTGTGTGTGGGGGGGTCCCCTGAAACCAGTTAAACCTCGTGCTTCCGATGTTTTAGTAACCCCGTAGTTTCGGTAGAATATGTTTTAGTAATCTTTATGTGAACTTTTGCCAATAAGAAGCTTGTGTGGCAGAAAATATCAGCGTGTCCTCTTCCCGCCACTCTCCCTCGCAGTACTCTCCCCACGCATCCTCTGCGATCAATACACCGCTTGTGATGTGTGCGCTCTTGTCCTGAGCAATTGCTGTCACATTATACAGATATACTCGTATTTAACACCAGTTGCTCACAGACATATAAAATACTCGTATAAAACAAACAGTTGCTCACAGACATACAAATATGCTCATATATAGCACCAGTTGCGAACTGACATACAAACATACCTGCATATAACTCCTGATGGTCGCATACTTCATATATACTCGTATATAACACAAGTCGTCCACAGACATACAAATATACTCGTATATAACACTCACAGATATACAACGCATCCTCTGCGATCAATGCACCGCTTGTGATTTGTGCGCACTTGTCCTGATCAATTGCTGTTACATAATACAGGTATACTCGTATATAACAGCAGTTGCCCACATACATACAAATATACTCGTATAAAACAAACAGTTGCTCACAGACATACAAATATGCTTGTATATAATACCAGTTGCTCACAGACATACAAATATGCTTGTATATTACACCGGTTGCTCACAGACATACAAATATACTCGTATATAACACCAGTTGCTCACATACATACAAATATACTCGTATACAACACCAGTTGCATTTTTTTATATTCCTATATAAATTCTGTTGCTAAAAGACACACAAATATACTCGTATATAACACCAGTTGCTCATATACACACAAATATACTCATATATAACACAAGTTGCTCAAAGACAATATACAAGTATACTCGTAATAACACCGGTTGCCCACAGACATACAAATATATTCGTATATAACACCAGCTGCTCACAGACATACGAATATACTAGGCTACTCAAAGACATGCAAAAATATTCGTATATAACAGCAGCTGCCAACAGACATACAAATGTACTCAGATATAACTCTTGTTGCTCACAGACATACAAATATACCCGTATATAACACCAGTTTCTCCCAGACATACAAGTATACTCGTAATTGTTTTTGGATATTCTAGATGGTATATATCACAGATTTGGATGATGCTGAATTGGATCCGTGAATTATCGCTGAAATGGACCATGTCACCGTCAGATTTGGAACACTTTTATTCGGTGTACATAGTCGTATACACATAGCATAATATATCATCTCATAAATACCCTACCCTAACAGGCCTTGTGGAATTTTGTGGGGTAGGGATCGGAGTACTGTTTGTGTTTTGATCAGCGTGATAGCAGTGACCTTCCGCGAGACAAACCGGCTAAGACTTGACGACGAGATCCACAGAAAATTGGACTTAGATATACAGTCATCGCCATGACTTTGTCTTGGAATAACCGTCCAGCATATATACAAAACAATTGTCAAACCTGATATCGTTTCCAGCATGGTAATGAGTGTCATTCCATTTTTGGACGTTTTTTTTTTTTTTTTTTTTTTGTTTTTTTTTTTTTTTTTTTGTTTTTTAAATCCGTCCTTTAAAATAGCGATGTCCAGGCGGGCGGGCGTCGGGCGTCGTCCGAGGTTTACCTTTTGGTTAACGTTTTTTCAAAGTTGTATGTTACCTTTATTCTTCAGCGGATCGCTTTCATATTTGGTAGGGATGAAGAGGAGAACCAGTAGGTGTGTCACCTGCAATACAGACAACTCCCACTTTGTTCATTATGTACTGATCTCCCCTGACGTCCGAGGTTTACCTTTTGGTCAACCTTTTTACAAAGCTATATGTCACCTTTATTCTTCAGTGGATTGCTTTTATATTTGGTAGGGATAAAAAGGAAAACAAGTGGGCGTGTGGGTTGTAAGAGAGAAAACTCTCACTTTCTTTGTTCTGTACTTATCTCTCCTGAAGTCGAAATCTTGTGCATGATGATATTTGGTAGGTACATATATCAAGTCAAGTAGAAGTGGTGCATGCAGGAAGGACAACTCTTGCTTCATATCCTTATCTCCCCTGAAATCAAAATCTTGTGCAGGCCATAACTCTTATACTGTTTGAGATAATTCGATAATAGTTGGTGGGGGTATGTATCGGGTCAAGCAAGAGTGTCACATGCAAGAAGGACAATATCTTTGTTCTTCTTTTTCAAGTTAATTCCCCAGAATGAATTTCTAAGCCAAATTCTTGTTCACTTCATAACTTCTTAATGGTTTGAAATATTTTGATAATATTTGGTAGAGGCATAGATAAGGACCAGTACGCATGCCCCATGTAAGAGAACACTGACTTTCTTTGTTAGGTACTTATCATCCCTGAAGCAGAAAGCTTGTGCTGCCAAAATTTAATTTTGGATGGATTTTTCAAAAGTCTGTCCTTTAAAATAGCAATGTCATGGCCGGCGGGCATTGGGTCTCCCGAGGTTTACCTTTTCATTGACCTTTTGAAAAACTCGTCCATAATGGCCGTTAGGCATTTTTCTTGTTCACCTTTATTTTCAGGTAACTATTTATTGGTTATAAATAAATTCCATGTAAATATATATTTGGTAGAGTATGATATAACTGGGTGTTTGGACGCCTATGGCATAACGGTTGATAAAGATATTTTCAATCAAGGCTAGTAAGGAAAACAATCTTATTAACTTAAATCGATTGCAGTTTATACAATTTGTAAAAAGTAAACTATGTTTATTGTATTTTATCAATTCCAGCCATACAAGTTTTGCCCAAATACATGGTTGACAGTAATATGATTATATTTCTAATATAGATATATAAAAAACAAGCGGCCCATGGGCCACTTTTGAGTAAAACAGCCATTGCATATCTGCAGATGCCATACAACTTTCTTCCGGTTTTGCAACATTTGCAAATTTGACCTTGCCATAGAAAAGTCAAAGGTCATCCTAGGATCGCCATTTGACTAAACCTGGTTGACATTAAGTCCCGGATGCTATATACCAAAATTCAGCCTTGAAGTTTTCAGCTTTCTTGGTTCTGGAGAAGAAGATTTTTAGCTTTTTTTTTTTTTTTTTTTTTACCATATATGGGCATGGCGGCCATCTTGTTTAATGATGCAGAACCGTTTGAACAAATTGATAATATGCTTTCGACAGAAGGCTCAAAGTGTAATCTGATGAAAATTGGTCAGAGACATTTCAGAAAAGAAAACATTTAAAGATTACGAGATTTTATACATGTATATAGCCCAGGGGCAAGGGCACATAACCCAGGAGGACAACATTTTGATTGTAACTAAAAGGGTTTGCTACTTTGATCATACATTGTAAGTTTCAGCCAGTGGTCTTTTATACATTTTCAGAAAATGATTTTACAACATTTTCTCTATATGAGAGTATGGAGATGCAAATTTGACCTTGCCATAGAAAGGTCAAAGGTCAACCTAGAATCATCATTTCAATCAGCTTGGTAGACCTTAAGTCCCCAATGCTGTATACCAAGATTCAGCTTGAAGCTTTCTTGGTCTGGAGCAGAAGATTTTTAAGTGTTTAACATATATGGGCACAGCGGACATCTTGTTTAATGGTGCAGAACTGTTTGAATAAATTGATAATACCCCTTCGACAGAAAGCCCAGTGTGAAATCTGGTGAAAATTGGTCAAACTGTTTCAGAGAAGAAAACGTTTAAATATTACGATATTTTATACATGTAAATATCCCAGAAGCCAGGGCAGATAATCCCCGGGGTTGAAATTTCTGTCAAACTTTGATCAAACATTGTAAGTTTCAGCCATTGGCCTTCAATACATTTTGAGAAACTAAATTTTCAATATTTTTTTATACAAATGCACAGGAACGAAAATTTGACCTTGCCGTAAAAAGGTCAAATATCATCCTAGGGTCATCGTTCGGACAAACTTGGATGACCTTGAGCCCCCAATGCTCTGTAACAAGATTCAGCCTTGAAGTTTTCTTGGTTCTGGAGAAGAAGATTTTTAAGTGTTTTACCATATATGGGCATGGCGACCATCTTGTTTAATGATGCAGAACCATCTGAACAAATTGATAATACGCCTTGAACAAAAGACCCAGTGTTAAATCTTGTAAAAATTGTCCACGCTGTTTCAGAGAAGAAGACGATTAAAGATTACGAGATTTTATACTTTATATAGCCTAAGGACAAGGGCAGATAATTCTGGGGGACAAAACTTTGATTGCAACTGAAAGGGTTTGCTACTTTGATCATACATTGTAAGTCTCATTGGCCATTAATACATTATGAGAAACGGAATTTTCAATATTTTCCCCTTACAAATGCATAGGGACGTAAAGTTGACCTTGCCATAAAAAAGATCAAATGTCAACCTAAGGTCATCATTTGAAAACACTTGGGTAGACCTTGAGTCCCTGATGCTATATACCAATATTCAGCCTTCAAGCTTTATTGGTTCTTGAGAAGAAGATTTTTAAGTGTTTTTACTATATATGGGCATGGCGGCCATCTTGATTAACGGACCGAGACCATTTGTATAAAGTTTCAATCCCCCATTAACAGAAGGTTCCAGGAGAAATTTGAAGAAAATTGGACCAAGGGTTTCAGAGGACGAACGACGGACGAAGAGAGATCACAATAGCTCATCCTGAGCCTGTGGCTCAGGTGAGCTAAAAAAATTACATTAAAGTGTAAGCGATCTTAACTTTTTTGAAGTCAAACTTGCATCTGACTGTATGTTAAAGAAATAAGAGACACTTTGCGTTGAGAAGTTCGTGTAACAGTTTGTTGTTTACGTCCAGTAAACTCTCTCTCTCTCTCTCTCTCTCTCTCTCTCTCTCTCTCTCTCTCTCTCTCTCTCTCTCTCTCTCTCTCTCTCTCTCTCTCTCTCTCTCTCTCTCTCTCTCTCTCTCTCTCTCTCTCTCTCTCTCTCTCTCTCTCTAAAGAGAGGGTATTTGTGGTTATGACCCCTTACTTCTGGGGAAATTGTATCTCACAAGTCGATATTTTCCAGCAACATAAAAACCAGTGGGGAGGATGGGTCAGGGTTATTTGAAAATTATTCGTTTGCACAAGTTCGGACAGATTGTCTATTCTGGACCTTAGAACTAAGGAGCAATTAATCAACAAATGCTATCTATGCAACGTATATCCAAGTGAGTACCTCTGACCATTTGTACTCTCTCTCCTCTCTCTCTCTCTCTCTCTCTCTCTCTCTCTCTCTCTCTCTCTCTCTCTCTAGCCCATACCCAAGCTTCATTTTCTAGACTTCGTTACTACCATCTATAACTGCGTTTTTGTTTTGTTTTTGTTTTTAACTGGAGAAAATATATATCGTTAAGAATATTACTGACATGCAGCACGTTTTTATTCTTATGATTTATTGCAGGAAAAAGGTATATTAGAGGAGATGTTATCTATGTATTTGTGGGTATGCCACTTTATTTCACAGATGTCGCATATTGTTCTTACAACGTTAATTTGTCACTATTTTCTGTTTGAGGCCACTTTTATACCTCGCCAGACGATAGTGGTGGGGTATTATGTTTTCCCCTCCGAGTGTCCGTCCGTCCTTACGGGATAACGAAATGAGTGTTATTTGACTGTTGTCCGGACAGTTATGCGACAGTCACACAACTCAGATTTATTCCGTCTAACTGAGTGTCATGTGAAACAAATTTCGTTTTGTGTGACGGGTCACATAAAAAGGAGTCCGTCCGTCCGCCCGTCCGTCAGCGTTTGGTTTCTGCTCTGTTTTGATGGATTTTGTTCAAAATTTCCATACATATGTATACCAAGGATGAATGGTTTTGGATTGTTAATAGGCAAATTTCGTCAATTTCTACCCGCCACGCGTCCGTATTTTCATTTCCGAACGAAAACTTTAGTAAATGTCAATCGATTTTCACCAAACTTAGTATGTGCATTGATATTGTAGAGATCTAGTTTGGGGTTGATAATGGGCAAATGTCGTCAATTTTTGAGAGAATTATCTGCCTGCCATACGTCCTATTTTCGTTTCCGGTTGATAACTTGAGTAAATATCGTCAACTTTCACCAAACTTGGTATGCGCATTGATATCGACATTTAGGCAAATTTTATTAACTTTTGACAAAGTTGTCTGCCTGCCACACGATAGTGGCGGGGTATTATCGTTTCACGTTTTTATTTCTGTTTGGGCCCGCTGTCAGTCGTATTATACTCGGCAGTCAGTCAAAATGACACAATCCCCTGTAAGATGTGTAGATACAGAAATATTATAGTCTGAATAAAATCTAACAGTGAGCACAGAGATATGGCTCCGGACAAATATAGAGCTTTTACTTTATAAATGCCCATTTAGACTATATCAAGGGCAATAGCTCTTAGTAAATAGGTCATTTCTAATAAAACTGTCAGGGTACTGAATGACCCTGGCTATAATTGTTTAACTAAAGTATGAGTCAAATCAATGAAAACAGAAATATTACTCCGGACAGTTAGAGGGCCGGACGAACACACAAAAAAGGCCAAAACATGATCTCACCGCCATCGGCTGGTGCTAGATACGTGTCCCTGTACAAAGCGAGTCAAAGTCGCCTGCTCGTAATCACATCTTAAAAGTGTCTAAGCTGCAACAACCGAATGAATCGTACAATCCCAAGAACTAGCTTTTGACAACATCGGGAACATTGAGTGACAACCAATGAATAAATTAAATAAATAAATGTTAATACTCTTGCCCTCTGGTGGGTTTCGAACACGTAGCCTTTGGAATGGTAGACAAAGCTCCTACAAACTGAGCTAAAGATCAGTTTGTTCCTATCAGTGACTTACATGAATTTCAAATGCTTGCGTGTTTTGTCAAATTCTAAATATACAAATTTTACCCTTAAAGGTATAAAAATATAACCTTGCCCGATGACCTGTGACTTCCGGTTTCAGTGTTCAATATGACATACTACCCTGATACAGCTGGGACACTGAAGCCTCAGGTCACTGGACATGGTTTATTTCTTTTCTTTTGCGGCTGTATATGATAAACATAGACCAAAGTTTATCGTAATATTTACAATAACACTGATCGTAAATATGCGAATATAGGTATAAATATAACCCTGTCCGGTGACCTGTGACTTCTGGTTTCGATTTTCTATTTAATGTAATACAGGTTGTGGCCAAAAGCCTCAGGTCACCTAACCCCGGATACCTATGACAGCACCTTCACGGACCAGCCCGTTTTGGAAAAAAAAATGAGTATTTGGGAACTGGCAACTTTCTCACTTTCCTGAGAATTTATCTGTGCAAGTTGAAACTTCTGTTTTGCATTTTTCAGTAGAGTTACATTTTATGTGTGACCACAGTTCATGACATTGTCAAAGATATCCGCTTTATTGTTGCCGTTGGCCTGTAGGCCTACAAGGCAGTGGGGTTATTCTTCGATTCACTGTTGCAGCTTTCATTATGCGTTTTTGCGACGCGAGACTGTGAAGCAACGATCGCTGACGTCACATGGATGTCAAACCGCCTTAAACATCATCGCATATTTAATTTGTTGCTATTTGCTGTTTAAAAGTAAGACATTACCACGCGGTAGTTATGCTATCTAAACTTTTTCTTTGTCATTTGCATTGATTTAAATGAGTTTCTTGCTAACTGCATTGACTGTCAACGGGAAAACTATTTTTGGACATTTATAGATACAGACGAAGAGGAAACATAAAACCGGTTTCGGTGGGATGTGACAGCCCCTTGAGTCAGCAACAGATCCTGGGATTTTCATGTCCTCTTCATCACTTCGAAAACACATGATATTGCCCCGCCATATGACATCCGAAAAATTCCTCCTGTTCGGGGTCACAAACTGGAATGACCGACCGACTCGTTGTAGCACGCCACCCAGCCAAATAGTTCCCTACAGAATCTTTTACTATCTGGAATTTGTCTCCTCCAGGAACCTCCTGTGGCCTGAAATAAATAGAACAATGCAGTCTTTTTTACCTTACACTGTATACAACATCTACTCCGAACACTCTTTTTTTAGATAGGACTATTTTTCAGGGTACCAAACTGTGACGTCAATAGTAGTCTGGTTCCATTTATAAGACGATTTTCTAATGTATTTTTTTAGAAAACAAGTATTAGCTTTTTCATTAAGCTAGCGAGTTGTTTAGCTTCAGAAACTGTATCTACGCTTATGCCGCACATGATGGCAAGATTTATTGAACTAACCTGAATGACTCCAGTTATTTCCCGAGTTTTCGATCATTCCGAACTGTTAAATTTACCTCTGACGTGTACACAAATAATAGGTGCCAAGTACTTTGTTGACAGTTACCCTGAGTTTTTTTGTTTGTTTGTTTTTTTTTGTTTTTTTTTTTTTTTCAACATTTCGACTTTAGCAGATCACTGGATAGTGTTATAAATCTGGCTGCGCGCTTTTGCAAGCTTTCCAGTTCTTCCTGACTATATCTTGGAGTCCGAAACATAACTGCCCTAGTCCAGGACTGGACGTACCAATCCTTCATAAGCTGCTCCTGATTGTCTTGATGAATTCTCGTACTTTCTAAATCATAATTTCATTCGAGGGCGAAATCGGTATCGAAGCAAACGATCTCGTTAATTGTATACCATAAAGAGGTCATAACTGGATAAAAACAAAAACAAAAAAACATTCTGTTCTATTCGTTATCAGATGCACTACTACTATATCAACAGTCTCGGTAGTTACTTCCGCTTAATCTGATGTGTGATTAGTACAACCCCTATATATGCGGCTCGCCAGGGCGACCCGCAATAAAAGCGATAAACGTCTGTCAAAATACGTCGTTAGATAAATACCTCCTCCAGTGATATCGATATTACTGACCGGTAAATATGATATTTTCTCTGCTAAATCGATGCACTATCGTAGAACCCAGGTTTTCTCTATGCAGCCGGTCCAGCCGTAAGGGTAGCTGACCGAAGAAGTATGATGAATAAAAGGAAGCTACCTAACGGCTGGAAGGCTGTCCTACTAGGGTATATTTTTCCTATAGACTATACATTATTATTATTATTATTATTATTACTGTGTCCCCCTACCACTGTTTCTCCCCCCCCCCCTACCAAAGGGGGGGGGGACATATTGTTTTTGGGACGGATCCCATTGGCGCCGGCGTCGGCGTCGGCGTTAGCGTCAGCGTCGGCGTCGGCGTAAAACTTCTTGTCCGCTCTGTAACTTGAAAAACCTTTGAAATATTTTGATGATACTTGGTAAAAATATAGATCAGGACGAGATGACGTGTCGCATACAAGATTGACAACTCTGGCTTTCTTACTTTTGGAGTTATCACCCTTTGTTTTATTTGAAAAAGATTTCGAGTCCGCTCTGTAGCTCGAATACCCTTTGGAATATTTCGATGGTACTTGGCAGAAATGTAGAACAGGACCAGACGACGTGTCGCGTACAAGAATGACAACTCTGCCTTTCTTATCTTTGGCGTTATCTCCTTTTGTTAGATTTGACAGTGATAATCTATTGATTTCGTATCCGCTCTGTAAGTCAAAGACCCTTTGAAAATATTTTTATGATACTTATTAGAAATGTAGAACAGGACCAGACGACGTGTCTCGTACAAGAATGACAACTCTGCCTTTCTTACTTTTGGCGTTATCTCCCTTTGTTATGTCTGACAGTGATTATCCATTGATTTCGTGTCCATTCTGTAAGTCAAAGACACTTTGGAATATTTTTATGATACTTGGTAGAAATGTAGAACAGGACAACAGGACCAGACATCGTGTCGCGTACAAGAAAGACAACTCTGCCTTTCTTACTTTTGGCGTTATCTCCCTTTGTTATGTCTGACAGTGATTATCCATTGATTTCGTGTCCGCTCTGTAAGTCAAAGACCCTTTGGAATATTTTTATGACACTTGGTAGAAATGTAGAACAGTTCTACTAAAACGTCGCGTACAAGAATGACAACTCTGGCTTTCTTACGTTTGGAGTTATCTCCCTTTGTTTTGTTTGAAATAGATCTCTCGTCTGCTCTGTAACTGGAAAGCCCGTCAGAATATTTTGATGGTACATTGTAGAACTGTCGAATAGGACAAGACGTGTTCCTTACAGGAATGACAACTCTGCCTTCCTTACTTTTGCTGTTATCTCCCTTTGTTATATTTGACACTGATTATGTATTGATTAGTGTCCGCTATCTAAGTCGAACACTTTTAGAAATATTTTGATGATACTTGGTAGTAATGAAGAACAGGACCAGACGACATGTCACATACAAGAACGACAACTTCGGCTTTTTGTTTACTTTTGGAGTTATATCCCATTCTTATGTTTGAATTTGATTTCTTGTCTCTGCTCTGTAATACGAATACCATACGGAATATTTTGGTGATGTTTGGTACAATTGTAGAACAGAACGAGATGTGTTGCGTAGAAGAATGACAACTCTGGCGGGATTGGTGTAGGGACATTTGTTTTTTTTCTAAAAAAACCTTTTCTATTTTTTATTATTATTATTATTATTATTATTATTATTACTATTATTATTATTATTATTTTGCATTCTTTTCATAGACTTTCATAAGTAGATGCAATCAAACAATTTAGCAGGTAACACAAAGTGAATATTTATAAAGATATATATTCCTAAAAGCCCAAAAATATGCTGGTTTTGAAAATGCACCGTACTTGAAACCAACCCACTAAGTTCCTACCGCTAGAAACCAACCCACCATGTTCCAACTGCTGAATAACCAACCCATCCAGTTCCTACTGCTGAATAACCAACCTACCGAGTTCCTGCTGCTAGAAACCAACCCAACAAGTTCCTACTGCTGAATAACCAACCCACCAAGTTCCTACTGCTGAATACATCCTGAAAATAACTTTATAAAAAAAACTTATCTGTTGTTCAGGAGTAATACAATAAATTTCTTGTCGGCCCCACTTTCAATGATATGTCTAGACTAAATGACTGTGTTTACTTATAGATTAGCTTCGTTATTTATTTGGTAAATAACTTAAATGTGGAAGATTTATTGACGTGAGCAAGTGCAGAGACGCAGTCTTGCCACGCAGCTAATCAAATCATGTTTACTTTCAGCTTTGAATATATAAAAAAAAAAAACGTTCAGACCCGACTCGGATATTTCTTACCGTCAAACATCCTTCTAAAATAAGATTCTCTTGAAAATATGATGATTCCTGGGTACACCAAATCCTTATCGAAAATTTGAGTAAGCTGCAAATCATTTCTGAAATTTTAGTATGAAATTACTGACGATAACTTTGCAGCCTCTACAAATAAAATTTTCTGTTAAAGCCTTAAGATGGTGAAATGTAAGATTGTTACTGCTAGGTTAAAATGCTACACTGATAAACAACTTGCGACAGACCAAGGATACTAAATAATATTTTATGATTGAACGAATGTCTAGTCTTATAAATGATACTATCGATAATGAGTTAACGCTAACGCTTTCTTTGCTATTTCCACCATTTAAAGTATCATATTATTGAAGAGAAGCGACTGTTTACAGTAAAAGTCAAAAATATTATCATTTCTCATCAATCGTTATTTTGATTCTTTACAAAATATATGTATTGCAGTGGAAAGAAATAAGTTTGAAACTGAGCAGAATATAAGAAAATAACACAGAGCTAACAATATGTATATTTACATGGCAAAGAGTGGAAAATACATCGTTATTTATACGTGTACAGACAGCTAGGCACATACGCACATATATCTAAACCAGAAGACCAATGGTCCGGTAGCTCACTTGAGATTATTTGTTCTGAGTAAGCTTATGATAACATTTTTAAAGAACGAAACATATGGGTATGGTAGCCGGTACCGTTTGAAAAACCTTTAGTCTCTGTATCCTACAGTAACTTGGTATGGAATTTACCTTAAATTAATCTGTCAAAACAGAAATATCACATAAAATATGGCTTTGATAAAGTGACATACCAAATATAAAAGTCTGTGCCTTCTAGTTTCACACAAGAAGATTTTTAAAGTTTTTCCTTATATGAGTCAGGGTCATTTTTTGACCCCAGTGCTATAATGTGAACAATCTTGGTAAAGGTCCACTAGATAAAACTAAGTGCCATATGTAAAAGGCCTGGGCCTTCTAGTTTCATACAAGAAGATTAAAGAAGTTTGTTTTTTGGTTTTTTTTTTTTTTTTTTTTTTTGGTTTTTTTTTTTTTTGGTTTTGTTTTTTTTTTTTTTTTTTTTAGTTTTTCCCCATACAAGTCTATGTAAAACAAGTGATCTCCGGGACAAGTGACTTTCTCTAGTTGAAGCTACATACCAATTATCAAAGGTCTGGGCCTTCTAATTTTCAGACAAGAAGATTCATAAAGTTTTCCCTTAAATGAGACTTAAATTAGACAAGTGACCCCTGGGATGGGGCCATTTTTGACCCCAGGGCAAACAAGTGATATTTTACCTCAGCCCAAAACAAATTGCAACACAAATGTTTTTTGGGGTTTTTTTTGTTGTTTTTTTTTTTTGTTGTTTTTTTTTGAGGGGGGGGTGTTGTTTGTTTGTCTTTGTTTTGTTCTTTTGTTTTGTTTTGTTTTTTTGTTTTGTTTTGTTTTTGTTTTTGTTTTTTTTTTTGTTGTTGTTGTTGTTTGTTTTTGCTTTTTTGTTGTTTTTTTTTTGTTTTGTTTTTTTCGTTTTGTTTTTTTCATTTTTTTTTTTTTTTTTTCATTTTTGATGAGGGTATACATTCAAATATGACATATCAAAAGTAGGATAAAATCGGAAGATACGTAATTTGATTTTTTTTTTTTTTTTTTTTTTTTTTTTTTTTTTTCGTTTTTGCAAGCACCAATTTCTATTTTTTTAGCATATATCATTTGCATGTAATAATCTAATTGTCACTAAGATTGTTGTACGTTTTATTTTATAGAAACTCTAGCGACTGCAGCAGCATTAGTTACAAACGCTTAAAATGTTGTATGAAACTTCTTCTTGTTGAATATAATCCTTTTAGAGTGCATAGTTGGTATTACATTACCCCACCTACTAAATTTTGCATGGAAATTTCAATTGACATTTTGTAGGTCATAAATACCTCAAATGCAGCGAAGTGTATGCCATACTGATGATTTTGCTCATAATAAATATGTTTAATAATTTCTGGCTCAAACCAAAATGGAGATAGGAAGGGTAAATTTCCCTGAGAAGGGGCCCATGAGGGGTCAGTATAAATTCTGGATTGCAAAAAAGTATTGTATGTTCTATTTATGCTCAGTTATTAAATCTGAAGGCTTAGCCTCTGTTTTGCTTGAAATGTTTGTGCTTATTAATTTCTAAGGTACTCTTCTTACTCATACAAGAATTAGGCTACGAAGGGTAACTGTCTAGAAAGAGGCCTATAAGGGGACAGTATATCTGCTTTACGGAAACATCCTTTTTTGTTTGTTTGTTTTTTTTTCTTATATTTGCTTTTTTTGTTGTTGTTGTTGTTGTTGTTGTTTTTCAATTAATATTTCTTGAGGCTCAGTCCATGTTTCCTAGAAATGAAATTTGGAAGGTACCCTAACTCAACACCGAACTAAGATAAATATGGTAATTTTCTCTTTTCATGGCCCGAGTCAGGGTTCAGTCTGCATTCTTTGTATTGTTGGCAAAAGTCCCAAAGTGTCTATAGGTTTTGTAGTTTTTGTTATCATTTTTTGAGATGCTGCTTCTTATTTTGTTGATTTTATTATGATATTATTATGTGGAATGGTATTCTGACTCTGACCAATTTGGGAGTAGGTAGGGTAGCTTTGCAAATATTGGGTTCTTCCTTACCGATCCCAGTAGCATAAGTGCTAGAGTGTCCGCTTCGGGGAACGGGAGGTCACGGATTCGATCCCGGGCCGCGACATACCAGTCGTTGAAAATGGTACTACTGTCCTTTCGACATCTCTCGGAAAGACGTTTTTTGCTTGGTATTTTCTCTTATATGAAAATATTTTGTTCTGATAGACCATATCTTATCAGAAACCATTTGTCTTTTCTGTTTCTGTGTTTTGTTCTCAAATATGTACCCTAAAACTACATTTATCGCCAAAAATTGATCTGACCTATGCAATTTCTATAGTAAGGTGATTTTTTGGAATTTTTGTCTAAGAAAATATTTTTTACTTTTCTTTGCTGAATTTAAATTATTGATATTTCACATCAATATTGTGAAAATTTCAGAAAAATTGAACTAGCAGAACTTGTTGAAAATCTGCCTCCAAGTTACCTACCCTACAAATTTCTTCATAATTTGCATTCATTTTTACTATGGGAAAAAGTGAAAATATTTAATTTTTTAAAAACCATTGACTAGAATAAAACTTTTTGTGCATAGATAGTTACGACAAATGGTTTTGCATTAAATCATGACAAAAGTTTGCAAATTTACTTCTTCAGTGTAAAGCACCAAGCAAAAAATGGCTTTCTGAAAGATGTCGAAAGCACAGTAGTTGCTCTTAACTTGGCACTCAGACTTACGCGGTATAGCTAGGACTGGTCGATCCAGTTGTGACGTGACAAAAACTTGTTAAAAATGACATTAAACCCCAACAAACAACAACATATATCTTCCTTATAGCGAAATACTGACGATTCAATGCAGTTTATATTTTCTGTTTGTAGTTCTATAGACTCCTCTGAATAGTTATGCTTGCTTGTGTGAGACTCAAACCAGACGGGGTAGTTTGAGGAACAAATTATGAAAGGGGCATATTAGGGGTCAATATGTCTTTATAATGGCAAAATTCTAATGTGCATACAATATAGACAGCATAATATAAAACAGTAAAAGCAGAATAGCAAGAGGGAAGAGTTTACTCTGCAGACGGTTATCAGGCTATACTGAATAAACTCAACAAAAAGTCAAAGACAAACAGAAAGTGGATTGGTATGTGGATAGTAAAGCAAGCGGACTTTTAGTGGTCAATATGACATCCTTCTAACACATTTCCAATGTTTTTGTTTTAATTGTCATCACTGGAAAATCCGCATTTTAATTCATAGATTATGTTTGTTAATTCGGAAGCTACCCTGATCCAAACCAGAATAAGGATAGATATTACAGTTTGAATAACGGACCAATAGACACTACATATTACATAGCCCCCCGGCATTGAATATATTGCAAAATGGAAGACACATTGGGCTCTAATGCACCCTAGATGGGATAGGTAATCTTGACTAATCATAAATGTTATTAGAGATACATGTATGTTACAGAACTAATAAGTATTTTAATATCAAGAAAGTCAGATGCTGAGTCTCAAGATATACTAATGGAGAATAGACAACGCGTAAATATCTTCAAGGTTTTGCAATAACGTATAAGGAAACGTTTTGACATCATGGTTTCTTTACTAGAAAATTTAACATATCAACCCTTATTCTGAATACTAGTCGAAACATAGCAAGCGTATAAAACAAGTTGAGGGCTTCATGCCTCCGACAAGCGAATGTCCTCCTGCTCATTCCCGTTCTTGTTTCAGCCAGGGTACATACAAGTAGCTAATCATAAGAATTTTAAGGAAATAAGAGGCTATATCCAGAAATAATAAATGAATAGAAAGTGTGTACAAAAATAGTGTATTATTCCATATGAAAGACAAACTGATCCCATATGGACCCCTTACTATGGATTGTTACACTTGCTATTGCCCTTCTGGTTTGAACTGAGATTCCTGTCAACTAGCAAACCCTAATTTAAGCTAATAAGCTAATAAGAGGAAGAGTCTCCTTAAAAGGCGGGAGACAATAAATGAACGTATATATGAAAACTTTGGGATTTGTCACAAGGGAGACATATAACCCCTTCCTGAGCCCCATACTAGGGAAAGTCACCCTACCGTCTCCCATTCTAGTTTGAGTCAGGGTACATACTAAACTAATTTGATCATTTCAAATAATTAGAGACTTAGTCTCAAGCAATACTATTTGAATATGATACCTATAAAATTGGAATTTTACCATAATTACGACATATTGGCTCCTCATGGGCCCGTAGCAAAGGAATGTTACCCTATCTAACTTCGTTCTTTTTTGAATGAGGGTGCCTTTCAAACTAATAAGCATGATTATTTCAAGGAAGTAAGTGGCAGAGTCTCCAAAATAGTAATTCAAACAAAAATGAATCTGACTGCACCAGGAGTGACCCCAAACGGCCTCTGCCATATAAAAGGCGTATTACCCTTCATTGACCCCTTACTAGGAAAATTTGTCCTTTCTTCCACCAGTCTGATTTGAATCAGACTTTGTTAAGCATGTTTAAACCAAGAAAATCATCATTATTATATTTACTTTGTTACAGGTAAAAATAAGGTAAGAGAAAAGTCCTGGGAGTGCCACAATCACAAACACAATCACAATCACAAACCGCAGCCCTTCCCAGAGGAAGAGGAAACAGACAAAACCAAACAAGCGCAAATCGGATAAACGTACGAAAAGCACTAAGATTAGCTCTCTCTTCCCCAAGCGAGGTAATCGCAATGCTAAAAGGACTGTTAAACACAAGAACAAAATAACACAAGGTAAGACATAAAACAAATCGCCTCGTAGAGTAAATCACAAAGCAACAAAGAGTAGCCTTAGAACGGTCAGTAGAATAAACCACTGGGGATGGGGGTGGTTAAAGCACTTTTACAGCTAGCCAACTTCACCATGGGTTCCGATGCTACTCTTAATACAGAAATACATAAAAATTCGGTTCGTATAAAGGCTCCCAACTCAGTCATTGCATCAAAGCGAAAACATAAAAATCAAATTAATCACAATGATAAACAAAGACGAGTACTCATGGCTAATTCTACTGTATGCCAGAGTAAATGAAAACCAATAGTTGAACCACAGCGGGCCATGTATGACCCAAGACAATTCACTTGAAATTGTAAGGCAGAATGAAGTAGGTGGGGTAATGTGATCAAGTATATACTCAAATGGCAAAATACGCAACAATAAAAAGTTAAATTCAATATTTTAGGCCTTTGAGGTCATTCCTGGTGCAGTCAGTAAAGGTTTTAAGACATAAAGCACAAACAGCAATGCTATTGTCATCTAAAACACTATGTTCTAATGATATACTTTTATAAGCCAGTTCGTGATCATCAGACATGCAAAAAAAAAAAAATCAAATTTCATATTTTCTGATTTTGTCCTACTTATGATATGTAATATTTGAATGTTTGTCTTGTACAAAAATGCAAAAAGCATTTGTGTTGCAATTTGTTTTGGGTTCCCACACAGTTTGACTGGACTAGTAGAGGCCTACTAGATGAAGGTACATATCAAGTATCAAATGCCTTAGACTTCTTGTTTCACAAAAGGGGATTTTTAAGTTTTCCCTATATAGGTCTATGATTCTAGATTTCGAATATAGCTTTAAAATGACCACCGCCACTGTACATGAACAAAACGACCAAGATGCACATACCTTTATGCTGCCTAAGTTCATATGGAATACTGATAAATGGCAAACATACACTGACCAGGTGCATCTAAATTTGGAAGAAATATCTGACGAGTTTAAGAATGCCATTAATAGAAATGATTTTGATTCCTCTCTAAATATTTTAATGAATGCAATTTATCAAGCAGCAGAAATCATGAAAAAGCGTGAAAATTCTCAAAAACCAAATAAGAAACGTGAGAATAAACCATGGTTTGACTTAGAATGTGATTATCTTAGAAAAAGGGGAATTAGAGCCCTCCGGAATTTTCGCATACTGCAAAATGATGAGTCACTACAACAATATAAGCACATTAAGAACGCACATAAGAGTTTAATCAATTCAAAAAAATCTAATTATTTTGAAAAACATAGTAACATGCTGTCTAATGCTGCTAAAGATAAAAATCCTAAAGCTTTTTGGAACTTTTTGAAAACGGGTTGCACACAACCTAGCAATGATATTAAACTTGAAGACTGCTTCGAACACTTTTTAAATTTGCTGAAGCCACATCTGGAAAATGAAGCATGGGATGAATATGTTGCTTTAGATGACACGTTTATAGAAAATGAAGATCTAGACAAACCAATTACGGAAACTGAAGTTTTATATGCCATACAAAATCTTAAAACCGGAAAATCGCCTAGAATAGATGGAATATCTAGCCAGTTTTTAAAAGCTTTTGCGGAATATATTGCTCCCTTTTTAACCAAGCTGTTCCATTTCTATTTCGAACATGGATTTTTTCCCACCTGAATGGTCGACATCAATTATATGTCCCATTTACAAAAAAGGAAGTACTGATGACCCAAATAATTTTCGTGGGGTATCCCTTTTGACTGACATTAGTAAACTCTTTACAAGTATTCTAAATAGACGCTTAAAATATGGAGCGAAGCTAATGAGGTTATAGGTGAAGAACAAGCTGGGTTTCGAGAACAACACACAACCATTGATCAAGTATTTTGCTTACATACTCTTATAACAAAATATCTTAGACATAAAGCGGGTCGATTTTACGCACTCTTCGTAGATTTTGAAAATGCGTTCGATCATGTAGATAGAACCATTCTTTGGCAAAAATTGATCTCACAAAATGTTAGTTCTAAAATGGTGAAAATGCTAAAAGCAATATATGCAGATGTTAAGGCACGTGTTAAGTCATCTGCAGGATTATCAAATGTGATGTCCCGCCCGGCAGGGCTCAAACAAGGTTGTATTATCTCGCCCATATTATTCACTCTGTTTCTGAATGATCTACAAGAATCCATGTCAATAGATAGTGATTTAGAAACCACAAAACTTTTTGTCTTACTCTTTGCTGACGATCTCGTGATTGTCTCCGAGACAATCACAGAACTTCAGCGTTTAATTAACAAACTAGCAGAATACTGTGATAGATTGCGCCTTACTATAAATCTTCTCAAAACAAAAATCATTGTGTTTAGAAACGGCGGACCGCTACGAGAATCTGAACGCTGGGAATTCAAAGACTCGAATTTGGAAGTTGTTACATATTATAAATATTTAGGCCTTTTGTTATCATCCAGAAACTCATGGTTTATGTGTCAGAAAACTCTAGCAAACCAGGCTTCAAAAGCGTGGTTTGCAGTCAAATCTAAACTGTCAAATTTTGGCGATGTAAAACCCGATATACTTGCTAAAATATTTGATTGCAAGATATTACCAATTTTATTATACGGTTCAGAGCTTTGGTTCAGCCATGCATCCCCAGACATTGAAATAGTTCACAACAAGTTTTGTAAATTTGTTCCCAATATACTCATCCAGGCACCAAACGGTTTTGTAAGAAGTGAACTTGGTAGATACACTATAGCCCCTTACAAATATTCAAGAGCAATTAAGTACTGGCTTCGTATAATACATTTGCCTGATAACAGACTTCCGAAACTTTGTTATAAACTTCAAACTCGTTGGACTGAAACAAATACAAATTCCTGGGAATTTCAAGTCAGAGATGTGTTATTTAGAACTGGGTTTGGCGATGTATGGCTAAACCAAGGTGTAGAAAGAATAGAAATATTCTTTAAACATTTCAAAACGACATTACTGGATATTGATATGCAAATTCAGAACTCGGACATACAAGGTACGGACAGGTTACGAACTTATAAATTACTGAAAACAAATTTCGGATGTGAAAATTATTTATTCCTGGTAAAGAACAAAATGTTTAGAACAGCTCTCGTAAGATTTAGAAGCAGTTTACTAAAACGAAGCTCGACAGAAATGTACCATTCAATGAAAGAGTATGCCCTTTATGTCACACAGACATTGAAACGGAATATCACTTTCTTCTGGTATGTCCTAGTTTGAGTTATGAGTCAGTTTAGGTCCAAATATATGTCAAGCATTTGGTACACATATCCATCCGTACAAAAATTTATTCAATTATGTACATCTAAAAGCGGCTGTACTATGAACAATATTTCTCGCTATATAGTTTCTGCAATGAAACAACGTAATCGATATCTCAATGATATGAATGTATAACTTTGTCACTCTCTGCACGTATATATTACTTGTGTTTGTTTGTAATTTTGGCCAGTGGCCTATGTTTCAAACATGAACATTTTAAAGTTTTCTCGTTATGAGTCCATGTAAAACAAGTGAGGGCCATTTTTGACCCTAGGGGTATAATTTGAATAATCATACATACTAAATATCAAAGCCCTGGGCCTTCTAGTGTCAGAGGAGATGATTTTTAAAACTTTTCCTATATGCGTCTATGCAAAACAAGTAACCCATGGGGTGGGGCCATTTTGACCCCGTGGCTATAATTTGAACAATCTTGGTAGAGGTCCACAAGATAAAGCAACTCTTTTCGTTTCAGACATGAAGATCGTTTAAGTTTTGCCTATATGGATCTATGTAAAAAAAAAAGAGCTTTCCGTTAAAAAGGTCTAGATCAACCGAAGGTCATCATTTTTTCAAACTTTATTGGGTCTATGTCCCCAATGCTGCATACTTAGCCCCAAGACCATTGTTCCTTTAGTTCCGGAGAAGAGGATTTAAAGGATTTTCACCATATATGGGCGTTGCGGTCATCTTTGTCAAGTGTCCCCATGCACATATATGGTAGAAACACTTTAAAATCTTTTTCTTCAGAACCAAATAAGCTTTGGAGCTGAATCTTGGTATATAGCATCGAGGACTCAAGGTCTACCAAGTTTGTTCAAATGATGATCATAGGTTGACCTTTGATCTTTTTACGGCAAGGTCAAATTTGCGTCTCTATAGATTTGTAGGGGGGTGGGGAGTTGAAAAATCATTTTTTCCAATATGTATTTAAGGCTGAAACTTACAATGTATGATAAAAGTAGTAAAATGTTTTAATTAGAATCAAAATTTTGCACCCCACACCCCCCCCCCCCCCCCCAGCCCTCCCCTCCCATCTGCCCTTGGCCCTGTTCTTTATACAGGTATAAAACCATGAAATCTTTAAACGTCTTCTTCTCTAAAACCACTTGACCAATTTTCACCAGATTATACATGGGGTCTTCTGTCGAAGGGATGTTAACACTTTGTTCAAATAGTTCAAGATCGTTGAACAAGATGGTTGACATGCCCATATATGGTAAAAACACTTAAAAATCTTCTTCTCCAGTACTAAGAAAGTTTTGAGGCTGAATCTTGGTGTACAGCACTGGGGACTCAATGTCTACCAAGTTTATTAAAATGATGAGATTAGGATGACCTTTGACCTTTTTATGGTATTGTCAAATTTGTGTCCCAGCTGCTGTGATAATACTGGAGGACTGTTGCATGGCATTTGCAAATATGCGGGTGAGCGAATTGTGGCCCATGGGCCTCTTGTTTGAAGTAATCATCATGACTATAGCTCAAAATGTTTGTCTTGGTGATTTCTTGGTTATGTTAAAAACTGGGTCACTTATGGCCTATATTGCATGGTCCACTGACTTTGTTAGGTTTTTTCGGTTTTGGTCAGTTTCTCGGTAACTGATGGTTCTACAGCAGTGCTACTTGGCACTTGCGTAAATTTGAGCAGTCATCTATATTTGACCATAACCTACATTTCATGGTCATTGACTTTGCTAAGTGTTTGTGTTTAGGTCAGTTTGTCGGTAATTATTGGTCCTACAGCAGTTATACTTGGTACATGCCTTCATCTTTGCATTGACTTTGCTAAGTGTTTGTGTTTAGGTCAGTTTGTCGGTAATTATTGATCCTACAGCAGTTATACTTGGTACATGCCTTCATCTTTGCATGACCTCTTGAATGCAGTCCTCTAAATTAGATCATTGCCTATATTTCATGGTTCATTGACTTTGTTATGTTTTTTGTGTTTAGGTCAGTTTGTCAGTAATTATTGGTCCTACAGCAGTTATATTTGGCACATGTATTTATCTTTGCATGACCTCTTGAATGCAGTCATCCATATTTGACCTTGACCTATATTTCATGGTCCACTGATTTTGTTAAGTTTTTGTGTTTGGTTCAGAATCTCAGTTACTATTGTTCCGACAGCAGTAATACTTGACGCTTTCATACATCTTAGCATGATCTCTTGAATGCAGTCATCCATATTTGACCTTGACCTATATTTCACGGTCCGTTAGGCACACTATATTGTTTTAGTTGTTTTTGTAATCATCATGGATCCTGGTCAGACTGTTTGTCTTGATGATTTCTAGGTCAGGTTCTCTAAGTGCTATGATACTCGGGTGAGCGTTACAGGGCCATCTGGCCCTCTTGTTAATGACATCTGTCATTTTTCTTACCATTAACTTCACCAGGGTTAGTGTCACCATTAAACATGCTTCCGCAAAAACGTAGTGCAAACTATACTCAAGTTTTGCGGCATTTACAAGTGGAGTTTGTCAAAATGATATTTATATGTTGTCTTGATGATTTCTAGGTCAGGCTCTCTAAGTGCTATGATACTCGGGGGAGCGTTACAGGGCCATCTGGCCCTCTTGTTAATGACATCTGTCATTTGTCGTTACCATTAACTTCACCAGGGTTAGTATCACCATTAAACATGCTTCCGCAAAAAAAAGTAGTGCAACCTATACTCAAGTTTTGCGGCATTTACAAGTAGATTTTGTCAAAATGGTATTTATATGAGTAAGAATTTTGAATTTAGTGTTTGATACACTATGAATGTAAAATGCATAGTTTAAGTGACGAATGTTACCTATAATGACGAATGTTACCTTACTTAAGTTACCTATAAGCGAAACTGTTGTAACTGATATTATTTTATGAGGTTATTACAATAACAGACGAAATGCATGAAGAAAATGTAAACAAAGGGAACTGATTCACATATCATATCATATATCAATATGCCATCGTTGTTGCTTCTTGTGAAATGTCTGCCAAAGAATGCACACCTATCGCCAGGGTTGGCGTCTGCTAAAAATTTTGCAAAGTCTATCTGTTATTTCAGTACCTTCGGCGCTTTGATTTTTATATGTGAACTAGTGGCGGAAAATAGATTATGGCCAATGTGATAACATGCCAATCCCCAGGTTCAGGACAACTCACCCCAAATACAACTCGCCCAAAGACAACTTGGTCCATTAAAATCTCGACCCAAGGATCCAAGACATCTTCATCCCCACGCTCCCCCTATTTCAAACTTGCTTCATAACTCTTCCCATATTTCCTAGAAACTAGTCCCAAGACAACTCACCTCAGATATATAGGGTGCCTTGCCTAAGTATTTGAAATGAATCTGCATTCATTTATTGGATGGACAGTAGGGGCTTACTAAGTCATTCATTCTGATCTTGACCCACGCTTGTCAGTTATCTTTAAATCATAATAAACCGGCTTCCGTTGTTTAATTTCGGTCTATACTACTTGCTTATGTTTTTTATTTATTCTCTTTTTACGCTAAATAATAGAGCAGTGGACAAAAATTGAAAATAAAATATTAAGTGTAGAAAGTATCGAAGTAAAAATTCGTAAAATTATGAATCGCCGGTCGGGCATCAGTTAGGGTTTTCCTGCTTATCTAGGCATAGGCAAGAGAGAATTTAAAATTCGAATTACATGTATATTTTTTTTGTTGAACAGTAGCACTTCTATTATCGATTCGCATATTATTCCTAGTAATATAGATATTATCTGACATACGTATTATTCCTAGTGATGTAATTTTAATCTGATACATTACGGTCTAGGATCGGATCTATAGCAGGCGGAGCGCTGATCTCAAGTACGGGTGGTGAAAGCGTGCCGCTATAGATGTTCATAGATTACATGTTTTTCTGCAAAACTTTACTTCTTGACTTTTATTCAAAATCAGATGCACCATATTAGGTTCACTCTCACTAAAATAATCTATTTTGAATGCGTGTTAAGTGCAGTTATTGTTTATAATTCAACTCAGTCGTATCTGAAAGGAATACTGCATCTTTTTCAGGTTTTTAGCTCACCAGAGTTAAAGGCTCCGAGGGAGCTTATAGGATAGACAGTGGTCCGTCGATGGCGCTGGATGCGGCGTCGTCGACTATGCCAACTTTTTCAAACGACATCTCTAAAACCGACTGAAACCAAATTACATGTGAGAGCCTCCATGGGATGTGGGTCTGGGTCAAATGACCAAAATTTCAACCATGGCCATATACGGTAAAAACCTTCGAAAATGTTCTTCTCAGCAATCGAATGACCGATGACTTTGAACCTTGGTATGCAGCATTGATGGCTCGGTCCCTATCAAATTTATTCAAATGATGATCCTTGATTGACCGTGACCTATTTTACGGCAAGATGAAATTTGGTCACGTAGGCTTTTGTATGGAAAAGGCGAAACCATGGAGTTTTCTGATTCGGCTGTAGCCTGTGACATCAAAGTTAAAATATGTTGTCAGCTAAATGAACTTTTATAAATACCAAAGGTCAAGGTCATTTATTGACCTTTTTCCTGAATGCCTCAGATTTATTTTCTCCTCTAAAACTGATGGGCTGATTGAAAAAAAAAAGACTTACATGTGGAGCCTCTATTTTGCAGCAAGTTCAATGTAGGTCACTTAGATTTTTGTATGACGAAAAGGCAAAACAGTGGATATTTAGTCAATGGTTCATTGTCTGTCTTTTTTGGTGTCGTCGTCGTCAACGCTTGAGCACTAGGGCCTCTTGTTAAGTATATTTTGGGTATCACATTTATTTTGGGTTAAGGTTAAAGTTTTTCGAATAAAAAGAGAATCGGCAAGGTTACCCTATATTTGTTCTAATTTTCTGTTGTCTAGAGACATCTTCTAGAGAAAAAAACGTTGTTTTAAGGAACATCCAACATAGCAATTTTCTAAACGGTCCTAGATAAGGGGGAAATGCATAAATGAGGAGGTTTCTTTGCAAGTAATGAAAATTCGTTTTGCAACATATTATCTCAGCTTGACAAATATGCTGTAGCTGTGTTACAATATGCTTTCATTTATAAACTTAATTGAAATGATAATGATTGAGATGATAAGCTTAGCAAATGTTATTTTGGACAAAATATTTATCACCAGTCACTTGCCGATATTTACTGAAAAAGTGTTAAGAGTTGTGTTCTCTTCCATGTCAGATTGCATACAATTTCCTTGATGACAAGCAATTTTATCTTATAATTTGTTGAGCCAATTTATGAAACTAGATATATGCAGAGTCTAATCTTACATATGTTTTCAGTACAGTGAGTATTTAGTTGCATAATGTCTTTAATGGCTAAATGATATTGTCAGATATGTAGTCGTGACTTAATGTTATTTCCTGTTTTCTAGTCGTACATTTCTATACTGCCGTAATACATGTGCGTTGGTTCTTAATGGCAAAATGATACTATCAGTTTTGTAGTAATAAAATGATGTTATTTCAAGTTTTCTAGTCATACAGTGTCATCTTGCCTGTACGAAGTACAGGAAAAGCTATTGCATTACCCTCAGCGTTGGCGTCGACGTCTACAAATTGTTAGTTTTATGTTAAAGATTTTTTTTTTTTTTTTTTTTTTTTTTACAAAATCATGTTATCATAGCCCTTTGTGGGATTTACTTCATAGTTGGCTTGTTGGTAGATAGTTTTATACAGTACCACCCGCATACTACCCGTTACCTTGAGGTCAAGGTAACGGACTTTGAATTTTCATGTTATACTTTTGCCTTATAGTTTTTAAAGATATACGAGTATATCTTCTGAATGCTTGAATTGATTTAATTGATGATTGGATGTAAGCCCCACCCCTCTCAATGACCTTGAGGTCAAGGTCACAGACAGAATTTACATGTTGTACTTTTACGTCATAACTTTAAAGATTTGTATCTTCTGAATGCTTGTATTGATTAAAGTGATACTTGGGCTGCTGTTAGATACTGGTATAAGTTTTATTTAGTATAAGCCCCACTACCTCAATGACTGTGAGGTCAAGG